>OX411813.1:6515728-6921862 GCA_948253155.1 Leucoma salicis | reverse complement strand
AAAAATCTCACACTACCCTGTTCGTTGCCCCGAACGATTCTGGTTAGGTATATTTTTCCCACCGTAGCATAAAAAAGCCCCACACTACCCTGTTCGTTGCCCCGAACGATTATGGTTAGGTACATTTTTCCGCCTGAACAAAAAAGAAAAACAAATAAAAGGTAACTCCCACGCTATTTTGCTGTTTACGAGTACCATAGGTAAGTGTTTTTTCTATAAAGTACGAAGTAAAAAGAGAGTACTTTATAAATTACTTTCGAAACTTGGATTAGTTTGGAAAACTAAATTATAAGGTTATTCTTTGGCGCTCAAATATATTGAACTCATCCATATTATAGATATAGGTAATAATATATGTGATTCTGAGAAGTTGTCTGAATCAAGGATAATATAATATTTATCTAACAATTTTTGCCCCATGTAAAAGTAATCTGAGTATTTCTATGACAAAAAATGTTAACTGCGTCTGTTGTTATTTATTTATTTTTAACTAGCCTTTGCCAGCGGCTTCGCAGTCAAAAGCTAGTTTTTCTGTTATATCTCAAGTTCTCGATATAGTAGCGAGATAAAATGTCTACCAATTTTTAAGTCAAATCAAGGCCTTTCAAATAAAAAAAGTTGCATCAAAATCCATCTAGTAATTCTTTTGAAATAAATTCTACAAAAAATCTAGTTTCAATAATTTTCTAGTTTATCGGTTATATCTCAGGTTCCCGATATAGTAGCGGGATAAATTGTATACCAGTTTTTAAGCCTAATTAAAGCCTTTCAAATAAAAAAAGTTGCATCAAAATCCGTTCAGTAGTTTTTGTGTGACGCGCGAACAAACAAACAGACAGACAAACAGACAAAAATTCTAAAAAAATTGTTTGTGTTTAGACACGCCTATATAGCCTATTACAGTATTTTTTTCTCAAATATCTTGAATGTACAGGCACAGCTCTGTTACAGTTTTATATAGATAAATATGCCTAAGGATTTGATATGGAATCCTGTATTTATACATGGAAACACGCATACCTACAGATAGTTATCACGATGTAGGTAATCGTTAAGAACTGTGTTTTTTTAATTCAACCCTTAAAAGGGTGAAATGTAGATCAATATTTCTATAAAATCATATAAGAGATTTGTATCAATTTCAAAATTCGCAAGATTACTCCTGTCAACAAATAGACAAACACAACTGTGTGCTGTGCTTTTTCAAAAAGAACCCTTCAGGAGGTGAAAAGAGGTAAACAGTCTAAAGATTAACTTAAAATTTTTCAGGACGTTAATCACGTAATTAGGTAATTGAACAAATTGAGGGTCCCAGCGTTCTCTATGAAAACCGCATAGGGGACATTGTGAGGAGACCCATGTCGTGCGGTGTCCCGGTTTCGGTTCTAGGGCCGTTCCTGCGGGACATCGGTTACGACTGGGTGCTACGCTGTAAGCTCACCCCCGGGCTGCTCATCTGCTATACGGATGACACGCTGGTCGCGGCCCGGGGCGGAAACTTCGACGAAGCGGCGTTGCTGGTTACCTCAGGGACCTCGGAGGTTGTCAGGAGGATCAAGACACTGGAACTTAGCGTGTGGCCCTGGATAAGTCGGAGGCTCTACTTTTCTATGGGCTCCGACGTCGGCCACCTGCGGGCGCCTCGATCACGGGGGACGGGGTCCAAATAGGGTTGCAGGCCCTAATTAAGTGTCTGGGTCTGGTACTGGACGGGTGGTGGCGCTTTCGCAAGCATTTCCGCCACTGTCTCCGAGGCTCGCTGGTGAGACTTCCACCCTTGCACGGCACATGCCGAATATGGGCGGACCCAACTATGCGTGCCAACGGTTTTACGCGGGGGTGGTCCGGTCAATGGCGCCGTACGGGGCACCCGTGTGGGCGGCATCCCTGGATGCACTGAACAGAGCTCTTCTACACCTCAGACCACAGAGAGTCGTCGCGTCCAGGGTCCTACGCGGATACCGCACGGTGTCGACCGAAGCGGCCTGCGCGTTGGCTGGAACCTCCCCGTGGGACTTGGAAGTGGAGGTGCTGGCCGAGGCGAGGCGTATTGGCGAGCTTCACAAGAGCGGTTGAGGGGCTGTAGCCCCGTACCCAGCGAGGTGGCCAGGTGGCAGGATAACGCCCGCCGAGCTGCCATGGTCCGTCTGAGGGCGCGGCTGGAGGCGCCCCGAGCCGGTGTTTGGACCGTAGGGGCGCTCCAGCCGGTGCTGGAGGAGTGGACAGTGCAACAGCAGCAGTTGCTTTGGCAGATATCTGCACATAGTCGCAAGTAGGGAACTCCGGGCTGTCACTACTGCGGCTGCGACGAGGACACGGCGCGGCAGACGCTCGGGTCATGTCCGGCTTGGGCCTCTCAGTCTCGCAAAGATACTTAGTCAATCACCGTGAAATTTAAAGAATGAAAAAAATCGATCATTCCTGTGCTGGCAGAATCCCGACAACTGGATTATTTATAAAGATGTTTGGTATATAATATTTGTTTATATAAATATAGTGTATTCTTTGCTTGGAATTAGTGAAGCGCGAGTGATGCTTCTGTTGTTACTAGCATCTGCAGGCTACGGTAATCGCTTACCATCGAGTGTACTTGTATGTTATTTCGACCCCGCGTATAAAAAAGTTGCCAATATCGTCCTATATGCAGCGAGCTTTTTTCCAGGATAGCAGTAGCTTATGAGTTATAGCCTTAGTTGATTCATTTTAGCGGAACGAAGCAAAGAATTCTATTTAACTATTAGAATAGCGCCTTCATTTCTAACAACACCAATATGTTGACAAACCTCAAATTTGTTTTTACTTTTTGATAGATTGACAGCAAGTTACGAAAGAGATTAAATAATTTTGTTCCTTTGTTCCCAATTACGTATAACCCCTAGTAACCGCTCTATGGTAATAAATTAGTTATAGATTGCAATTTTGCAAATATTATTATATTGCAATATCGATGTGTTTTTAATAATGAATTTACTTTAGCAGCGATATATTTCTACGAGTTGGAGTAATATGAGGTGAAATATTTCTTAACGAATACCGAAACGGTGGAGAGAAAATAGATACAAGATGGTGGAGGTTTGGGCCCGGCACTTTCACTCACCGAACAGAATAGATAAACGTTACCTACTTTATTCTGTAAGAGGGTCGTATTTCTTGGCTCGAGCTAATACATTCATAGTGGACTCAGCAACGCTCTACCAACACTAAAAAACATACACGTACAATTAATATATTTGAGAAAAAATGACTGTATTAGGTTAAAATATTTGTTTTTTAATTTTGGTCTGTTTGTTTGTTGGCGCATCACGCAAAAACTACTAAACGAATTTTGGTAGCTCTTGATTACATTTAAAAACTGGTATACATTTTATCCCACTACTGTATAGGAACCCTTAACAAAACGAGCGGGCAAAGGCTAGTAAAGAATTAGCCAGAGAATTAACCAGATTACTTTGGAAATCGATAGAAAATGAAACTTACTGTCGATAAATAATTACATGGAAAATTGGAAATAGGCATCAAAAAGATATAAAACAACATATTATAATATATAAAACCGTAATACTCACGGCGTCACTTGCGTCATAGTGATGTCGATGAAAAATCCATTTTCGATTCACATTCCACTCACCTACAGTATCAAAGAAACGTAAATTTTCATAGTCCTAGCCTAGGAGTTGGGCTATTCGTTGATATATTAATCACTCAGTTATTCTTGTATATATTAGATATTTACTTCAGAAGTGTGTTGCCACTAGTAGTGTGTTAATACGACTTACTGGGGTAATCAGTCAAATAGGTAGAAATTAGTTTGTGTGGGCGGAGTCCCTGGACGCACTAAACAGGGCTCTTCTGTGGAGGCCACAGAGAGTCGTCGCGTCCAGGGTCATACGTGGATACCGAACGGTGTCGACGGAGGCGGTCTGCGTGTTGGCCGGAACCCCTCCGTGGGACTTGGAGGCGGAGGTGCTCGCCGAGGTGTACCGGCGGGCGTCGCAAGAGCGGGAGGGGGGTGGACGTCCCCCACCCAGCGTGGTGGCCAGATGGCAGGGCGACGCCCGCTGAGCTGCCATGGCCAACTGGAGGGCACGGCTGGAGGCGCCCCGGGCCGGTCTTTGGACCGTAGGGACGCTCCAGCCAGTGCTGGAAGAGTGGGCAGGGCGACGGCACGGAGTCCTTACCTTCCGACTGGTGCAGGTGCTGTCGGGGCACGGTTGCTTCGGCAGATATCTGCACATTGTCGCAAGGAGGGAAGCGACTCCGGGCTGTCACCATTGCGGCTGCGACGAGGACACGGCGCAGCACACGCTCGAGTCGTGCCCGGCTTGGGCCGAGCAGCGTCGTGAACTTGTAGCAGCAATAGGGAGGGACCTCTCACTGCCAAGCGTCGTCAGAGCGATGCTTGGCAGCGACAGGAATTGGGCCGCGGTCGCTGCCTTCTGCGAGGAGGTCATCTCGCGGAAGGAAGCGGCGGAGAGGGCCAGGGAGGCTGATCCTTCCGCAGACCCAAACCGCCGCCAGCGACTGGGGCGGCGCAGGCGTGAATATTTGGGCCTAATGCCGCCCTAGCTGGGGCTGCGGGTGGATGGACCGGGGAACGTCCGCCACCCGCAAGGCCTCCCGCGAAGGTGCGACGCTCCGTGTACAGATGCGTTGCTCAGATGAGGGTACCCGAAAGGGTAAGCCGCCGGCGGATTACCGAAGGAATGTAACATAGTTCCAGTGGCCCGCCAATAAAGGCGGAGAGACGGTACACGGCGGGTTTCTTTAGTGGGTGAAGGCCCTACACTACCCTGTTCGTTGCCCCGAGCGACGGGGTGTGCGGTTAGGAACATTTTTTCCCGCCTCAACAAAAAAAAAAGGTAGAAATTAGTTTGGGTGGAATGCGACCCGTTGGATACTGATATGGTAGCACAGGAGGAAGCCCTTTGTCCTTTCCAGATATGAACGAACTAGGCAACTTTACATACGTACGGTATTTGGAAATGTACTACCTACCTAGTAATATAGTAGATATTTGGAAGTTCCGTAGTTTAGAGATTTTAAATTCTTCGTCTGTAAAATACTAGTATTGTAATAATAATAATTAATAAATATTCACGGGTTTTTAACACAACGTCCTCTGGTCCCAAACAAAGCTTAACGCTTGTGCTATGGGTACCAGATTACGGATATAATACATAATATGTACCTATTACTTTTTTTTTGTAAATATGTACATACATATAATAGATACTTATAAAACACCCAGACGCAGTGCAAATATCCGTGTTCATCACACAAATAATTGTCCTGAGTGGGAATCGAACCCACGACCTCGTGAACGGAAGTCAGTTACACTACCGACTACGCCACGAGGCCCGTCATTGTTAATTAATCTGATGAAATGTGGAGGTGATTCGGGGAAGAATAATGATACTACGCTACCCGTACCTAATGGCAAGCGGTTATCGTAGCCTATAGAAGCTAGCAACACCAAAGGCATTCCTCTCGCATCGCTAACTCCAAGGAAAGGGATAGGAGGTGGAGTGGAAGGATAATAGGAGAGGAAGAGGAGTTACAACAGTACGAAAAGGTTCCGTTGTTTCACGCTGATTGTATGTTAGACAGTGGTAATTCAGGTCAGGTCGAGCCGGCGCATTCATGCTAACCACAGACAAAAAAGAAGAGTCTCGCTTGTCTGTGCTTAGCATGAATGCGATAATTGGTAGAGACCAATACTAAAGTAAATGCCATGCCGCCGTGTGGGGCTGGCTTTAGAATTGTTCCACCCCTCTCCACCCATGGGAGTCGTAAGAGCCGACTGAGGTAATACCCGGGAAGTGGGCAGCAGCACTCCTTCGTGTATTAACAACATCCACTGCGATCGTCAACCCGCCTGCCAAGCGTGGCGATTACGGCATTATCCCCCATTCTTGGGCTGGCCTATATCCAGCAGTGAACGTTTAAAGGCTGATGGGTGGATGGATGAATACTAAAGTAAATATAAACAAAGCAATGCTCTGACATGAGTAGAAACTTCAAAGCAAAACCTTAAGTATGCCCATGCGGTAGCATAACAGGCCAGTTTTTTACAAGACTCCGACGCCAAACCTATAAGAGGATTAGATATGGTTTTCAGGCTCCTCATATGTATAATATATACGTGTGTCTTCTAAACTACTTAACATAGGTAGACAAATATATAAGTAATTCTTAGAAAGGTCTTGATTATCTGCTGGTTATGTGATATCTAAGGCCAGCGACGTCAATCAATATAACGTCCTCTGGAAGACAGAGTGGGGTAATTTTTTCTTTTGGAAGGTGCCTTTGGGTATCAAAATAAAGGGCTTAATTAGCACATTTTAAATATATAATATATTTTTAACCGCGGCTTCGCCCGCGTCGTAGTGATAAGTCAATTTTGGACAGGATTTTCGTAAAATCCTTTTTAGTCACAATCACCTACAATATTAAAGACACCCATATGTTATTTATCACGGTCCTTTTTTTTTGTTAAAGCGGGGAAAATGTACCTAACCGCACACCCAGTCATTCGGGGCAACAAACAGGGTAGTGTGGGGCCTCACCAACTAAATAAACCCCGCGTGCCATCTCTCCGCCTGTAGCGGCGGACCACTGGAAAAGTATTACATTACTGAAGTGATTTTTTTTTCACGGTCCTAGGAGTTTGGACTTTGCGTTGTCAATCAATCAGACAGTTATTGTTTTATATATATATATAGAAGATAAATACGTAGTTTGGCAACAGTGGGTCATATTATGGGATAGATATTGAGCGTCGACAATAAATTAATGCTTTGACTGACATACTTGCTAACTCAGATGCTACGAAATCAAAACAGTGGGTCATAAATCTTGAGACATTGACATGTCGTGAACAACGCAATGTTATGAATCCGACTGTCTGATTTATTTGTGAGGCCAAATTGTGTTTCATGTAATAACTGTCTTATTTCAAAGCGGAACATGATACATTTCGTTAAATAATTAACATAATTTTATACTATGTTTTGAGTAGATATAATTTATTGTTTTTTAATGTTAGGTACCTACTTAATACCATCTTATTTAAAAATTATTATAAAAAGATATTACATTGGCTACTTACATTTAAATTTATTTGAAAATAATCTTAATGCGTAAACGTCCTGCGATAATAGTAATAATCTGGTAAAAATAAAAAAAAGTGTGTGCGTGTAACCTTTACGCGCAATTGAAGTAAAACTACTTTGGCGTTGATGGAAAAAAAAAACTGCAATTTAAAATAATTTTTTTAAAACTTTTGAATTTTTATTCACTTTGCTATTCACAATTGATCCGTTTGAAAATTTGGAAATAAATAATCCTATTTGATTATGATATTTGCCACTAGCTGGCGTATAAGTCAAGAAGCGTGGAGTATATAACATATACTTACGACCAATCCAAATTATTATTTTTAAATAGCGGAAACTACACAGACTATAGTAAGAGTTACTTCCGTCAGAAAAAAAATCTGAGTTACTCCCTAGTCGCGCCTAAAGAAGTTTTACTTCAAAAAAACAAACATTTTTGTTCCTTCACAGGCATCGTTCTATTTCTATATAGGTACTTAGAGAAAATAGTGGGTATTATCCCTATATAGAGGGGTTATTTTTCTTTGATTGGTATACTTGAATTTAAATTAATATTGCCCATAAGTGGACGATAGGTAGATAAGATTCCGAATTCCTAGTCATTACCTAGATATGTAGGCTATATTGTTTTATTAAATTAAATAATGTTTACCTACTCTTAATAAAATATACTTATTATGTATTTAAATCTTTTAAGTAACTTATCACAACAGTAATAATAATTATTTATTACTTACCAGAAAAATCCTCAAGTAATTAAAATGCTCGTTACATTAATTTTGTTGTCTCTCACTTTACGCCTAGCCTATTACATATGTACCTACATCACGAAAATTCTTATTATATATTAATGACTACATTTTGCTAAAACATTATACTTAGATTTAGTCAACATTAAGAAAAGTTTATAATCATCACAAGCAAATAAAATGACAGACAACTGCCTATAATTCCACTATAACTTTACGTTCGTAACTTATGGAATCCACTAGCGCCTGACGAATTAGTCGTCAGAACTTCTCGAACTCTAAATTCATACTGAAGGCATGTTTCTAACAAGCCTGAACAGTTTGCCACCGCGGCTTTTCTTAGTAGCTACGGCCTACGATGCGCAAACCTGTCGGGAAAGTATTTTCACGTGTTATCGTTCGTTTATGTTTTTTGAATTTAGTGACATCTTGTGAGTGTTGTACGAAATTAACTAACAAAAAACTTGAAGCGTAAACAGAATGTCGGTGAAATATGTTTGGAAAAATATAGATGGCGTTGAAAATATATAGTTATACTTACTTACATATATCACACCATCTCCCTTGCGGGGTAAGCAGAGAGAACTGAATACTAAAAGGTTCTATTCTTGCATACATATCTCACTTCCTCAACATTTACATTTCTCTTCATACACGCTCGCAGGTTTCGGAGACTCTCGACTCCACCTTTCTTCAATATTATGACAAATTGGTCTAGGTAGCAGTGGTGGATTTACCAATAGGCTGAGTAGGCTGGAGCCTAGGGCGGCAGATTTTAGGGGGCGGCAAATTAGGCCCCGTCTCGAATTTACACACACAACAAAAGAAAAGTCATCCGGACAGTTAATACGAGTAAGCCTGTCTTCGTTCCTGCGAAAACAGAATTCGGAAAACATTTATCCAAACTTGGATACATATAGCAGTTCGCATGGCCACCAGCGAGAAACTGTTCGAGTGAGAAAAAGTTTTTTCAGCGGGTGAAAGACTGAAATCTTTCTTTTTTTTCGTTTAGGCGGAAAAAAACTACCTAACCGCATACCTCATAGTTTGGGACAACGACAAGGGAAGTGTGGGCCCTCACCCACTAAACAAACCAGCTGTGTGATGTCCCTCTGCCTTTTCTGGAGGATCACTGGGGCTATGTGACATTACTCCAGTGGTCCACCGGTGGAATACTCTTTCGGGACCTACTCTCTACTGAGCGGCACTTCCGCACACCGGAGCGTCGCATATTTGAGGGAGACCTTGCAGGTGGCGGACGTTTCCCGGTCCACCCACCTGCGGGCTCAGCTAGAGTGGCATCAGGCGCACATACTCGCGCCTGTGGTTCGGGTCAGCGGAAGAATCGTCCTCCCTGGCCTTCTTCACCGTTTGTGACCAAAATGATGTCATCTTGGACATCCTGGCATCGACCGCTAAAAGGAAACAAGTACGGTATGTAAGACGCCGTGCGCGCGATACAGCAGGACTCCTTTCGAGTATTAACAACATCCACTGCGATCGCCAAGCCGCCTGCCAAACGTGGCGATTATGGCACTATCCCCCACTCTTGGGGAGGCCTATGTCCAGCAGTGCCGTAATCGCCACGCTTGGCAGGCGGGTTGGTGATCGCAGTGGATGTTATTAATACTCGAAAGGAGTGCTGCTGCCCACTCCCCCGGTATTCCCTCAGTCGGCTCTTACGACTCTCATGGGTGGAGAGGGTTGGAACAATTCTAAAGCCGACCCCACACGGCAAAGACTCTACACTGACAGACTCTACACTGCCTGCATATTATGACGTACGCCAGTGTAGTATTTTCACACGCCAAGGCACACAGGATCCATAGATTACAAACACTACAGAATAGCTTCATGCGCAGAGCTACGAGTGCACCGTGGTTCATACGCAATGTCGACCTCCACATAGACTTGCGATTGCCTACCATCAAGCAATTTATGAAACGGTGTTCCATTGACTCCGCCATTACTCACGGGGAGGGTTGGCCTCGTGTGGTTGAGGTGGCTAGGTACAAACCGTCTTATGTATCGCGCGTACGCAGACCGCGACATAGCCTCGACGAAGTCAACGACGAAATAACGCACGCGCAGTACAGAGCACTACAAGTAATAATCCACGGTTTCGTCCCCGCCGACGGGGGCGTAAGACGTGTCGCGGTCAAATCATAAACGTGGGAAATCCCACTCTGCCAGCAACGGCCCGAGCCGAGGTCTTTACCCCACAGGAGGTGCCCTCGGGTAGCGTTGTTTAAATGTTGGGTTGAGAGCCCTCTGCGCTCACTAATTGTTCGGATAAGGTTGTCATAGCCATCTGAGGCTAACAAACAAAGTCACACACAAAAAAAAAATACGGCATAGCGTACGAAACGACCTCGCAGCCTTAGATGGGCGCACCTTTAGCAGTTTTAAATTTTGTTATTGTGTGCGTACGGCGACTCGTAGGCACTGGCACGCGAACATGCAAACCGTGCTCGGTTCGTTTGTATGAAGATAACTTACTTCTTTCCTTATACTATGCTACAGCGCATCGAGCTGACGACGCTCAGCAGCGACAGGTCCCCTCTTGTTACCGCACCGTGTCCTTGGCGCAGTCGCAACGTGACAGCGGGAGTCGCTTCCCTTCTTGCAACTATGTGCACCTGCACCAGTCAGAAAGTAGGGAATCCATGCCGTCACCCTGCCCACACCTCCAGCACTGACTTAAGTGCCCCCATGGTCCAAAGACCGGCCCGAGGTGCCTCCAGTCAGGCCCTCTATCGGGCCATATCCGCTCGGCGGGTGTTTCCCTGCCACCTCGCTGGCCACCAACCGTTCAGTAACAAATACTTACCTATCTTTTGTTTTTGTTAAGGCGGGAAAAAATGTACCTAACCGCACACCCCGTCGTTTTGGGCAACGAACAGAGTAGGTAGTGTGGGGCTGTGGGACTCTCACCCCCTAAATAAACCCGCCGTGTACCGTCTGTACCTGCACCTGTATTGGCAGACCACTGAAACTGTGTGACATTACTTCCGTAGCCAGATACTGATCCTGGGCTTAGCAACTCAGCGATGTAGACCGATTTATAAAATCACACAAAAAGATAATAAGTATAACTTTAATTGCTTTTAAGCTATGAAAGTTTTGTTTTTAACTTGAAGTGAAATTAAAAGTATAATGTTTGCTGAATGTACATTACATAAAAGAGGTTACCCCTCTTGATAAAGCTTGAGCTGATGTTATAAAGACGATATACGAGTATACGACGATGCCATAATCATAAAGTTGCAATTATAGATTAAAAAAAAAAAATACTGTGAACTATGGTATCGAATTTCAGAGGTTAGTAGGGGCGGCAAAATTTAAATAGCCTGCGGGCGGCATGTTCGTAAATCCGCCACTGCTAGGTAGGCGAGTCTCGGTCTTCCCCTGTACCCACATCCTTCCTCTTCCGCAGTGTATACCTTCTTAACCAGTCGCTTGTCCAAACTACTCGATATCCATCCATCCATCAGCCTTTTATCGTCCACTGCTGGACATAGGCCTCCCCAAGAGAACGCCACAGTGAACGGTCCTGTGCCGCCTGCATCCAACGGCTGCCTGCGACTTTGACCAGGTCATCGGTCCACCTGGTGGGAGGCCGTCCTACACTGCGCCGTCCGTTACGCGGTCGCCACTCGAGAACCTTTCTTCCCCAACGGTTGTCGGTTCGTCGAGCGATGTGGCCTGCCCATTGCCACTTCAGCATGCTGACCCGGCGGGCTATGTCGGTCACTCCCGTTCTCCTACGGATTTCCGTATTACGGATCTTATCACGTAGAGAGATCCCAAGCATAGCCCGCTCCATAGCACGCTGAGCGACTTTAAGTCTTGACATAAGGCCAACATTCAGAGACCACGCCTCTGTGCCGTAAGTCATCACTGGTAACACACACTGGTCGTAGACCTTCGTCTTCAGACACTGTGGAATATTGGACAAGAAGATCTCCCTCAGCTTCCCGAACGCTGCCCAGCCGAGCTGGATTCGTCGATCGACCTCTTTCTCGAAGCTGTGCCTACCTAACTGGACAGTTTGTCCCAGGTATACATAGTGGTCGACAACTTCGAGAAGCGAGCTCCCGACCAGAACCGGTGCTGAAATGACATGGATATTAGACATGACTTTCGTCTTGTCCATGTTCATTTTTAGACCCACTAGTCGGGAGACACGGCTGAGGTCGTTGAGCATGGTACCAAGGTCCTCCAGCGATTCTGCCATGACCACGATATCATCTGCAAATCGAAGGTGAGTGATGTATTCGCCATTTATGTTGATGCCTAATCCGGTCCAGTCCAAGAGCTTGAAAACATCTTCCAATGCAGTGGTGAAGAGTTTCGGGGACATGACGTCTCCCTGTCTAACACCTTTCTGCAGTTGGATCGGTTTCGTGCTCTTGTCCTGAACTCGGACAGACATAGTGGCGTTTCTATACAAACACTTCAACACTTCGATGTATCGATAGTCAATTTGGCACCGCTGAAGGGATTGCAGCACCGCCCAAGTTTCGATCGAATCGAAGGCTTTCTCGTAGTCCACAAACGCTAGACACAGAGGCCGATTATACTCCTCGGTCTTCTGTATAATCTGGCGCAGCGTATGTATGTGGTCTACGGTACTATAGCCTTTTCGGAAACCGGCTTGTTCGGGAGGCTGGAAGTCGTCAAGCCTGCGCGTGAGTCGATTTGTAATGACCCTCGAGAACAACTTATAGACATGGCTCAAGAGCGAGATGGGTCTGTAATTCTTCAAGAGGGTTCTGTCACCTTTCTTGAAGAACAGCACCACCAAGCTCCTGGTCCACGATTCTGGAACGTCGCCCCCGAGAACGACGGAATTGAATAGCCTCTGAAGGGCTTTGAGGACCGGCTTTCCGCCTGCCCTCAGAAGCTCTATAGTAATTCCGTCGTCTCCCGGTGCCTTTCCGTCCTTTAGTTGTTTGAGAGCCATTCTGATCTCGTACAGGCTGACGTCCGGGATATCTTCGGTATAGTGCCGAGTTAGCTTGGATCTGGGCTCATGGACCAAGCTGACAACAGGGTTCTGGGATCTGTATAACTGTCCATAGAACTCGTGGACCTCTCTTAATAACTCATCTTTGGAAGAAACAACAGTACCATCATTGGTCTTCAGCTTGGTCAACTGGCTTTTCCCAACAGACAGATCTCTTGCGAACACTTTGGAACCTTGGTTCCGCTCTATCGCCTCTTTAATACGCAAGGTATTAAATCGGCGAATGTCTCGTCGCATAGACTTGGAGATCTGTCTGTTTAGTCGCCTCTGATTGGACCAATCAGCCGAAGACTGCACCGTCATTTCTGTCCGTGTCGCTATGAGCTTAAGAGTTTGGTCCGAAAACTTTTGAGTCCTATTGACGCGACTGGTCTTAAAAAGGGTCGACCCGACCGCTTGGACAGTTTCCACGAACCTGTTGTTCATATCGTTCACTGAATCGCACTCGTCTAGGCATTGAAAGCGATTTTGTAGTTCGAGCTGAAAGTTTTCGGGGTTCTGGTATTGAGCACGTGTTGGTCGGAGCGTAGACCTCATCAAGCGTGACCTCTCGACTTTCATATTTAGATTCAATATGCCTCTAACTAAGCGGTGATCACTCCCAGTTTTAATCCTGCTGATCACTGAGACATCATTGAATATCTGCCGTTTGTCCGTTAAGATGAAGTCGATCTCATTTTTCACTGAACCATCAGGGCTAATCCAGGTCCATTTTCGCTGGGGCTGTTTCCTGAAGAAGGAATTCATCATAAAGAGGCCTTCCTTCTCCAGAAAATCAGACAGCATCTGGCCCCTGTGGTTCCTCTGCCCAAATCCATATTGCCCCACCTTCAGCTCATCGTCTCTCCTTATGCCTAGTTTTGCGTTGAAATCTCCCATAACCACCGTGAAGTGACTTTTAGACGCGTGAATGGCTTTCGAGATGTCCTCGTAAAGGGCCTCCACTTCGTCGTCGGAATGTGTCGAGGTCGGTGCGTAAACCTGTATGACCTTCAGCGAATACCTTTTGGTTATTCTGAGTATAAGGTACGCTACCCTACTCGACACACTCTCAATCTTCTCCACGTTACCTATGAGAGACTTGCGAACGATAAACCCGACACCACCCTGGGACTGTTGGTCGCCCTCCCGGTGGAAGAGCAAGTTGGGTGACTGGAGGATTATCGTGCCCTCACCCTGTCTTCGCACTTCTGATAATCCTACAACGTCCCATCGGATCTTGCTCAGCTCCTCTTCCAGCGCGGTGATCCTCTCGTCAGTCCTCAGTGTCCTGACGTTGTGTGTTACCAGGGCCAGAAGTCGTTTCTGGTAGCCGGATCGCGACCGGAGATTCTTAGCACCCCCTGCTCCGCCGTTACCGGGCCCGCTACCGTTAGGCCACGGAATAGCGGAGCTGCCGTGACTGGGGGCCGATGTGTGTGTGTGTGCACTCATATGGGGGGGTATTGCCATAATCGCCACGCTTGGCAGGCGGGTTGGCGATCGCAGTGGATGTTTTTAGTACACAGGGGAACGCTGCTGCCCGGTCCCCCGGTAATCCTTTAGTCGGCTTTTACGACTCCCATAGGAAGAGACGGGGTGGAGCTATTCTTGGTGCCGGCCCCACACGGCCGATACTCGATATACCTACCTAATAATATCGACGATATATGGTTTGACGTGAAACATCTAATGCGGAGGGAGGGTAAAATCGGCTGTTAGCGTAGCGACGCTTTTATTTTACTTGTCCCGTTCAAATCCTGCAAGTTGAATCTGACATACTTCCCGGTTTCCGATTGAGCTGAAATTTTACACGCATATGTATATCACGTGACCATGCAATATTATGATAACATGGAGCTGATCTGATGATGGAGCTGGAAGCTGGACATAGGAACTCTATGATGAAACGGCGCCACCCTATCGAGTTTGGACTCGTTTGATTCGTCTTGACGAGTACTTTGTTTTAAGGTGTCCAGGGTCTGATGATGGATCTAGAAGGTGGCCATAGGAACTCCAATATAAAACGACATACCCCAATCTAGTTTGGACTCATATGATTCGTCTTGACGAGCCCTTTGTCTCTAGATGGTGTCCAGGATTTGATGATGGAGCTGGAAGTTGGCCATGGATACTCGGTAATTAAACGTCTCAAGCGATCGATTTAGGGCTAGTTTGAGTTATCTTGAATAGTACCATAGTCCTAGATGATATCCAGGACCCGATGATGATGATTTATGTCCATTTCCGATATTTTACACATGTCATAATTTTATACAAGCATACATTGAAAAAGTTATGATCATTTTATTTCTACTCATTATTTC
This sequence comes from Leucoma salicis, assembly GCA_948253155.1. NCBI lineage: Eukaryota > Metazoa > Arthropoda > Insecta > Lepidoptera > Erebidae > Leucoma > Leucoma salicis. Next base: position 6,906,663 of record OX411813.1, on the reverse strand, counting down.
TACACAATAATTTCGATGTTTTCTGTGATGACATCAGCTGATAGACGTCCCGCGACGTCAAATTTTTTTTGTTTTTGTAGTATCGATTATGTACACATTTTAGAAGTGTGTAAATACATCTCTGCCCACCTCTTCGGGGAACACAGGCGTGATGATATGTTATGTTATTTAGAAAAGTGGTTATTTTTGTTATATTTGCCTTTTCTTTTACTATGACAGAATCCTGTTTTTGTAGATAATTTTCCTCATTTGCCACCATTTGGTTCAGCATGGTCAGCTTCAGATAGGTACAAGCCGAGACGCTATTGAAGCAAAGATCTGCTTCAAAAGGGTAAGGTTAAATAAAACCAAATTTAATTAAATTTATTTTTAATGAGCATTCTGTACAACACAAGTTTCAAACAACCCAGTTCGTAAAAAAAATACATATTAAGTATACGTAGATAACCGGGTTAGATTCGTCCTTCAGGTTTATACGCTTTGCTTAAATAAAATTGTTGTGAACTATTTTATTCACCACAATGACAAAAATAATTAAATAAATAAAAGAAACCTAACTATTACAAAGGTGTAACTGATTCCAGTGGGCCTACCCAAGTTGCATTCTATGATCGCTAACGCTAATAGAAAACTATTTAAATGTATGGGAATTTGACATCTTTAACCATAGATAAAGAACCTATATTTATCTAAGTCTACAATATCTATAACGCTAAGTCACGTGACTTAACGTTAAAGATGTCAAATTTCCATACATTTAAATAGTTTTCTATTAGCCTTAGCGATCATAGAATGCAACTTGACTAGACCCACTGATGATGATGTCTGTAAATTTACGATATTTAGCGTGCCTGAATACAAAACATTTATTTTAGAATTATTGGCTATTTGTTTGTTCACATGCAAAATTACTGAACGGATTTTGATAAAACTTTTTGTTTGATAGCTCTTGATTTGACTTAAAAACTGGTACACATTTTATAGCGCTACTACATCGGGAATGTAAGATCTTAATCAAAAATACTAGTTTGTATCGGCGGCGGAGCCGCGGGCAGAAGCTGCATTCTGGAGCCCAACCATCACTAATTAATAGATTACGGCCAAAAAAACACTGCTATGCTCTGAGTAAAACTAAGATCTTTTTATCTTCCCGCTAAGAAAACTGAAAATTTTCAAAAGTTGGGAAGTTATTGGTTTTATCCCGTTTTTCGAAAATTGAGTTTTCAACGGATCTTGACGTTTTAAGGTCCTAGGAAGCTTCCCCGAATGTTTCCGCGATGTGTGTGTGGCCGTATGTAAACCTCTCATAATTTCTGAACGGCTTGACCAATTTCATCAGGGTTGGCGTCATTCGAAAGGACTTAACCAAACTTAGATTTTGAATATAATTAAGACCGATTCGAACCGGTAGATCTTGAGAAAAAAAACTACAAAAAAGTATTTTTTTCAAATGTGTTTTTTTTGGAATAACAACGATTTTACCGATAGATTCCAAAAACTAATCAGCTCTTAACATCAAAAAACCACGTCGATCGCCGCCAGTCCAGTCAAAATCAGTTGATTCGTTCGTGAGATATCGTTGTCGATAAAAATTGAAAATAATGTTTTTTTCAGAATTTCTATGAAATTTTCCGTCTGACCAGTTCGAGCTTTAAGATTCTTCAAAGAACTCAAAAAGCTACGTTGAATACCGTAAACTACGAGAAAATCGGTTCATTCATTCAAAAGTTATTGCGATTTGAAAATTCAACGAATAGTGTTTTATTAAATCTCTATCTGACTTTTGACCTCTCTTTGAGCTCGAAGAGCTCAAAAACGTAATAAGTGCAATTTTGAGCGCTTAAGTATCAAATTAGCGGGAAGTTGCAAGGATGGCCTTTAGGGTCTACCGTTTTCCAGATTTCTTTTTATTGCCTTTGATGGCACGAGCCACGGCCCAACTGATGGCAAATGGTAACCGTCGTTCATTGACTCCACCAACTTATACCGGGAGTATTGTCAGGCCGCTGCTCACCATTTCATTTCACAAATATGAAATGTAAGAAAATCTTTCTACATTTTGATCTGTATTTTAGCACTTGACATGCTGAGCTACTATAAAGAACAAAATTATTTATGGATGTGGAAAAAGAGAAATTTAGTGCGAGCGGGATTCGAACCTGCGTCCCTTCCAATACGGGGAAGTGCTCTAGACCGCTAAACCATCGCACTGACCGACGGTCATTGCCCAATCTTCATATCACATTTGTCTTTATAACCCACGCCACCTATCGGATGCATTTACATGCAATGTAGTAAGTTTTATTTTGCTATTAAAAATCATAATATTTGATGACGCAATTTTTTAAACATTTTTGATCTGTATTTTAGCACTTGACATGCTCAGCTATTTTTTAAGGAATCAATTAAATAAATTATTTTAAAAAGAATAAGCAAAGCTTAAATATTCGGTAATCATGTTTTAATACACATAAATAGGTTATTTCTTTATTAGTATTATCAATAATATTTTCTCGCGTATTTTTTAGACGAAATCTACTCACAGTCAATATATCAGAACTAGAAAAATACAGACATTATTTATAGTTATTATGTCATTTATTGATATTTTTAAATATATATATCTTAAGCACTTGGCATGCTCGGCCATTTACTAGAACACAAAGTGCGAAAAAGTCAAATAGAAAACTATAGCCACAAGCAGGTTTTGATTTTACCTTTCCTGTGTTACCTGCCAAATAAGCTAACGTGACATATGCTCGGGACTATCTTAATTTCCACCACACGTTCTTTCTTAGTTCTATTCGCGGCTATAATTTGCTATTTCATATTTTCGCACTTCGTATTCAGGTATTAATTATTTTTTAGTACATGTAACTTTTTACTTACGATAAATAAAATTAATGGAAACGGAAAACTTTATAAAAACTTGAATACAAACCTATTACTTAGATACAATTTTATTGACCAACAGTAACAAATTTTGAGTATCGGAATAATAGTGTTAGGAGTAATTATCTTGACATATTTTTAACTAACTACAACTTCGAATCCCGGGCCGGGTCAACAAAAGTTATTCAGTGTTTTCACCAAGGAATTCTCAATAGAAGCCCCGAGTTATGAAGTTTCACCAGGCGATTTTTTACCCCTATGCCTGGTGAAGCAAAGTAAAGCCGTTGTTTCTGCGCCCATCTCTTGCCAGTCGTGTCGGAATAGACTTATTGGACTATGAGAGTACAGTAGTCACAACGGATCTGTCTCTGAAGTTGGCTACAAAACGCTGCGCAGTAGCCATTTTTTGCCTCCCGTTAAAAAATATGCAGTATTTAGAATCTCAGCTATTTACGTAGTCAATAATTTAGTAAATATAAAATGCGCGGCAACAAAGCTGAAGTGTTTCTTTCCTTCTTAATTTAGTATCCTACTCTAATAGTTTATGGCGCTGTTTTTAAAATCTTTCCACTTGCTACTGTGGCCCTACTTTAATTGGCTCCCTTTCAGCGGACACTTTTTAATACACTGAGTTAGTCCTCCTTAATTCTACCCTCCATAGAAAAAACTATATGGTTGTCTGTGAAGTCGGTTTACGGACGATAATTTAACATGATAACATCATATATGTCTATATGCGTCACAAGCCGAACGCTTAGGCCGATCGTGCCTCTCTATCGCTTGTTCCGCGCTTTTGCTTGCACGCTCGACTCAGGTGGAACGTGACAACAAGTCATGCTTTTTCGTACATGCAGCCGGCGTTCATCGATTTATAAGACGTTATCACGTCAAAATGTTCGCTTATAATTCAACAATTGTAATCGATAATTATTATTATATCTCGATCGTTCTAAAAGATGTAGACTCTTCTTTATCTAGATTGAAGCTTATCCACTCAAATCGTTAGAATACTTTTTATTGAATTTAAAAATAATAAATAGAACCTAAATAATTAGATATGAAAACATTATGATCTCATTCGATTGTTTTGTTAATCGAGTACTTAATAACATATCGTCACAATCGCCACTTCTTGCTCTGCGCCTAACTTCAGAGACACAAAGATCCGTTGTGACTACTATAAGGTAACAGAGAATGCACATAATGTTTGCGCACACACTCAACATCCACTATAAATCTTCTGCGTAAGGCTGACTGAAATAAAATTGCGGTGTGCAGATCATCAATTGTAGTTATACACTATTGTTCAGATACTCAAAATATTAAGTGAATTTATTTTCATTTCGCAAAAATATTATATTTGTATTTTCTCCATCAAACACTGTACAGGGCCCGTAGAATGTAACTCACTAAGTCGTATCGACATCGCATCGTGACATTGTCATTGGTTGAGAGGTGTTGCGAGATCGTCGTGATTGGTTGAGCCATTATTGCGACATCACGCGTCAATGTCTCTAACAATCACAAATAAGACGATACGATGTCGATACGATTTTGTAAATAACATTCTAAAGGAGTTTAGACTTTTTTCACGATTTGGACGACGTCTTCATCAGCCAGGATGTGCTCAATACCAACTTTCTGCGGCTGATGCTTCACAGAAGAACCCCACACTAGAGCGCTGTAAAATGAAAAATTTGCTATCGCACATCCCATCATACTGGTTCCGCACCCTCCTAATTAACTGCCGTACTGTCTCTTGCCTGTATTGGCGGACCACTGAGGAACTGTGTGTTGTTAATGGACCTCACATTATTACAGGTCTTGTGGCGTAGTCGGTAGTGTAACCGACTTCCGTGCACGAGGTTGTGGGTTCTATTCCCACCCAGTACAATTATTTGTGTGATGAACACAGATATATGATCGTACCTTTTTATATGTGCGTCTGGGTATTTTCTATCTATTATATGTAACAAATAAAATAACATAAAAAACATAGCATCACGCCTGTATTCTACGAAGCGGTAGGCAGAGGTGTATTACACACCCACGACTCACCTGTTTAAGTCCCACGTAATAGGGGGCGAGCCTATTGACGTCTACCGGGCTATTATCTATTTCCAAACTCCAGGCTGCTACTGAGAATTTTTCTTTTTAGGAAAAAGCTCAATAACATTGCCCGACCCGGGGATCGAACCCGAGACCTCATGATTACCAGTCACATACACTACCGCTACACCACAGAGTTAGTTATTATATATATTTACAAAAAAAAAGTAATATAGGTATGTATTATATCCGTAATCTGGTACCCGTAGCACAAGTTAGTTTGGGCCCAGAGGATGTTGTGTAAAAATGTCTGTCAATAATTTTTTATTATTTTTATTTTGAAAATAACAGCCTCGATCACGATTTCAACCTACATGTCCTGGAATAACATCCCAGAAGTTTTGTCAATTCAGCCATTGTAACAATTGCTTGGGACTGTTAATTTCAATAACACATTCCTTCTTAATGACTTGGGTGACGAGTTGATAAATTACATCCTCCAATACATCCAACAAATACTTACTATTTAAATTCCTTAACAATGGATCTATGCAGCTTATTACAGAAGTCTTCAACACTAGTTCGGTCATCGTGCAGTACTACTGGTGCATTATAATCTGGTAGTTGCCCTTTAGGCTTAGTGTATATCCTGATTAGCTTAAGATATTCCCACATTTTCTCCAATAAGTCGTCAAAGTTCCATTTGTGGTGAGCCGATATTGGTACACAGTGAGGAATCTTGTAGATAACATCTAATTCCTCTATGCTAATTTGATCTGAAACATTATTAATTTGCTGTAATATTTTTTTAATTTTTTTTTATTGTTTATAGTAGTAGACAAGCCACGGCCCATCTGATGGTAAATGGTAACCGTCGCTTCTGGACGCAACTATACTGAAAGTATATTGTCAAGCCGCTGCTCACCATTTCATTTCACCAATATGAAATGAAAGAATAAATGGCTATCTCCTGCTACAGCCAAAACGCACACCAATTCATTTCACAGATATGAAATTAAATAAACGGCTATCTCCTGCTACAGTCAAAACGCAACGATGTGCTTCATGGCCGGTCACACTGGAGATGGTGGTACCAACCTGCTCGGGCCCGATACCAAGTGAGTACTCCCACTCGGTACCCAGCCCTACCACCAGTCATGCAATGGATGATAATTGCTTAGTTCCCTTAGTCGCCTCATACGACACCCGTGGGAAAGAATGGGATGGTGACACTTGTATTCTTAGTCCGTCACCACACACATTTTTTTTTATACGAGTGACGAACGCACGGCCCATCTGATGGTAAACGGTTAACGTAGTCTTTAGACGCTAGCAACATCAGAGGCATCACTCACGGGTCGCGATCTCCAAGTAAAGGGATAGGAGGTGGATAGGGTGGATAATAAGGAGAGGATTGAGGGGGTTTGGGACTCCGGCGCTCTCACTCACTATAATACGAAACAACGGTAAGATTAACCGTTGTTACACGGTGGTCTTTTATGAGAGGGTAGTACTTCCCCAATCGAGCCTGCCCATTCACGCTGGATAATCAAAGCTCTGCCACTAGAAAATTAATTGAAAGATTCCATCCATCCATCCATCAGCCTTTTAACGTCCACTGCTGGACATAGGCCTCCCCTAGAATGGGGGATAATGCCGTAATCGCCACGCTTGGCAGGCGGGTTGGCGATCGCAGTGGATGTTGTTAATACTCGAGGGAGTGCTGCTGCCCACTCCCCCGGTAATGTACACTGAGGTCACGAAAGGTTTAAGAATAACAAAAAACATAGCATCACGCCTGTATCCACTCCCGGTTCGCTAACTATGTTTAAGTCCCACGTAATAGGAGGCGAGCCTATTGCCGCCTACCGGACATATTTCCAAACTCTGGGCTGCTACTGAGAATTTTTCTTTTTACGTAAAAGCTCAATAGCGCTGCCTGACTCGGGGATCGAACCCGAGACCTCATCTTTGAAAAGTTTAAGAACTATGCCAAATTCTTTATTTATAACTACAATACTAACCAATCTTGTTAAGCAGATATATGCAAGGTACATAGAGCCGATTTCCTTCAATAACGTCGATAAGATCATCGCTATTGGCATCATACCGGAGAGTGATATCTGCATTGTGAATTTTATATTCAGATAATATCGTCTTTACTGTCTCGATGTCTAGCTCAGTTTGTGGACACTGGAAATTTATTAATAAGCGTCACATATTAGATGTTAAATATATTGCATACAGTCAGAACTGAGGTTTTGGAAAATAAATAATTAAAGAGGGTGTCTAAAAAATAAAAAGTGGTATTTTTTGACTTATAAATCGATGAACGCCGGCAACACGCAGGAAAAAGTCTCACGTTCCGAAAAATGTATGGCGACCGATTCATTGTTTGATGTTCGCGCCCACAAGAGAGCCGCGAGCTCAAGAGCGTCAGCGGGAGGGAGGGAGGCGGCCGGCCGTGCTCACCGACCGACATCACATTCTTCGCCCGAACGCGTCCCGAGCAACACGCGTATCTCAATTATTGTATAGCAGCACGCGCGATCGTACCTTTTTATATGTACCATTCAATTTCTATCAGTATTACATTTTGTCAAACTCGCAGAAAACATATTATGACGTAGTCACGTAAAATTATCGTCCGTAAACCGACTTTACAGACAACCATATAGTTTTTTTCTTGGTTACATTTGCAATCGGTTGTTAAACTGTAAGCATATTTGTTATGAGTTAATATGGCTTTTCTGATGGGGTAGCCAGTGCTGCCCCTACCAATCAAATAAAGTGCGCTTGACCACCACAGACGATCCAGCAAATCTGCTATAAGTGGGTTTAGGTGTGTGAATATGTATGGTTTCCTGTACCGCTCGACTTCAAATATAAGTATTGGCATGTGGAGATATTCATGAACTTCATCATTTCTTGTGAACCAAGGAGCATGAACTTTTGCCTTCAGGATTCAATTCCGTACTCATTGTAAACAGAGTATGTTATTTTTACTTACTTTACACACCCACGACTCACCAGCTATGTTTAAGTCCCACGTAATAGGGGGCGAGCCTATTGACATCTACCGGGCACATTTCCAAACTCCGGCTGCTACTGAGATTTTTTTTTTACGATGTCTCAATAACACTGCCCGACCCGGGAATCGAACCCGAGACCTCATGATCAGCAGTCGCTTACACTACCGCTGCACCACAGAGGCAGTTCGGCGGCAGTTCAGCGGTATACCGCCCACCTGATAGTAGACAGGTAGGTAGGTAGCTGTCTATAGACGCTAGAAACACCACAGGTATCACTTGCGCGCCGCCAATTCCTAGGAAAGGGATAGGAAGTGGAGAGAATAATAATAAGAGGATGGGAACGATATATATCAAAGCTCAAAGTCGCTCAGCGTGCCTTAAGATAGGAGCGGATAGGAGCTTAAGATGGGAGCGATACTGATAGTGTGACGCATTTATTACATACTGAGGTCCACGTGGAGAAAGTCGGTGGGTAGTGTCTAGCATATTATACATACATAATTATATGAACCCTAAAAACATTAGACTTCTCATCAACAAACTTCCAAAAGGAGGAAGTTCTCAATTCGACTGTAAGGTTTTTTTTTGAGCAGTCTGTTACAGAAAAGGTTGAATATTTAAAGGAACTATCAACTTACAGTAGTATTTAAATTAATTCCACCTTTGTCTTTTTTCCTAAAGTGTATATTAGGTGGTTGCTTGTTTAATCTCAGCCCGAAGCCTTCCAATTCATGTTCTAGAAGTTTCTTATGCTGTAGAGGTTTTAAGACGTCTAGTACAATGAAGATGAGACTGCATGTTCGGGCGACAGCAATCACTTGACGACCACGACCCTTGCCATCCTTAGCACCTTCAATGATACCAGGAAGATCGAGAAGCTGAAATTGTAAATATAGATACGGGTCAGTTATTTATTATATTTCTGGACCCTCAATTCAAATTTAAGTTCGAAATGTATTTTGCTGGCTGTTTTATGCCTGAGACAAGTACATCTGCTAGAAAGTGGTGATTGCAATCGACACAAGCGGCTGTATTCCATAGTAAAGCAGGCGAGAAACTCATGGGCTACTTTTCTGAAATCGCCAAATTACAATTACAGTTTAATATAGGACTATATAACATGTTAAAGGTACCAATGGAAAAAAACTCAGTTTGCTTTTTTTACTTACGAGATGCTTTAAATAACTCAGATTCTGACAACTGCCTGACATAATGCTATATTATTATTATCATTGACCTACATATGGAAGGTATTGTTAGCAGTTCATGGAAATGGCTGGCAACTTGGGCAGGTTTTATTACTGATCTTGCTAATACTATAAATGTCAAAATTTGTAAAGATGTTTCGATAACTAAAACACTGGATTAAAATATAGGACACTTTTTATCTCAAAATATGTATAGTTAAAGGAAAGCTCTTTTAGGCACATAGACCTAACAACTAAACAGATTTTGGAGAAAATTTGGTATACAGATAAATTATTATGACTTGGATAAATCAGTGATTTAGATACCAACCTTTGGCACGGGTGTTGTAGGTATAATTTACATAGAGGACAACTCTCTTTGTATAATCCACAAATGGTTATTCTGAGTTTTTTTTCTGTCCATTAAATTGTGTTTGTAAAGTCCCCTGCTACACGAGGGTTATTTCTTATCTTAAAAAATTGATATAAATTGAGAAATAACAAACAACGTAAAAAATTCATTACATTGATGAGGGGTTCTTATTGAACAATATGCCTAAACAACTTTGTGGGCTTAATTTTGAAGTCCATGCAAAATCTGAGAGACTACATTATTGTATATTAGGATTACCAGGTGACAAAAAAAAACGTCACACAACGCCTGTATTCCCCGAAGGGGTAGGCAGAGGTGTATTACACACCCACGACTCGCCAGCTATGTGTAAGAAATGTCTGAAATGTGTGTGTGTATTATTTATTTACCTGTATCTTAGCGCCTTTGTATTTGATACATCCCGGCACAGTGGTCAGTGTTGTGAACTCATATGCCGCTACTTCAGAGTACACTCCTGCTAAATTAGACAGTAATGTTGACTTCCCTACCGATGGAAAACCTACAAAACCAATTCGGGCATCACCAGTTTTAGCAACATCGAAACCTGAAAAGTTATGAAAATATATATGTCAAATATCCCAAAAAGGAATGATATGGCCAGTACTATAATATATTTTATTACCTTTAACATCAAATTAATATGTTCATATTATACAGTGTAATGTATGATAATACTCACATAGTTAGTTTCACATTAAAATATATTTATTATTTTATGTTGAATGTTAATGTTAAGTATATTCCCTTCAATCAGTTCATAATTACTGTATTATTGTTAAATACGTGGATAACGTTGTTGGTTACACATATGCATAAGTTTTCTTACCTATTGTTAATATTCTCAGTTAATTGTAAGTGTGTAACTGTATGTTTTTTCCCTAAATAAATCAATAAATACTATTTACCTTCGCCGGTGGCACCGCCGCCGCCTTTAGGTGTAATTAGTTCACGTCTTAGTTTAGCTAAACGAGCCTTTAAGATACCCAAGTGAAGTGCAGTGGCTTTATTCTTTTGAGTTCTGGCCATCTGTAATAATATTTTATTTTACCTATCTGTATTTACAAAAGCAAACTTAATAATTTAAACTGCTAATATTATGGTAATTAGAGCAGCAATAATTCATTTCTATGATATAATATTCTTTATTAAACACATAATATAAGAATATAACCTATTCTACCAACCTCTGCCTCAATAGCGGCAATTTTCTCTAATATTGTACTCATCTTGGCAGTTTTCTTTTTATCGGCTTATTTATAGCAATATGACTGGAAATTCACTTATGAAATAAGTTAAGCTAGTTTTAGTTCATAAAAAAAAGGAAGTAATGCGTGTCAATCTCGGTAGTTTCGTGTACAATTTTCAAGAACCTAAAATGAAAAAAAATGAAATTGGCACATTTGGCACTTGACATTTGACAGCCCAGACTACACTACAGCTTTTTTTTATATTTGTTTTAAGGCATTGGCAGAACCATCAGCCTAACAAACATCATTATCTTCCAAACTAGATTAATTCATCAAACAAGTCGTAGTTGAAGTCAGTCATATAAAGTCAGTCAAGTCAAAGTTACGCTACAGTAAAACGATGGCAACCTTACTGAAGCTTCTATGGAGTTTTGGAAACAACAGGAAAAAACACATTATGTCGTATTACATCACTTGCCAGCACTTATGCACATACACAAATAGTTAATAAGCAAAAGGCCACCACTTTTACACATTAATACTTGAAATAACACAAGTTTAGGAAAATAATGCAGAGCGACGACATGATCTTCTTCGTGTTCCCGCCAAAACTCACTACACTACAGCAGGCTACAGCACAGACTAATTAGTGGGCTACAAGCTACAGTAGACTGCAGATGTGCCATATGTATCATTGCCAGTGAATATGTTCATTTAAGTATAGCTTTTATAGTCTTTGTAACTTCAATTTTGTAAGCAAATCTCAATGACTGCCGCTGTAGTCATAATCTAGAATTCAGAGAAGCTGATTTGCTCTAAGTTCTTATTCAATTAGTTAAATCAGCGCTGGAAGGAAGATTATTATTTTCTTATTTGACCTATAAAAGAAAGAAAAAATAATTTAATTATATTCTTGTGTAAATATAACTTATTATTATTTACCAGATGAGATATCGAACACAACGGCAATTTATGGAGCAGCAATACTTACCTAGCACCAAGGCTCAAAGTCTTGGTATTTCCCTACGTGATCGAATTCTTATTACGGAGATCCGTAGAACATGAATATCCGACATAGCCTGCCAGGTTTGCATGCTGAAATGGCAATGGGCAAGCCATATCGCTCGACGAGCTGACAACCGTAGGGGAAAAAGGTTTTCGAGTTGCGACCACGTATCGGACAGCGCAGCGTAATGTGGCCTCCCACCAGATGGAACAAATATATGGTCAAAGCTGCAGGGAGCCGTTGGATGCAGTCAGCACAAGCCCGCTAGTTCTGGTACTCTCTTGGGGAGGCCAATGTCCAGCAGTGGACGTTTAAAGACTGATGGTTGGATGAATAGAAGGGGTGGTAGATTTACTTTTAAATAATTATTTTGATAAACGGTGTGATTTTCAATTAAATATTTGTTACGAAGAGTTTCTTATTTACGATCAAGTTACAGACCTCATTTTAACTATCGTTTATTTTGCCCAAATATGGTTAAATATTTGTCAACCTGGCAACATTTAAAAAAAATTTTGCTGTTTCAAGTACAGCCACGCCGGGGCTCCGTCTAGTTAGTCTGAGATGAATAGTATAGATTAGGCATGGATCGTTGACAGTTCTTTCGTTAATATAATTTAACTGCTAATCATCAATGGTCAACAGGTTAAAAAAACTGTTAAATAAATAACAGGTTTTGAATGTTCAGTGTCAATTTTATGGCAACGTTTTCAATTTCAATCATTGACAAATGGTCAACAGATTAAAAAAAGCTGTTAAATTAATAATAGGTTTTGAATTTTCAACCTCAATTTATTCCGTTGAGCCGTTGACGTAAATTAACAGTTTATATTTTCAACTGTTTTTTTTATCTGAATAAAATAATTATAGTCTTGGGCGTTGACGTAAATTAACAGCTAATGTTTTCAACTTGTTTTTTCATTGATGATTAACAGTTAACTCGTTGACGAATGAAAAGCCGTTGAAAAAAACAGTTTATTGATTCAATGACCACCTCTAGTATAGATAGTATAGTAGGCTGCTAGTCTGCATTTGTGTGCTAATCTTAGAGGAAGGATATTATAGACAAGTTATCAGCGTATGCAGTGTCGAGATAGCAATAGATAACCGGAATAATTTTAAAAGATAACTATGATTATAGCTTTGTTGACTAAAAATGTACTACCTGTTTTAGCCGGATAAAAGAATGACAGGACAAAAGAAATTGCAGGTATGCCTATATTTTGCTTAAAATGTATAAGAACATGAAATATTAGCGTATGTAACATAATTAATAAAGGGTTTTTTTACATCGATACAAAAACAAGCTTACATACTGATGATGGGGATGGTTGGCAACCTTATTGTTTGGACCCAGTTCATTGGGTCCAAATACAACTTACGCATACGCGAAAAGGATAAATATACTTATACCTGTGTCTCTCTCACTCTTGGTAAAACCTAGTATGTGCATCCTTTTCTTCATCCTTAATGTCAAAATAGTAGCGAGTCCATATTATTCTTGGTCTAAGGTGCTAATGTAAACAACGGTCAAGGAAAAAGGCGGGAAACCAATAGGCGCGTCTTTTGAATTAAATAATATTATTTAAATTTTAATTGCTTAACATTAGCTGTTTTTAATTAATTATACGCGCTTGGGTTGTTTTATAATTAGTTATAATTCGATATGAATGAATCAAGTGGCGGTAAGGAATTAAAAAGAAAATTACTATCTTCCGACGAAACTGCACCATTGAATAAGATGTCTCTCAAATTTATTTTAACTAAAAGGGGCCTGTTTAAAGATTTTATACAGATATTTACACCGAGGAAAGGCAAGAATATCCCATTTTGCTATCAATTGATGCTGGTAATGAAAGATGCAAGGTCAAAGAAGCATAGGAAAGTGAAAGGTGATGCATGGTGGGATACGGAAGTAGCAGCTTCCGTAGACCAAAAGAAGAAAGCGTGGCTGGACTATGTATCTTCTTTGAACCTGAGTGCAAGTATGAAAGAACAGAAGAAAGAAATATACCGGCAACGTAAGAATTACACCAAAGCCTTAGTGAAAGAGAAGCGTGATAGAGCAATTATGATTGCAGAAGAAAGGCTGACCAAAAACTTCGAGAGCAACAGCAAACTTTTCTGAAGGGAGGTGAAGAAATCTCGGAGTGGTTGGTCAGAATGAATAAAATAAGGTCTAAAGGTGGAGACATTCTTACGCAAACACAAGATGTGTTAAGCCGATGGAGTGAATATTTTGGAGATATGTATGCGGATGTTCAGGGTGACGCTGGTGCCACATGTGATCTAACAGATCAGCATTCGGTACCGGCATCCTCTGATGCCATTAGTATGGATGAAGTTGAATGGGCGATTAGAAGTTTGAAAAATGGTAAGGCAGCGGGTATTGATATGGTGTCTGCTGAGATGATCAAGCTTGGAGGCTCATGTGTCTGGGAATCCTTCCTGATGCTTCTCAATTTATGTTTGAGCTCAGGAATGGTTCCCAAGGACAGGAGAAGCGCAGTCATCGTGCCCTTGTTTAAAAACAAGGGTTCACGTTATGACTGTGCGAACTACAGAACCATAAGCTTGACCAGTTTGGCAGCCAAAGTGTATGGTAAGATTGTTGAAAGGAGAATGAGGATGGTGTCTGATGAATTTTTGTGTGAGGCACAAGGAGGTTTCAGGTGTGGACGAGGATGCATGGATCAAGTGTTTTCTCTGCGCAACATTGTGGAGAAGCATCTGGCTGTAGGCCAGAGGGTTTTCTGCAGTTTTGTGGATTTGAAGAAAGCATTTGACACTGTTGTACGAAAGGAACTTTGGGACATTTTGTCGGAGTATGATATTAGCAGTAGATTGCTACAAGCGGTGCAGTCCAACTATATGGACTGCAGAGCTTGTGTGCGGCTGGATGATGGAATGTCACCCTGGTTTGACGTCAATATCGGCGTTAAACAGGGCTGCGTTCTATCAGCCAGACTGTTTATCATATATCTAGACAAATGTCTACAAAGGTTGAATAAAATGAATGTGGGAGTTCAGATGGGCGACTCAGTGGTTAACTCGCTGCTATATGCAGACGATGCGGTCCTATTAGCGCAGTCTGCGACTGACCTACAAACCCTAGTCGACGTAATGGCAGAAGATTGTAAGAAAAGGGGCCTTCGTGTGAATGTGAGCAAAACCAAATTAATGGTTTTTGAAAGAGAAGAAGCCAGAACAGATGTTAGAGTAGCAATAGGAAATGGTGTGCTAGAACAAGTGGATGAATTTGTATATCTTGGATGTGGATTCAGTCGGGATGGAAGGTACACCACTGATGTAGAAAGAAGAGTGAATGCGGGAAATAGAGTGAACGGAGCATTGGGACAACTTCTCGGCAGCCATCACCTCAGCCAGAAGGCACGTGTCGCAATACACAATGCAGTGCTTGTCCCAACCTTATTATATGGAAGCGTTGGGTATGTAAAAAGGAGCATGAGAGCAGAATCAATGCGGTAGAAATGCGATCTCTGTGGAGAATCTGCGGAGTGAGGCTGACTGACCGCATTCGTAACAATGACGTAAGAGAGCGAGTAGGTATGAAAGAGAGTATTGGTGTAAAGATGCGAAAGGGAATGCTCCGATGGTTCCGACATGTGGAAAGAATGCCGGACGAGCGACTGGCTAAGAAGATATACAATGCGAAAGTGGAATGATGTAGGTACAGGGGGAGACCGAGACTTACCTACCTAGACCAAATTGGTCATGTATTGAAGGAAGGTGGAGTCAGGAGTCTTCGAAACCGGCGAGCGTGTATAAAGAGAGTTATGAATGTTGAAGAAGCGAGAAATGTATGCAAGAATAGAGCCTCTTGGCACTCTGTTCTTTCTGCCTACCCTGCAAGGGAAATGGCGTGATGATAAGTAAGTAAGTAATTTTAAAGTAAATTTTTTATTGAAGAACTAAGTCTCCCGTATCAGTTTTGTGAAACAAACCAGCAGTAATTACTGGTTTTTCAAAAAAATTTATTTTAAAACAAAAGAAGATGCTAACAGCTTTATCTTAAACAAGTCTTTATTACAAGAAAATAAGTGGATTGCCAAAATTCCATTTGACCATATAGAATCTCAAGGTATCATAATTGTTCCAATTGATATTTCTGAAGAAGATCTCCTTCGTAACCTGGAAGCTCGCTGCGAAGTAAAAGGCGTCAAACGTTTTCAAAAGAAGCTTCAAGACGGCACATTCCTCGCCCTTAGAACTGTCCTGATAACTTTCTTGTCTACGTCAAGACCCGACCACGTGACCTACGACAACATTTGGTTCGACGTTCGTGAATACGTAAGGCCATTTTTACAATGCTTTAATTGTTATAAATTTAATCATGACAGTGACAGTTGCAAAAACGCCCAGATTTGCTCCATCTGTTCACAAAACCATAACTATAAAGATTGTCCTAATAAAACTAATGTTAAATGTTCCAATTGTAGTGGCTCCCATGTAGCTATATCTAATTCATGTCCTGTTAAGTCTGCGAAATTATCTGACATTAAAAACAAAATCTTAGGAAATATGACTTATGTAACTGTTACTGGGGAAAACATTAAAACAGATTTTCCTCCCTTACCTAATACAATTAGTAATGTTACTAAGCATAACAGACCTAAACCACTAATGGGGCCTTCTCCCCAGAAAAGAGCCACCATTACGGAGATAATTAATTCAGATATTGTACCTATTAAATAGTATTAACTATAATAGACATTTTACAAAGAAAGGAAGAGGAGGATTTTACTTTAAACACAAAGTGAAAAATGTGAAATCGAAAATAACAGTCACGAGCAGGATTCGAACCTGCATCTCCTGGATACCGTCCAGATGCTTTGCCAATTCAGCCATCGTGACCCTTAAATAAAAAAATATATACACAGACAAAAAATTTAAAAAAATCGTTTTGTGTTTAGATACGCTTATACACTGTGTAAGTAACGGTATGACAAATACTGAAATAGGAGATTCAGACCATTATTCTGAGTTGAAAATATGTAAATGGAAATATCCACCGGAAAATTCAATTTTTTTTTTTAAATTTGCCTTTTGTCGTTTTCAGATTCACATAAAACATGTGTACTATGAGATTCTTGAGTTTTTTGTACCTCCTAATTATTATAATTAGTAACCTACTGTAGTTCCCTCCATCCATCCACCAGCCTTTCAACTTCCACTGATGGACATAGGCCTCCCCAAGAGAACGCCACAACGAGCGGTCCCGTCATGGGGGATAATGCCGTAATCGCCACGGTTGGCAGGCGGGTTGGCGATCGCAGTGGATGTTGTTAATACTCGAGGGAGTGCTGCTGCCCACTCCCCCGGTATTTCTTCAGTCGGCTCTTACGACTCCCGTGGGTAGAGAGGGATTGGACAACTCTAAAGCCAGCCCCACACGGCCTAAGTTGGAACTGTGAGTTGTATTACTATCAAAATTATGTCTGTAAAGTCGCCCGTAACGTGACACAGATGTTGTTTTGAAATTTTCAAATAAAATTATAAATTAACTTTTCCACTAGTTTTACGAAATTATTATTATTTATTGCTTTAAAGAGATATTTTAGTAACTAACTATTAAATAATTACAACTAATAAATAAGGATTGACAATAAATAATAGCCAATTAACCAGCGCCTTGCAGTTTGTAATCGATAGTTTTTTTTACTATTTCTCATTGACGTCACTATCGATACATATTCGTACAATTCGCAATGAAGATTTAGGTACTTAAATTTGGTCAGTTCGGCCGCATCTCTCTACGGAACTTGACATGATGTGCCTCGATCGTGACTTAATTACCTACGTGTTTTGTGGTTGTGAACTATTTTGAGTGATAACAGACCAGTGTTAGTGTTTTAATTTGTGGATCCATATGGATTACCAGAGCGCATGAATGGGCAAAGCTATTTACAATTTTTACAGCAAGACCTAGCTAGCAATCTACATGAGTTGCGTGTTGATTTAGAACAAGAATGGGATCTTATTGACGACGATGTTTCACTTGCCCGATTTCCCAGAATTTGGTTCCCACATGACGGTGCGCCACCCCACGTTGTTTGCCGATTTGGCCCTCATGCGTAGCCAGCGCGTTCACCTGACTTAACACCACTGGACTTTTTTTTATGGGGCCACATAAAAAACAAAGTGTTTGTGACAGAGTGCAATACCGCAGCTGAAATGCGCCAACGCTTGAGGGACGCCTTTGTTAAACTAAATAGTGACATTGAAGCAGATCCCACCATGATGCCTCGCCTTCACGAGGAAACATTACCTCGTGCACAGATTTGTGAGCAAGTTGGAGATGCCCAAATCGAGCCGCATCTTATAAGAAGATCATCATAAGGTAACATTTTGTATTTAAGTTTTACTACTGTTTCACATTAGTATTTTTGTTATTACTTATTATTTTTACTCGTATCTAACTATGTACCTAAGTAATCCGTGATTTTACAAAATAGGTTTGCTTGTCGCTGCACAAGTGCACACATACCTAAGTAGGTTAAAATTTAGGTAGGTAAGAAACAAATCAACAATTAGATCTAAATAACTATTTAGATAACCAAACGAAATATTCGATAGGTAATTCTTAGCGGGTAGATCAGTTAGAAATGTGCTTGTTTTTACTTTTGGTGTTAATTAAAATGATTTTATCTGTACTTACCTAATTTAGTGATCAGTAAAGTTAATAGTGTTAATACCCGAAGGTTGGTTATGCTCAGCTTGAGTTTACATAACTAAAGTTTCACGCCTGTATCTCCCAGGGGGTAGGCAGAAGTGTTTTACTAACCCACGATTTGCCAATGCTGAAGTACCTACATCCTAATAAGGGCGAGCCTATTGGCGTCTACTGAGCACATAACCAAACACCGGACTGCTAATGAGAAATTCTCTACGAAAAAACCCAACAACACTTTGCCTGCTCGGGAATCGAATCGCAGACCTCGTCATCAGCAGTCGCATGCACAAACCGCTACCCGCTACGCCACAGAGGCACGAGTTTAGGTAGGAAAGATACTGTAGCGGTGTATGTAGGTATAGCGCATGTGCTCGCCTTCGCGCGCGTCACAGCGAGACGGCATACGCCGCACGCGGCCATCCTATTCGATAAATTGTTAGCTATCCATTGCGTAGCGTAAATAAAATTAATTAACCATAAATCCTTAAATTTTCGTTTCTATGATAAATTTCAATTTACATCGTATAATATACTACTGAGCCTTGCTAACAAAAAATTGTGTCACTCAGAGTCGGCCAGTTCGCTGTATGTACATGCCGACACGCACACATTCCCACCTTAGTCGGCCATTGCGCGAGTAAACGTTATCACAGTCGGTACGTCTACGCTGCAAAAAATATCAAAATACAGCATATCTTGTGTGGTGAAAAACCTGTGACAGAAAGAAAAAAATCCAGGAGTCACGTTTCATAGGTAAATGAATAATTTAATCACTTAGTTCCCGATTTTATACATTAAAATTTATATTAAATCACCAGAACAAAATAATTCATCACAATGCCAGTATTGCTCATACTCGCTAGTGGAAATTACCCGAAATATGGGAATTTTATAGTTTATATTTATGAGGTACTATTTGTTTAGGTTAAGTTACTATACTTTGATTTTTTATTTTGTAGACTAAAATGATATTTGATTGCCACGTATCAATAATAGTGTTGTTGTAGTCTGAGTTATCGAAAACACATAATTAATATATTTTTTTTTACTATAATAAATTTTCTGATGGTTTATTAATTTAAATTTGCGTTGATCAGTAGTATAAGTAGCATGAATTTATTATTGTAGCATTTACAAAATCTAAATTAAAGTAATCATACCTATTTTAATATATTTTCTATACTATTATAAAGCTGTAACATAGCTGTGTCTGTACATTTAAGATATTTTAGAAAAAATGACTGTAATAGACTATATAAGTGTATCTAAACACAAGACTATTTTTTTTAATTTTTTGTCTGTTTATCTGTTTGTTTGTTCGCGCATCACGCAAAAACTGCTGAACGGATTTTGATGCAACTTTTTATTTGATAGCTCTTGGTTACACTTAACAACTGGTATACATTTTTTACGTTACTTTATCGGGAAGCTGAGATATAACCCAAAAACTAACTTTTGGCTGCGGCGGAGCTGCGAGGAAAGGCTAGTCATCCATCAGCCTTTTAACGTCCACTGCTGGACATAGGCCTCCCCAAAGAATGGGGGATAGTACCGTAATCGCCACGCTTGACAGGCGGGTTGGCGATTGCAGTGGATGTTGTTAATACTCGAAGGAGTGCTGCTGCCCACTCCTCCGGTATTCCCTCAGTCGGCTCTTACGACTCCCTTGGGTGGAGAGGGCCCACCACAATTCTAAAGCCGGCCTCACACGGTATAGGCTAGTAACGTAATAACATTGCATTTGCGATTGTTATTTATGTTCATAAGAAAATCGCATTTAATGAAAGCGACTTAAAATAAGGTGATAGATGCCCACCGTAGATGCCTATTTGTCTTATTATTATCATTTTAGTCAAAATGGAAAAAATAAAAGCCGATCTTTCTTAATCACAATTTATTTCTGAAATATTACTTTCAGAATCTACATTTACTAAGAATCTTTCTATTACATTATCAATAAGGTGAACGAGTAGCATTATTTTATTTCGTTACTTTAAGTATAATAACACACTCAACATATCTCAAATACTATTGCAGTGTCAACAACTTTAGCCCTCAGTAAATAACTATTTAATTTCAGCCATTTAAAAACATTTGTTATTTCTTGCGACACGCCCCTTTACCTGTGCCCATACTAGTTATATGGGATTTGATTTACAGTGCTAAGGAAGTTTTTTGAGATGTTGACACCATACTCAACAGTGAACTCCTCAAATACATTTTTTGATAATAAGTCTTTTCTTTTGTAATGATTTACAGTAATTCTGCTTTTAATCAGTGTATTCATTTATTAATTGTTTACATTCTTT
Source organism: Leucoma salicis (assembly GCA_948253155.1). Taxonomy (NCBI): domain Eukaryota; kingdom Metazoa; phylum Arthropoda; class Insecta; order Lepidoptera; family Erebidae; genus Leucoma; species Leucoma salicis. The sequence goes on along the minus strand of OX411813.1, from coordinate 6,885,913 downwards.
GAGTTTAGCCACTTTTGAACTGGGCCTTACGCCACCCTGTAGTGGCAGTTTTATTCTACCTTATGGGAGTGGTAAGAAGCGGTATCTTATACCAAAACGAAATCATCAAAATTACCTTTAGCCACTCTTCAAAATATTCTATTTTAATAATAATATATCTCCTTACAATTAGAAACTGTAGCGGCCCATATAGATAACATAAAACTGTTTAAAACAATAAGCTTTGTGTATTCCGCTCACCTTAAAAAAGAGCAATAGTTTCCTAGAATTCTGTGAACCCCATCTGCGCTAGAACAATAACTCTACCGATTACAACTGCATCGGATTCCTCGGAAACACATTAATTGTCAAAGCAGTAAAGACACCTTGGCCACTGTAGTCCCGACAAACATGCAAGTTAATCCCGTTTTATCGACATAATTATGTTATCCTTTATTACCATTATCTGCCGATGATTTATTTTAAGTTTTAAATAAATACAGTAAAATTGTGTTGTTTGCACTATTAACCTTTTCAAATAGTACGGTATATTTCATATACATTTCTAATAAATTTATCTGACACCCTGTTTTGTTTTTAATATGTATAATAAAAAGGGTAAATTTGACTAACATGGCAACCCTAAATTCATTCCCACATAGATAGCCGCCACCATTACGTTTCTTCAATTTTGTCTTAACGAGGCACTGTCCGTTCCTTTGTACGTCCATGGGTGTACACCAGCTAAAATTATTTGGAATCATATTCGCAAATTTAAGTTTTCTTAAAATATACTAGGTAACATTTATTATTTACAAGACAGTGACAATGCTCGAAATTATTTAGATAAAAAATGCCCTTTGAAACAGTTCAGTACTTTAAACTTAAAAAAATATTTTGACAGTACTGGACATAATTCAGCAAAATGGTTACTAGAGGCTTTCAATAATACTGAATTTACTACCTATCTAGAAAATAAAAAAAACACAACTCCTGGCCCTGATGGGTATTCTTATATTTTGATAAAACATCTTACAGATAATTCTAAGCAATTGCTATTAGAAATTTTCAACCAATTGTGGGTTTCTAAAAAAATTCCTTCTAGTTGGAAAGAACAACATGTAATTCCTATTCCAAAACCTAATAAGAATCCTAGAAATCTAGATTAATATAGACCTATTTCACTAACTTCATGTTTTTCAAAATTATTTGAAACTATGTTAAAATCCAGGTATTAGAATGGTATGTAGAAAAAAATGTAATAATACCAGATAATCAGTTTGGTTTTCGCAAAGGGTAAAGCACTATAGATAGTTTAAGTTGCCTTATTGGTGACATTTACAATGGTTTCCATGATTATAAGAAATATATCAAAGAAAACAGCTATGGTATTAGCTGTTTTCTTTGATATAAAAGGAGCTTTTGACAACATAGATCATGGATTCTTAATCAAGAGTATGTATCAGAGATGCGCAAACTAAATCACCAATGAGATCAGGGATTTATAAATCTTTTTCTTCGAAAGATTTAAATCACTCTTTTAAATCTTTAACTCTTTTAAATCTTTGGTTACGAATGACGTTATTCATTCAGTTGATCATAAGTGATGCAAATATCTATTGATTCATGTAGTTATTCTCTCATTCCCTCAAGTCGCAACTGGTTTTGAGCTTTTTACTAAAACGACAGAGAGTCTAAGTTTCTGTGTACCTATCGTCATTGTATTTCAAGAGTGCGTTTGTGCGTGCCTACTGCCTACAACTTATGTTATCTCTTTTCAATTCACAATATCCTTTATCTATTGTCTCATTCTAAATCTACGTCCATCATTCTATCCATTCCATCTATTCAATCCTAACGTAGTGAGCTAGTGAGTTAAAGATGTATTTTCGAAACCAAAGATTTAAAGAGTGATTACGCATTTTGAAAGATTATACATCTTTTGTATCAATCACTCCTGAGTTACACATCTCTAGACTCTGTATATACTTGGGTTGCCGGGAATGTTACTTGAATGGCTATTCAATTTCCTCCATGAACGCAAAGTAAAACTGAAAGTATAAAATCAGATTTATGGTCCAAATATATCTTAAAAGGGTAGTCCACAAGGTTCTGTGATTTCACCATTAATTTTTATTTTAAGTTTAGTTTCTTTCTCTATGACTCTATGAGTGTATTGCAAACACTTAAAAACAAAACTATATCAGCGTCTCACAATTATTTATTATACAAAATAAAACATTATGTCAGCATTCTGAGCGACATAGAAATTACAATAGAATTTGCTTGGGCTCCAGGTCACTCTGGAATCATCGGCAACGAATTCGTTGATAGTTTGACGAAGTCTCAAAACTGCTGTTCTTGCACTTTCAAGGTTCCATTTACTAATCTAGTCCCATTTCTGAAACAGATCATGATGAAGCGTTGGAATATGCTTTTAAGTCATAGTAGAATTACTAAGGGCAAATGGTTCGAAGAGATTGAAACTACAACCATGTCTCTTAAGACATGGTTTGAAAAGGACTCTAAACTCATACATTATACAGTTACTATGTCTAGATTGCGTATAGGCCACTTCAGAGTTCCTTCTCATTTGTTGAAAATTAATTTTATTCGTGATGCATCATGCACATATTGTAAAATTGCGATTTTTGTGACCCACATCACATTTTTTATAATTGTAATAAGTTAAGTTCATAAGTTCAATTTAGATAGGTTATTATTATTTTGTCAATGTCAATTAGAGATGTGTAACTCAGGAGTGATTGATACAAAAGATGTATAATCCTTTCAAAATGCGTAATCAATCTTTAAATCTTTGGTTTCGAAAATACATCTTTAACTCACTAGCTCACTACGTTAGGATTGAATAGATGGAATGATGGACGTAGATTTAGAATGAGACAACAGATAATATATATAATAGAGACAACAATAAAGAGCACACAGAAAAGAGATAGCATAGGTTGTAGGCACGCACAAACGCACTCTTGAAATACAATGACGATAGGTACACAGAAACTTAGACTCTCTGTCGTTTTAGTAAAAAGCTCAAAACCAGTTGCGACTTGAGGGAATGAGAGAATAACTACATGAATCAATAGATATTTGCATCACTTATGAGCAACTGAATGAATAACGTCATTCGTAACAAAAGATTTAAAAGAGTGATTTAAATCTTTCGAAGAAAAAGATTTATGAATCCCTGATCTCATTGATGATTTAGTTTGCGCATCTCTGATGTCAATGCCTAGACATTGTAAGCCAAGTTCCGAATTCTGTATAAAATTTCCATCATTATATAATGCATTTTATAATTTTGTTATAAATACGATAGAATCTATTTAGTTTTTAGTTTGCTGTTAGACAATTTTTTTATTTGTATAGTTTTTGTCTAATAATTTTTATGTTAATTTTGTAAATAGTTTTTAAGATTCGTTTAGGCTGATGGCACTGCCAAAGCCTATAATAAATAAATAAAAAAAAACGTAAACAACTAGAAGTGAACTTTCTTAGTATACATAATATAGCAAATTAAATCCTTTTTGATTGTTTTATAAAATTTTATTGTACTTAACAACATTTACGATTAGGTGTTTAACTGTTATTTGCAAGAATATTAGTTGAGTCTATAAGTCGCTATTATTTAACATGTTAAATAAGTTTTAATCAGATAACAGTTTTAGTTCAGAAAAGCTAGTTAACATGACTTCATATGAGGATTTAACATCTGCTCAGGTTAGTTTCATTTGTTATTTTAGCACTTGTACTATTGCAAGCAAAATTATATTTTATAGAATTTGTTTTGGATTTCGTGATGCCATTTCTGTTTCATCTTATTTATGCATAGCGACATCTAGCGACATTTTGTAATACAAAATACACATTTTTTTTTACAAAGCATTTCATTACGAATACCTGTCGAGAACTTTTTTACTGCTTATAGCATAGATGGCGTTATATTCCTTTTTCTTTTCAGAAAATTCGTGTTGCTTTAAATCGGGATGTGCAGAATCTATCTCAAGAAACTTGTCATCATCTTGGTTTTGAAATTTCTAAATCAGCTATAGAACTTGTAACAGAACTCGTTTACAAGAAGCTATCAATTTATGGAACTGACTTGGAAGCTTTTGCTAAGTATGTAACACAAGCATTGCAATCGTAATTATGTCCTTTTAAATAGGTCTATAATCCATTCATCAGGCCTCTATCGTCCACTGCTGGACATAGGCTTCCTCAAAAGAGCGCCAGCGCAACAATTACTGATCCTGTGCCGCTTACATTCAATGACTGACTGTGGCTTTGTCTGTCCTACGCTGTGCGTCCGATGTCCGTGGTCCATTCGAGAAACTTTCTTCCCCAATCGCGTCCGCATATCGTACCTGGAGCAATGTGGCCTGTCCATTGCCACTCCAGCACCAACTCTTCGTGCCATATCTCACTCCCCATCCCCCAACGAATCTCAATGCCTGGGATTTTATCTCGTAGTCATCCATCCATCCATCCATCCATCAGCCTTTCGACGTCCACTGCTGGACATAGGCCTCTCCAAGAGAACGCCACAACGAGCGGTCCTGTGCGCTCATTTGGGGGATAGTGCCGTAATCGCCACGCTTGGCAGGCGGGTTGGTGATCGCAGTGGATGTTGTTAATGGCACGGCTATTATCTTATAGTAACTTATATCAAAGGAAATATTTTCTAATGCTGGCTTTGTGGTTGAAAATTTACAGACACGCTAATCGGATGTCAATAAACCAAAAAGACGTAACTTTATTGGCGAGACGGTGTCCTTCTTTGGTAAGACATTTTAATTTATTTTTAGAAACACAACTTCATGTAATCGGGAATAATCGCTGTACGCGGGGGAGTTTATAAACATACAATTTAACGGACATCTAGACAAGTGCACCCAGACTCAGAACAACCATTTGCGGATCACAGCAAGAATTGTGTTGCGCGGAAATAGAACCCACTACACTCGGTATGGGAGGTCTTATTCCCTTTTATCTGTGCAAATAAAAAACTAGAACTTTAATTTATTATATTGTGTTCTCAATTCATTGCCTAATCTTACAAACATGAGTAGGTATACAGGTACTTTATATACTCTGTCTAATTGCTTTTTTTTTTAATTATTGCAAAGCAAGATACGATCCGCCTGGTCGTAGGCGATTACTGTGGTCTATATACCCCAGGTTGCAGAGGTACTCTCGTGTTGCCAATTACAGAAAAAAAGGATTTCAGGTGGTGATAGATAAGTACCTAGTTGATGAGGAGGTGTTTTGGCGTATTAGCAGCCCCAGGGGCATCACTCACGCGTCGCCATCTGCAGGGAAAGGGATAGGAGGTGGATGGGAAGGATATTAAGGAGAGGTTTGGTCGTTTATATAAAGAGAGGATATGTGGGGTACTTAGCAGAGGATAGGATAGGAACGATAATAAGGAGAGGATAGGGGGTTTGGGTTACAACGGTAGGAGTATCTACCGTTGTTTCACGCTGGTCTTTTGTGAGAGGGTGGTACTTCCCCAACCAAGCCGGCCCATTTATGCTGGGATGAGTAAGGCTTTACCACTAGAGTACAACTTTCTCTGGCCCGCCATCGCTTGGGTGACCAAAAAGTGATCTATTTGTAACTTAAAAGACTCATTAAGCAGTCCCGGCTGTCAAATAGCATCCTAACAGTCATTATAGGTTGTCAAAGAAATTAATAAAATATGAGCCGTCACGGGATGTCTCGCAGATGTGAAAACATCGATTTTCTTTCTGTCTTCAAATATTGCTAGTCTTATATTTTTTTATTGCCACGGCCCATGTGATGGTAAATGGTAACTATCGCCCATGAACTAAACTATACCGAGAGTATTGTTGTTGTTGAGCAGCGGCTCACAATTTCATTTCACAGATATGAAATGAGATAATAAACGTCTATCTCCTGCTACAGCCAAAAAGCAACGTTGTGCTTCATGGCCGGTCACACAGGAGATGGTTGTCCCACCCGCTCGGGCCCGATACCAAGTGAGTACTGCGACTTGGTACCCAGCCCTACCGCCAGTCATACAATGGATGATAATTGCTTACTTCCCTTAGTCGCCTCATACGACACCCGTGGGAAAAAATGGGTGGTGACACTAGTATTCTTGGTCCTTCACCACATATAATTCTTGGTAAGCGCCCTCTCGTTATCCATAGACGAATTAAAACTGTTATAGATTGACGTTATACTTCCTAGTTAGATGGTTTAGTCAACAGATGGTGTTAAAAATTAAGTAAATTGGCGTGACGACGTTGAAAACAGCCGGTTTTACCCTCTCTCCGCATTAGATGTTTTCAAATAAATAATCCAGGTCTTGTTTTAAGGTTGAATTGTCGCCTTAAATTGGGTTGGGGAGGCCATATAGTCAGTTGCCCCATGTAAGATCCGAAACCGACCCCAACTAAGCTGACTACCTATATGTTATAATTATGAGTCTACCCTGCAAAGTGAAGCCATAATATTGTCATGCTGGCCATAAAAACGCAGTCAACAGCTCAAAATTCAAACGTAACTTAAAAATCAGACACACAAACCCGATAAATCGGTATCCAGTTATATTAACAACGATTTTAAATTTAAATTTGACGTTGAATCTTTAAATAGCTGTGTGATGGGATCGTTTATTTATGCAATTGATGTTTTCGCGACCAAATGATATGCCTAATTGACTTCATATTACGACACATCCAATTTGATGAACTAATCGGTAAACATCACGCGCTTACCGGATATTAAAACCGTATATTTTGGGTTGATTTCGGTTAGTGCTGTAGTTTATGCGATAAAGCTGCTATTTTGAATTCTATTTTTAAAATTAGAACACGCTTGTAGCGACAAGGCAAAAATATTGAGTTTGTATTGTATTATGAAGACCGCCTCGTTGGTTTAGTCATAGTAACAAAGTATGCAAATTTAACGACAAGGTCCCAAGCTCGCATCCCAGGTCGAGCAAAATCGTGGGTGTTCTCAGAATAAAGAATTTTGATATTTAAAAACGTATAGAAATATAAAAAACAAAAATATATTTTGTTTTTTTTTATTGCATGTAGTGGCAGACGAGCCACGGTCCATCTGATGGTAAATGGTAACCGTCGCCCATGGACTATACCAAGAGTATTATCAAGACGCTGCTTACCAATTCATTTCACAGATATGAAATTAAATAAACGGCTATCTCCTGCTACAGTCAAAACGCAACGATGTGCTTCATGGCCGGTCACACGGGAGATGGTGGTACCAACCCGCTCGGGCCCGATACTAAGTGAGTACTCCCACTTGGTACCCAGCCCTACCACAAGTCATGCAATGGATGACAATTGCTTACTTCCCTTAGTCGCCTCATACGACACCCATGGGAAAGAATGGGGTGGTGTCACTTGTATTCTTAGTCCGTCACCACACGGGACTAGGTATACTCTTCGACATTAAAAGTAATGTTTGAAAATCCATACAATCACCATGACTTAATACCGCCCTATGATTCAGGTGGTGGTGTTAGAATCTTATGCAAATATTTGTTAAATTTACAGAAGGCAGATCTACTTAAATTAGCGCAGGCAACACCAAATTCTCGACGCAAGTCTAATCCAGTGCCACCACTAGAGACGAAGAATACCTCTCCGACTACGACCACAAGCGACCATGAAGCCGCAGTTCCGTCCGCGGCAGAACCCGAGCGTCCAGTATCGACTATCAGACAACCCATATTTGATGATCCGATTACTACAATAAACAATTATATTGGTATAGATAATTTTAGTATAAGTTCTGAATCCGATTAAAAGGTTTTCAAAATACAAAATTTCGTTTTATTTAAGTACTTTTAGCCATTTAATCTGTATTTTAGCAATTGACATGCTCAGCTACTTTAAAGTAAAAATTATTTGTGAATGAGGAAAAAGAGAACTTTAGTGCGAGCGGGAATCGAACCTGCGTCCCTTCCAATCCGGGGAAGTGGCCGAAAGGTCAGTGCGGTAGCTCAGTGGCTAGAGCACTTCCCACTTTCTCCTTTTAGCCTATTACCCCGACTGATCTTGATTTTTGTTCTGCATTCATAGAACTCCATTTTTTTATTGTTCTTGATGGCAGACGAGCCACGGCCCACCTGATGGTAAGTGGTAACTGACGTTCATGGACTCAACTATATCGAGAGTATTGTCAAGCCGCTGCGCACCGTTTCATTTCTAAGATATGAAATAAAAGAATAAATGGCTATCTTCTGCTACAGCCAAAACCCACTGACGTGCTTCAAGACCAGTCACACAGGAGACGGTGGTACCAACCCGTTCTGGCCCGATAGCAAGTGAGTACTCCCACTTGGATCCCAGCCCTACTACCAGTAACTGATGCCTGTATCCGGTCTCCTTGCGATTGTATTATTATGGTTTCGATCCCATCGGATTTTAAGAGTGTGGAAATGCATCTCTCGATTTTATTGGTGGTAGGGTTGCTTATTCCGTAATAAAAGGGCTGACTTGACTGGGAAAGTATCTGTCACATTTGTAGAATACCTACTTAGTACTTTTTAAACTTTCACGTTTTATATTAATTATAACACATTTAACGGGTCTATACGCGCATTAAACTTATCAAAATACTATTATTTTGACTAACCTCGACGTTTCGGCTGAATTGCACCAGCCGTGGTCACGAGTAGTCTACTCGTCAAAATAATAGTATTTTGAGAAGTTTAATGCGCGTATAGAGTTAAAGACCCGTTAAATGTGTTAAGTATAATTGACATTTGTAGAGTATCAGCGTGAAGCCGGGTTATTCTAGATAGAGTTTTAATGGGCGTGTGCGAGCGCCGGAGGCCCATTCCGCTCACCATTTCCTCTGCACCTTCTCGATCATGATAAGCGCCCCCCTATCATGATCGAGAAGGTCCTTCCTCTTTTTGCCATTACCCTGTGGTAGATAGCTCAGCCTGGAGTATCGGTATTGGCTACGATAATCGCTTACCAACAAGCCGTACACAAAGTTTACCGCCCTTTTAGTATAAAAGATACCTACTTGTATCAGCTCAAGCATTTCTGTTACATTAGTTCATAGCCCTCGTGTTCGAATCCTGGCTCCGATCAGGAAAAAAACATTGAGTTTTTTCTTAAAGAAGATGGTGATCTTCATAGATAAATAACTATACTGGGAATAGATAAGCCATTTTGGATTCAGTTTTGCAGATTTTGTTCCGTGATCACTAGATGGCGCTATATACAATGTATGAAGCGCGGTAACACCGCGCGCCGCCATAGCACACTATCTTTTTGTTTTTGATGAGCCAATGAACGGCACGGTGCACCCTCCTGGTGATCCCCGTGTCTAGGACAGCACGTAGTCGTAAAGCCGTTAGTCTTATGCATAGATAATATACTAATATAAAATAGTCTTATGCCTGATGTCTCTCCGGTTGTATTGGAAAGCCGTCCCATCGAACCTAAGAGTAACAGAACACCGAGTTTGTGTATACACTCGTGCATAGGTAGTTGGCTATTGTGTGTTGAAACTGGCTGTCATGACCGATATTATTCTGGAGATCTGGAGATCCAACACAGTCTGGGGACGAGCCGAGAAAGAAGTTTGATTTCCAAAGAGCGCAGGGCTCATGATTCCATTTCCCGCATAAAAAAAAAAAACAAAAAAAAAGGCCCTGACTCCTGGAACTTGAACACAACGCTACAGTACCAGCGCCTACTTCACAGAACTTTTTACTGACCTACTTACTGTAGTGAATTCATAGTCTATTGTTACCTTATTTACGATTATGTATAGGTTTATACCTATCATTAACAGATATTGGACGTATAGAGTACAAAACAATATTAACGAATCTTATGCGAAGTGAAATGAGCAAAGCAAAACACAGGTTAGCCGCGGGACGAGTCGACGCTCGCCAAAAAACTCGTTAAAACGAAACACAATTAGGTACTATAGAACAAGGCATTCTATGGAGTACCTAGATGTAATTCAAGTTGCTTTTATTTAAATTTCGCGCCTCATATGAGGAGATGAGGAAGGATAATAAGGAGGTGAAAAAGGTTTAAGCCTCCAGCGCTCTCACTCACCGTACGATACAATAGTAGGAGTACATACCGTTGTTTTACCGTTGTTGTTGGTACTTCCCAAGTCGAGCCGGCCCGTTCATATTGGTAGAAGCAAAGCTTTTATTTTAGTATTTCCTTTGTTTTTTAAAAGATTATGTAAATGATTTAATTCAGTCTCTTAGATATAAAATACGTAATATAATTTGGCAACACTATTTTACTTGGCTTATGTAAATAAGTGTTTCCTGTTTCCCGTAAACTAAATTCAACCACAGTCATGCAAAGTTCCTCCCCAAGAATGGGGGATAGTGCCGTAATCGCCACGCTTGGCAGGCGGGTTGACGATCGCAGTGGAAGTTGTTAATACTCGAAGGAGTGCTGCTGTCCACAGTCGTCTCCACACCACACTGTCCGCGGCAGTTGATTACTCCTGTAACGACAGTTAGAGCATAATGAGATTTTTGCAATTCAACAGTAGCACATTAGGGGTGTTGTTTGTCAACCCCATTCCCTCACCACTGACCTCCCTTGGTCAGGGGGGACGTTATTAGGCGGTTTTGTTAATGAATTTCATGTAGGGGAAACATATATATCAGGTACAGATGTATATGAATTATGTGTTGCTGGGTCCGGTGCCTATGTCTGATTGTGGAGCAGCGACTGTGAAATTATTTTTTGTAGAAAAATCCCCGTTTAGTATTACGAATGTAGGATAAACAAAACTACGTAGGTATAGGTACGTACCTACATACTTACAAAAAACCGTGGGGTTAATAGAATACTAACTATGGCTACTAACGACTGTTACTTCTATCCGTCGAGTGGACCGTGGCTTGTATAATACCCGTGTAAATGCTGAACCGATTTAGACAGAAAGTAAATAGACCCGACCGACTATTCAAAAATCTGTAAGTATTGAAGAATAAGAGTTAAGTACGGCACAAGAGCTGCCAAAGAAGATGTTGATGTGCTTCATACTATGTTTTTATTACATATTAATTTGTTATTATTTACTTATTCGAAAAAAGATTAAGTAGAACTGAGAACTACTTTTTTTGAAGCCATTGTAAGGAAACTTATTAAAACTTTATTAGACAGTAAGCTCAGACTAAGTACCTATATAGACAGTAAGTAACCTATTTGTTTCACTGGTTTTATTGTTCTAAATCTCAGACTTCTAAGTAGTCACAGCCGTCACCAATTTGTAAAGGCTTGGAACTTTTTTAAAAACCATATTAAGGCCTATTGTTGGACACGAGTAGGAAATCTCATACTTTTTTTCAACCCTTTTTCTGTCCCACTATTGAATCTGCTCTCATGGTGAGAGGGATTAGGCCATAGTCTATCACGCTGGCCCAATTCGGGTTAGCAGACTTTAGAAGCCCTCGAGAAAGTCTCTCAGACATGCAGGTTTTCTCACGGTGTTTTCCTTCACCGAGCAATGATAAATTGTAAACACACATAATTTCGAAAAATCTCAAAAAGTTTACTAGTTCTGAATCTTGGAATTGGGATCGAACTTTATACCACTGTCATTGCAGCCCTTGCTTTTACCGCTAGACTATCAATGCGTCGATTCTTTTTGTGGCTGACAATCACTTTTTCATTTTCGCACTTTGTTGTATTATTATTGTAAGCATGCATGTTAAGTGCTTAAAAATACATAAAAATAATTCATCCATCCATCCATCCATCAGCCTTTCAACGTCCACTGTTGGACATAGGCCTCCCCAAGGGAACGCCACAACGAGCGGTCTCGTCATGGGGGATAATGCCGTAATCGCCACGCTTGGCAGGCGGGTTGGCGATCGCAGTGGATGTTGTTAATACTCGAGGGAGTGCTGCTGCTCATTCCCCCGGTATTCCCTCAGTCGGCTCTTACGACTCCCGTGGCTAGAGAGGGGTGGGACAATTCTAAAGCCGGCCCCACACGGCGGAAAAATAATTAATCTTTCCAAATACTTCGAAAACTTAACCTAATTGGAATAACGTTAAAAGCTAAGAAAGAATCTGTAACATCCATCAATGCACAGGGCGAATGAGAATGCCTAGATCTAGGCTACTTGTGCCTAGGTACCTAGTACAGGGGACTGTTGGAGATAGGCCTGCAGTGCTCATTAAAATATGTAAATGTTCGCCGAGACATTACGCAGATAGGTGGTTCTGAGTTATTGACTGGACCGCACTATGTGACGGGTAGGATTTTATACCAGTAAATAGGTACCTACTTATTTTAATTTAAAAAGGGACTTAAATATTATTAGAACTATATATATACTTGTTTTCGAAAATATCGAAATGTAATAAATAGCGAAATGCGATCTCTGCGGAGAATCTGTGGAGTGAGGCTGACTGACCGCATTCGTCACGACGACGTAAGAGAGCGAGTAGGTATGAAAGAGAGTATTGATGTAGGATGTAGGTACAGGGGGAGACCGAGACTCACCTACCTAGACCAAATTGGTCATGTATTGAAGGAAGGTGGAGTCAGGAGTCTCCGAAACCGGCGAGCGTGTATGAAGAGATTTATGAATGTTGAGGAAGTGAGAGATGTATGCAAGAATAGAGCCTCTTGGCACTCTGTTCTCTCTGCCTACCCCGCAAGGGAAATGGCGTGATGATAAGTAAGTAAGTCGAAATGTAAAAGGTAGGTCTTAAGCAGACCACTGAAGCAATGTAACATATCAGTTCCAGTGGCCCGCCAATAAACGCGCAGAGACGGCACACGGCGGGTTTATTTTTTTTGTTTAAGCCTACAATTATTAGGCTACATACGCGTTGTTGTGGTAATTTATTATTACATTATTTATTGAAGTCAAGGCTTGCTTGTTAATTGCCTTATCCCTTAAGCTCGTAGCGTGATGTATCTCACATCACGCTACGAGCGACTTGGATAAGTAAGCTATAATATAAACAAGATTTTTTAAAATCCGAACAGCACGTTCATAAATTAGCGCGTTCAACTTAACAACGAAATAATTTTACCCTGTCCAAAAAAAAAATTGACTAACTTGAAACTTTTACAGACCTAGAAAATAGAACAAAATATCCTATGATATGTGATGCAGGAAACAAACAGAATTAACAGAACCAAAAAAGATTCAGACTATTGAGTCTGTTGTTTGGTGCTTTGTCCGATAATTGAGCGAAATCACGCCATCTCCCCTGCGGGGTAGGCAGAGAGTGCCAAAAGGCTCTATTCTTGCATATATCTCTCGCTTCCTCGGCTTTCATAATTCTCTTCCTCGGTTTCGGAGACTCCTGACTCCACTTTCTTTCAATACATGACCGATTTGATCTAGGTAGGTGAGTCTAAATCTCCCCCTGTACCTACATCCTTCCACTTTCGTATTGTATATATTATCTTCTTAAGATATCACGCGGAGCAATCTGTTTCTAAGCCATTACGATACATGTGCGGTACCTGTACCGTTGACCCTCCAAGGAGGAAACGCGATATACCATCTCTGCACAGAAGAATACTACTTACCGTTAATAAAATAATAATCTGGGTAGCAAGGTATACCTACAGATTCTTACACAAACGTTTGTTTGACTAATTACTCATAGCTGCATATCGTCATCCTTCAAGCGGAGTAGCGAACGCATTACTCGTTTACGGGGCACCTACCGCGCGCTACTATTTAGTATCATTACAAATGTCGCTTGCTGTGTCCGTGTGTCCGTCTGTCTGTCTGTGTGCGACCGAGAGCTACCGTTTCTTATTAATAAAGAACATTGCAGGATGTGATTGGAAGGAAAAGGCTTTATTATTTTAAACAATATTTAGCTGTTAAACTGTTCATTTTTGTTTAAAATGTTTATTTGTCAATCACACAAAGAGTTGTCCTGTGGGGCAATCGAACTAACGACACTCGGATGAGAGGCCTGTATCTAAACCACCCCGCCATCAGTGCAGTACCGAAGTATCTATGCAAAATTTTATAATGATTGGTTCAGTAACTACGGCTCACTTTCGCATTTACAATAGTTAGGATATACAACATCTTTATAACACTAGGCTTTGCCCGGCAGAATCTCATATCTCACATGTCGATCGTATCGTGATCACTGTGATCGGGGTTAGGCAGAATCTCATATCTCACATGTCGATCGTATTATGATCACTGTGATTGGTAAGAATCCGACGCGTGATGTCGCAATAATCCGTTGGCCAATCACGGTGATCTGAGAGAGAGAGAGATGAGATATGAGATTCTGCCTAACCCCCCTGGGGGGTTAGACGGAATCTCATATCTCACATGTCGATCGTATCGTGATCACTGTGATTAGTTGAGAGATCATCGTGATTGGCCAACGGATTATTGCGACATCACGCGTCGGTTTCTCTACCAATTACAAGCGAGTCGATACGATGTCGATTGTGAGATATAAGATTCCGTCTAACGCCCAAGAGCTATGAAATAAACAAGCTGCATCAAAATTCGTTCAGTAGTTTTTACGTAATGTGCGAACGAATAACAGACAAAAAATCTAAATAATACTGTTTTGTTTTCAGACACGCCTATATGTAGCCTAATACCATTTTATTTTTGAAAAGGGGCCTACATGTGAGTGTGACCAAAATCAAAATACTTTTTAAAATCCAAAACTGCACGCCTCATAATCTTCATTTTTCACAATAAAATTGATTATTTGATAAGTAACTAATAATGTCTTACTAAGTAGTTTTCAATAAATCGCATAGATAGTAATTTCAAAAAGTACTAATGTGGGTTTCATGTCTTATACGCCATCTAGCGCTAATTTTAAGAAGTACTTCTATATTGGTCTAACTCTCAGTCATTTTGCAAGGCGCTATCTGGCAATTAGTAAGAACAACAATCCATGAGTTTACATATATATCTGCATAAGTGCATATATATATTATAAACATGTAAAATTGAATAATTTATTAAACTGTAAACAAAAACAATTTAAGAAAACAATAAGACATCGCTAGTTTCCTTACAAAAAGGCAATATTGGGGCTCTATATATAATATACAACAGCAACTGAATACAATGATATCGACATCTAAAATTGCCACTAGCGACATCTAGGGCTGCATTTGTCAATATCTCTTTTACTTTAAAACAGCGATATCTATCAAAAGAAAATTGCAACTTTGGACAATATTATACGACTTATTTAAAAATCAATGAATTCAACAAGAAATCTCTAAGCCATTTATCTTCCTAACTTGGTTGCCTTATAATTTTATACTTTGTTCTAAGTGAAAACACCGCGACGCCAAGGCCACGCAAAAAAAAAGTGGAATGTAAAATATGTTGTTTTCGTGTTTTATAACGTTGGTGTGTTATTATTTACGTGTGTTTAGTGTTTTTAATTATTGTTATTGATAAAATAGTTATTATACTTGACAAATATCATCAGTTCGTCAAGCAAAGAACTTTCATTTAACAAAAAACAATTTACCGGCCGGGCGAACGGCGGTCTGTTGACGATAGTAAAACCACCGGTGATAGCCACGCGTACGTAAAAACGTAGTTCTCATGAAAGGCGCTGGTTTTAGTGTCGTGTCGAGCGTAAATGACGTAAATATTCAGTATTTTTTTGTTTATTTAATAACAATTAAACCACATCGAATCAGAACATGAAAAGTAATAGGGCTCTATTCCTAGTCATAATAATTCGTAAACGAAAAAAAAAAGACTCGATTAGTAAAGTATTTTGGTCGTTATCGTGTTAACATACATTACCTACAACTCACGGACGTCCAAGCCAGAATTTTTTCAAACAGTTTTTTAACTAGTTTAAATAACAAAAATGGCATCAAAAATATCATGAGTGTTAAAAATAATGTTTGTTCTTTATATGTGTGTGTAGATATTATTTTACAAGTGCAATATATGATAAATAGAAACATTTTAAGTTTGAAAAATCAGTTGTGCCGTGTAAACCGGGAGTAGAACACACCTCAACGCTTGCTTATGAGGCGTGCAATAATGATTTAAGACACAGAAGAAGCCGGGACCGATGTAAAAGTCATAATAGGTAATGGTGTGCTGGAAAAAGTAGATGAATTTGTGTATCATGGATGTTGATTCGAGGATCTATGCAAAGAATTATGAAAGTTGAAGGGCGAGAGTCTTTTGGCAGTATGTTCTCTCTGTTATACTACCCTGAAAGAATTGGGGGAGATTGGAAGTCTCTTCTACATCTGCCTCATGATAATAATATAATAAGCAATGTACACGAAGTCAGGGGTATCAGCTATATAGTAGTTATTAAAGAGTCGATGGTGATATCGACGTAAACGCTGGCTCCATACAATGCGCTATCCATTCGTTAGGAAGCCGCTGAGGTAAGCAAGAGTGTTGTTTTGTTCCGTCCTCCCGCCCCATCATTACCTACGTACCTTTCAGCTCATTACTGGCAACAGATCACTCGCTTAATTTGTGCATTTCCGATCTGCAGATATTCAAATTTAAACTCTAATGACGCACGGGAAATGTTAATAAAATGTTAATGCAACGAAAGCGGTTGTCTCTCTTGCAATAAGTGACAGATTTGCTTGACAGCGACAGTCTCGTTTGTTGCTACGTATGAATAAGTCACGATTTTGTTTTTTTGTTGCAGTTAGATATGTATATTTTAAATGATTGCTTTTAGAACCGGAGTTGTGGCATTTGTGGTATTTTAATAAGTTATTATATTGAGATTGGTTATTAATTACGTTCTGTGAATATTTTAGCGAGTGTTGCAGATATTGCTACAAATCTTTAGTTTGTAGATTGATTGATTTTGGAATTTATGTTAATTATAGCTTATAGCTGTTGAATAACTCGTCGAATTGTGAATTCACTTTTTTTGGAACGTGCCTAAAAATAGTCCCACCTGTTGGTACATTCGCCACTGTTTCTATAATAAAAAATATACCAGATGTCGGTTACTTGATGAAGTTATAGAGACCTAAAAATTAGGTTAAATATAAATAATAAATTTTGAAAGGGGTTCGTTACTAATGGTAAAATAATGACGAACAAATGAAACTAACCAGAGAATATTCCTGCAAGATGAAAAACCTGAAAATAAAAGTAGATATAAATTAACAATTAAAAACCTACGAACTGACTTCGTGGACTTCCCTCTTTACTTCATCACTAGATACTGGTAACAGACTGTCGATTATTTATTCACTGAGACCATTGAGTCCAAACACGACACCACTACTGTAAGTTGCTGAAAAAGAAGGTAGCTTACCAATCAAGCGGGTGTACAGATTTTTCTTATTCTTTATTTATTATAATTTACCTACCTCGAGACTTAAAAACACTAAGCCACACTCCCCATCACCGACCAGTGAAACAGAGTTGGTCAAATTCTATCTCATTATAGAATTGCTAGTGTGATTTATTTTAATCTCAGAATATAGTATCCTGAGATTTTAATTTATTATTCTTAAAGGCAGCTCAAAAGAAAGATTTTATTCTGAGAAAGAAATAAAATTGATATTTGGATCCACTAAACAGACATCTTTTCTTAACACATTCAATAATATAAAAATATACGTGTAACCTTAATCTATTGTTTAACATTTTATAACGGCGGGTCTCGTGGCGTAGTCGATACTGTAACCGATTTCCGTGCACGAGGTCATGGGTTCGATTCCCACTCAGGACAATTTATTTGTGTGATGAACACAGATATTTGTATTGCGTCTGGGTGTTGTCTATCTATTATATGTATGTATTTACAAAAAAAAAGTAATATATGTATTATATCTGTAATCCATAGCACAAGCGTTAAGCTTAGTTTGGGACCAGAGGACGTTGTGTGAAATGTCCGTGAATATTTATTTATTACTTTATTTATTTATTTATTATTATAATGTATTATTCTTAAAGACAACTCTATTTAAAGTAGGAAAAGTGAGTAAGAAAAATTTTATTCTGTGACAAAACAGACATCTTTTCTTAAATTAGGTACATACACATTTATGTTATACTCAACAACCTATGACCGCTTTTAACACGTTCGATATTATAAAATTATACACAAGTAACCTTTTTTTCCTAACCGCACACCCTGTCATTCGGGGCAACGAACAGGGTAGTGTGGGGCCTTCACCCACTAAAGAAACCCGCCGTGTGCCGTCTCTCCGCCTTTATTGGCGGGCCACTGGAACTATGTTACATTCCTTCGGTGGTATACACAAATAACCTTAATAGGTATATAATTAACATTGTTCAACATGTTAAAACATACTTTTATAATAACAATAAAACTTAGCAACACAAATAATGAGGAAATTAAACAAACTCCTGTAGGTACATTACGAGTTAATTAGTGATAGTTACTCTAATGAATTCAAAAGTAAAGATAAAGTATTATAAGGCTGAATTTGAATAAGGCCCACGCGGTGTATTTCTATAAGTAACACTGGTCTCTAATAGATATTCGCCGTTTGAATTATTCATTATAATCAGTGCACTTACCCAGTCCCGTTTTATATAGAATTACATGTAATTGTGTGCATTGAAATACTGCGTCATGAAACGTTGCTACACTTCATAGTAGAGCATGTTTCTCAGTATTATAAAAAGGCAAAGCTTGGCTAATAGGTGAATGGCTTTCATTCTTCTTTGTGAAAATAGTTAGGGAGTCCAAATAATTTCTTTTTAAGCGATATAATATGATGAATATTAAATTTGAGATTGGGAGAGCAAGCCTTACCTTTTTTTTGTTACGGCGGGAAAAAATGTACCTGAATACATCAATGACCTAACCGCACACCCCGTCGTTGGGGGCAACAAACAAAGTAGTGCCTCACCCACTAAAAAATTAAATAAAAAAATGAAAACATATTTCAGTGGTAACAGACCGTGTGGGGCCGGCTTTAGAGTTGTCCCACCCCTCTGTACCCACGGGAGTCGTAAGAGCCGACTGAGGGAATACCGGGGGAGTGGGCAGCAGCACTCCCTCGAGTATTAACAACATCCACTGCGATCGCCAACATCACTTTTACATCCGCCTGCCAACCGTGGCGATTACGGCATTATCCCCCATGACGGGACCGCTCATTGTGGCGTTCTCTTGGGGAGGCCGATGTCCATCAGTGGACGTTGAAAGGCTGGTTGATGGATGGATGGAACTACAGTAGGTTACCAATTATAATAATTAGGAGGTTCAAAAAACTCAAGAATCTCATAGTACACATGTTTTATGTGAATCTGAAAACGACACAAGGCTTTGATATTTTCATCGATCGTTATATATTAGGTACCTAAAACTATTTATTAGCACGATCTATACTATTATAAAGATGTCAGAGCTTTGTCTGTACATTTAGGATATTTGAGAAAAAATTACTGAATTAGGCTTTAAAGGCGTGTCTAAACACAATACTTTTTTTTTTAGATTTCTGTTTGTCTGTTTATCTGTTTGTCTATTTGTTTGTGAAAATATATATATATATATATATATATAGTTATATAGTTTTCTGTATAGCTACAAAATATCTTATTACAAAATATTTTTATTATTTGCAATAAGAGCATAAATTGTAAATGAATACCCATTTAACCAAAAGTAATATGTGAACGTAATCAATCTCATTCAGTTCAGCAAATGGAATTGACATTTTTTGGTTTTGCGCTTTATTATTTACAATGTCGAAAAATTCAACGTGTGACCTCTGAATATGAACAACGACGCGACGTTCAGTGCGTTGTGAATTCGATTCTCCGAAAAAAACAATAAAAAAATTCAAGGTTTTTTGTAACGAATTCTGCACTGACTGCAGAGATGGAAGAGTGGTTTAGATATTGACCTCTTATCGCGTGTTGTGGGTTCGCTTCCTAAATTCTAATTTTTTGTGTGAACCACATAATATGTGGTTCCTTCATCCTTAATCTGAGTTGATAACTCAGACTGAGTTCATAACTCAGATTAAGGTTGAAATGTGGCACACAGAGAGTTTATTACCTCGATTAAGACATATACTTACTTATTATATTGACGGGCCTCGTGGCGTAGTCGGTAGTGAACCGACGTGGGACCGGTCGTGGGTTCGATTCCCACTCAGGACAATTATTTGTGTGATGAACACAGAAATTTGTATATTGTGTATTCTGGGTGTTTTCTATCTATTCTATGTATGTATTTACAAAAAAAAGTAATATGTGTATTATATCCGTAATCTGGTACCCATAGCACAAGCGTTAAGCTTAGTTTGGGACCAGAGGACGTTGTGTGAAATGTCCGTGAATATTTATTTATTATCCAGGAAATATGATAGGTTCCTGTGGGAATTATCAAAAAACGAACTACAGGACGTATTCACTTGGAATTTGGTATACTTATGTTTTGCCTGCGGATGAGCTGTAGCCAGAAATTAATCTCTAATAATAATCCCTAAAATTGTATTCCGTGATGAAAATTAAGGAGATAGTATGACTTTAAAAAGTTAATTTATTTTGAAAATTTCAAATAATTGAATCCGGAAGATGGAAATATTAAATTATTTTTATAGAGTGATAGTGAAGCTCCGATAAAAACATCATCTCCGCATAAATGAATGATAGTTATTTTATTTTTCAATTGTATACTGCGGTTCGGCGCCGACTGTCCAAGAATTAATAACGTACGTGTACCGGGTTCAAAACCGCGACAATCTGCGCTCTTTTTGAGTGTGCACGATTTCCTTTTTTTGTGTATTTCCATGTTTTTCTATTCAGTGCGCGATAGTTTTTTGCGGTCGATGACTGCTGCCCCTTTTATGCATGAAATGAAGTTTTTAATTGACATGTGTAAGCTACTGAGGTGTATTACGAATTTAATGTTTTCTTTGAAAATTGTTATGTTATTTGAAACGTAGAGTTTTAATAATTTTTTGATATTTAATATAATACCATTTTTACATAATCTTTCGCGTTTACTTGATTTTCTACTATCCCGACGTTTCGAATACTTTACAGCATTTATGGTTACAGGGGTGATAGATTCCATAAACGTAGTTTTTTTTAAAGACAACTCACCTGCGCTGTTGAATAATCCATGTATCGCGGAGGACTTTGCAAACATACAATTTCACGGACACAAAGTACACCCAGACTCAAAACAACCATTTATGGATCACACAAAGAGTTCTCTTGTGGATTCGAAACCACAACACTCAGGCGGGAGGCTGGTATCTAAACCACTCCGCCATCTATGGAGTCAATCAAATTTCAAAACACATACTTGTTATGAGCATTAAAAATGCAAAGTAGTCTTGCCGGATATTATTGAATTTGCATGTTTTCAATAGTCTTAAATATGTGCACGCTAAGGCCAATTGCAAAAGTACACAATAAATTTGGAAATATGGCTCAATGATCTGGTGAAAATTGCTGAAAGACTAGCCCTAAAGTTTGTTGGAGGAGATGAACTTTTCATTCATCCATTCGTCAGTCCATCAGCTTTTCATTGTCCAGTGCTGGGCATGGGTTCTCAAACAGAGCGCCACAACCACTAGTGCTATGCTTAATTAATTTTACTATCTTTTTTCAAACCCTTTTTTTGTCCCATGCCATTAGGCACAGTTCTCTGTTCTATCTCTCGTTCTCCTCATGGTGAGAAGGATTAGGCTTTAGTCTACCACGCTAGCCCAATGTGGGTGGAACTTCACAAGCCATCGAGTAAATCTCTCATGCATGCAGGTCTGCTCACTATGTTGTCCTTCACCGAACAGTGATAAATTGTTAATAAATCACATCATTTCTGAAAATTTCGTGTGCCGTACGAGGTCTGAACCTCGGACCCCCAGTCCGAGGTTCAGACCGAGACAGAGTTCGAACTCCATACCACCGTCTTTGCAGTCCTTGGTTTTACCGCTAGGCTATCACTGCAATTTTTCTATATTACTCGGAGAATAAACGAGTTGCTGCAATGTCATATAGTACAGACAGGTGACGGAGTAAGAGTATAGATGTCACTACCTCAATCTTTTCCTAAGTGTCATACGAGACGACTAAGGGAATTATGCAACTATCACCCATTGCATTACTGGCAATAAGGTTGGATACCAAGTGGGAGTATCCATTTTTTATGAGAGATGGCCGTCAGCATGCGTGAGATGATATGGTAAGTAAGGGCTCGGAAATATAGTATTCCAAAGTCCATGAGCGACGTTTAACCCCTACCGTTAGGTAGACCATTGGCTCGTATACCACCATATATTATGCAATAAAAAAGTCATGACAATGTAGCTATTGGATGTGACAACAAATGATAACTTCGTTTATTTGTTTGTGTATCACACAAAGAATTGTCCTGTGTGGGAATCGAACCCACAACACTCGGACAGGATACGGATATCTAAATTGCGCCATCTGTGCAGTATATTTTAAAACTTTTCTTCAACGATAATAAGAATCCCATACTTTGTAATTGTATGACAATAATGACAATGATAGTTGGCACATAAGTAGGTGCAAATCTTTCATATTTATATATTATAACCGGTATTAAGTTATATGCAAATATGTTTCTAGGTAATAAACAATTATATAATGACACATTATTATATATTTATGATTAACTGCGCAATTATGTCTAATCTTAACATATTTGAGAAAAGATAACTGTATTTATTTATTCAAAAGAAATCATTTTTTTATCGTTAACAAGCTTACGGCGCAACAAATGGTAAGCAGTTACAGTAGCCTATAGAGGCTAGCAACACCAGAGGCGTCACTCGTGCGTCGCCATCTTCAAGGAAAGGAATGGGAGGGTAATAGGAAGAATAGTAAGACTACTCTCAATTACCATACGAAGTAGCCAGCCCATTCATGCTAGAACAAGCAAGACACTGCTAGAAGAAGTTACCACTTGAAGAAGTTTTTATAGTTTTGTCTGTATGTTTATTCTCACAACACGCAAAAACAATTAACTTGATTTTAACGTCACTTTTATTGTGATAACGCTTCAATATACCTACTTAAAAACTGGTACCCATACCTACATTTTATATCTACTACCTCGTGAACTAGAGTTTTAACTTAAAAGCTATGTTTAGCCTTGGTTAGGTTAGGTTAGTTAAGTAAACAAGCAGCTTAGCTTTGCTTTTAGTATTGTATAGTTCATGAGTGGCGGTTACCACTTACCATCAGGTGCCACCAAAAGCAATCAAAACTATACTTCAAAATAATTAGTTAAACTGTTGTAAGTTCTTCAAAAATCTAACAATTTTTAATGCATTAATAAATTAAATGCTCCGAGGCTGAGGTAGGCTGCTTGTCCTTACCAACCCTTCCATACTAATACTATTATAAATGCAAGTTTAAATTTGTTTGTTTTTTAACATAAATATTCAATGGATCCTCATGAAATGTACATATATAGTCCAAGACCCGAAAAATGCCTCTAATATTTTAAAGAATAAATTATTTGTGCACTGTCGAAGCAATCGCCGTCGCTCACGGTGACTCCCAATCTCCATTTCACAATTACTTTAAATGTCTTTATGACTCACGCCACCTATCGGATGTACTTCCCCAGACTGGAAGGGACGCAGGTTTGTAATCCGCTCGCAGTACCACTCTCTTTTTTCCACTTACATAAATAATTTGTTCTTTAAATTAGCTGATCATGTCAAGAGCTAAAATACAGGTCAAAATACATCCAATAGTGCTAGCATATTTGTAGTTGTATTACGCATTCGCACTAGAATTACAACTGAACATATACACGTACTCGCATCTGCAATTTTATTAACCAAGCTCTGAATGATCATGCTTAGGTGGTTCGGACACGTAGAGAGGATGGATGATAGAAGATTAACGAAACAGATATACAAGGCGACTGTGAATGGGCTAGTTGATAGAGGTCGACCTAATATAGGTGTGTATATTTTGACCAGATCAGAGATGTTCTTGAGGAAGGCCAGGTTAAGAATACCTACTTATAACCGACGAGCATGCATGAAAGCGCTAATGAGAGTAGATGAATCGAAAGACCCGTGTGGAGCCGGCTTTAGAATTGTCCGACCCCTCTCTTGGGTAGAGAGCGGAAGTCGTAAGAGCCGACTGAGGGAATACCGGAAGAGTGGGCAGCAGCACTCCCTCGAGTATTAACAACATCCACTGTGATCGCCAACCCGCTTGCCAAGCGTGGCGATTACGGCATTATCCCCCATGACGGGACCGCCCGTTGTGGCGTTCTCTTGGGGAGGCCTATATCCAGCAGTGGACGTTGATAGGCTGGTGGATGGATGGATGGAATCGAAAGAGGTGTCAGAATCGTAGCAAGTGGAGAGAAGTGGTTTCTGCCTACCCACGACAATAAGGGTGTATGTATGATCGATAGTGATTGATAGTTAAATAAATATGATATTAAATTTATTTTTGCGTCCACTGATCGTTAATAAGTTGCCAAAGCTAATATTAATGGATATGGTTCAGCATTTCCTGCACACAATTAGTGATGACAGGGTCGAAGAGCCTTTAAGCGAGTTTACACTTTTCATATGTCAATTTAGTTGACCTCTGATATCAATACTGCATTATGAAATGGCTGTTTTTTTATTAATAAAGAAATATCTGATGAAGAGAGCATTTTTATATATTAATTGTGATTATAGTAATATTATTACGTAAATGGAAACATTTGCAAAGGACATGGCTAAACAACTGCGCTAAGCATGTAAAGAAATTTCTCACTAGCTTGTTTAATTTTAATATTTATTAATTAATTATTACGGCTTTATTATTCTCCTAGAACTTTTATCAACTAATCAAATAATTAAAAGTGTTTTCATGTTTTTTGTTTAAAAAGGAGAACATAAGACAATATGGCGTTCCATTCACGAAAAGATATTTACATAAGCTGAAATTATCAGTATTAATTATTAAAAGCTGCGCCGAACAACGGGGTATGCGGTTAGGTAATTTTTTTCCCGTTTAAACAAAAAAAAAAATTGTTACGATATGAAAAGTTCCTGACTCAGCTATTCAGCATTACATATTACTATATTACATAGATATAGTATAACGTATAGATCACCTGACAGCTCGATAACGCGTAACCAATTTTGATTTGTCAATGTGTGCGTTGGATAGTGATGTAAGTTTTAAGAGTTAAACTGACTATCGATAAAATGATAAAACAAATCAGTTTCTTTAATTAACTCACTCATTCAAATAATCATCTTCAACTAATGAAACAAAACAAATTTTTTTTTTGTTTTTTGTGTGACGTTGGTTGTTAGCCTCAGACGGCTATGACAACCTTACCCGGACAATTGGTGAGCGCAGAGGGCTCTCAACCCGACATTTAAGCAACGCTACCCGGGGGCACCCCCTCTGGGGTAAGGACCTCGGCTCGGGCTGTTGCTGGCAAAGTGGGATTTCACATGTTTATGATTTGACCGCGACACGTCTTTCGCCCCCGTCGGCGGGGACGAAACCGTGGATATTTACTTGTATTAGCTGCGCGAGCTGTGTGTGCTCTGATCTGAGCGTGA
This sequence comes from Leucoma salicis, assembly GCA_948253155.1. Taxonomy (NCBI): domain Eukaryota; kingdom Metazoa; phylum Arthropoda; class Insecta; order Lepidoptera; family Erebidae; genus Leucoma; species Leucoma salicis. The sequence goes on along the minus strand of OX411813.1, from coordinate 6,860,389 downwards.
GTTATGTCGTCGTCGACTTCGTCGAGGCTATGTCGCGGTCTGCGTACGCGCGATATGTTTGAGGGTACAAAACAAACATAATTAATTCGTTTTTATTTATTTCACCACCGTTCCCGTGTGGGGCCGACGTAATAGTTATAATCTTATAATAAACAAGATTTATAACACAAATAAATCTAAAAACCGCGAAGCTATTGAAGCTAGAAGACTGTAGAATACCTGACATTCAAATGGGTTACAATGACATTAGATTTGGTTTCCTGTTCCATCTTGCTATGTTGCCGTATAAGATTTTCTTCTCGCTCACACGCTTTGGTGATCTATACGTTACTATATTTATGCTATATTACTAGTTGATGACGCTAGCACCAATACAGACATCCCTCGCGTGTCACCAGCTCCAAGGAGGGATAGGGGTACGTACAACAGTGCGTACAGTTATTTCACGCTGATCTCCTGTGAGAGGGTGGTACTTCCCCAGTCAGGCCGTCCTGTGTTCCAGCGTTATATGAAACATAAAATAGTTATAGGAGTTTTTTTTTTATTGCATGTAGTGGCAGGCGAGCCACGGCCCATCTGAGGGTAAATGGTAACCGTCGCTCATGGACTCAACTATACCGAGAGTATTGTGAAGCCGCTGCTCACCATTTCATTTCTCCGATATGAAATGAAAGAATAAACGGCTATCTCCTGCTACAGCCAAAACGCAACGATGTGGTCCATGGCCGGTCACACGGGAGATGGTGGTACCAACCCGCTCGGGCCCGATACCTAGTGAGTACTCCCACTTGGTACCCAGCCCTACCACCAATCATGCAATAGATGATAATTGCTTACTTCCCTTAGTCGCCTCATACGACACCCTTGGGAAAGAATGGGGTGATGACACTTGTATTCTTAGTCCGTCACCATACGGACAAAAAGTAGTTACTCTTATCACTATTTTATATTTTCCTCCAGGAACATATAAATTAATGAAGTTGCATATAAAGTTATTGCAATTATATTCAGTTTCGCGTGTGTACTACATAAACTTTTAAATTAATTATAATATATTGCTAATATCCAGTAATGCTAACAAGAACCAGATCGGCGACCCGCCAGGCTGGGGTGTACATCATATAATAAAGCGGAGGACATGTCTTATTTTCATTATATAATTTACCACACGATCAGCCCAATTTTATATGCAAGTAAAGAAGTAAGACTAAATGTGTGGTGTAGATTGGGAGTAGCAAGCAGGTTTCTACGATAGCTCAGCGAGATAGGGCATTCCCCCAGGAAAAGACGCAAAAACGAATCGTCCTCGAAAAAAAAACTCTTTTTCCGCATTCACAAAATATCCTACAAAACACATCCTAATTTCTATTATAAAATGTGAAGTTACAAAGCCAACATTAAAAATATTCACATTCACTGAGTGACTACATGCGGGGAGATTTTCTGGAGGCCTAATATCCCTTTCCACCCATGGGAGTCGTAAGAGCCGACTGAGGGAATACCGAGGGAGTGGGCAGCAGCACTCCTTCGAGTATTAACAACATCCACTGCGATCGCCAACCCGCCTGCCAAGCGTGGCGATTACGGCACTTTCCTCCATTCTTGGGGAGGCCTATGTCCAGTAGTGGACTTTAAAAGGCTGATGGATGGATGGATGGAATATAGTCTACCAATCCGAGTCGGCCCTTGGTCATACAATACATTGCTCTCATTCCAAGGCGAGATCTGTGCCCAATACTGGGGCATTAAAGATTTGTGACAAACACTCTCAACAATAAGGGAATTTTACCTAATTACTGCGATATCATTGCAGTGCAATATATCCTACGAATTAGCCCTTAAATTATGGAATACGTACACTAAGTTAGCAGAATCCGTATTATCTTAGTACAAGTGCATCGAATTAAATTCGCGATTAGCATACGTAATTACAACGCTTATCGGGGCCTTAATTGCATCGTAATGAATCAACTGACGGCCATATTATACCCTCCAGCTTCTTTGGTAGGTAGGTACCTATACGCGAATAAGTGGAAAATTATTGGTAATCTTATTCAATATTTAATCTAATTCCCTATAACGGGACAATATAGATTAAAAAGTGGTGAAGAGAAAGAGGTGTTAGTGGGTGAAGGCCCCACACTACCCTGTTCGTTGCCCCGAGCGACAGGGTGTGCGGTTAGGAACATTTTTTTCGGCCTAAACAAAAAAAAAAAAAGGTGCTCAGGCTATTTAATAGTTATCATTGAAGTAATGTAACACAGTCCCAGTGGTCTGCCAATACAGGCGGAGAGACAGCACACGGCGGGTTTATTTAGTGGGTGAGGGCCCCACACTATCCTGTTCGTAGTCCCAAACGACAGGGTGTGCGGTTAGGTCAATTTTTTCCCGCCTTAAAAAAAGGCTATTTAAAAGTTGTCAGTGTAACTTTACCAAGGGTTTAGTTTTTAAATAAGATAGGATGAAATTTTAAAATTTAAAATATCATTTTTAAAGTAAATGATTGTCACGTTCTGCTAATACTTGTTTGTGGTAAAAATAACATCATCATTTATCTCTCTGAAACAAATAGATCAGCAGTTACTCAAATTAATCTTCTTGGTGTCAATCAAATCACCAAGACGTGAACCAAAATAATAATAAATAAATAATAAATATTCACGGACATTTCACACAACGTCCTCTGGTCCCAAACTAAGCTTAACGCTTGTGCTATGGGTACGGACGATATATAATACATATACTACTTTTTTTTGTAAATACATACATAATATAATATATAGAAAACACCCAGACGCAGTACAAATATCTGTGTTCATCACACAATTAATTTATTTATTTATTTAATATAACATAACATACATCTATCATTACAGGTTAAATCCAATGCGATAGAGTGCTTATCCTATTATATATAATATAAAATGCCTTATATATTATGTATATATAATTTACATAAATTATGTTATTTACAAACAAAAAAATATTGTCGTGAGTGGGAATGGAACCCACGACCTCGTGCACGGAAGTCGGTTAGACTACTGACAACACCACGGGGCGCGTCAAAATAGTAGATAATAGTATTATCATATATATTATACCAAATATTAAGCTCATACAACTGCCTCTGTGGTGCAGCGGTAGTGTGAGCGACAGCTGATCACGAGGTCTCGGGTTCAATCCCCGGGTCAAGCAGTATTATTGAACTTTTTCGTAAAAAGATTAATTCTCAGTAGTAGCCCGGAATTTGTAGATGTGCCCGGTAGACGGCAATAGGTTCGCCCCCTATTACGTGGGACTTTAAAAATAGCTGGCAAACCGTGGGTGTGTAATACACCTCTGCTTACTACTTCGGGGAATACAGGCGTGATGCTATGTTTTATGTAAGTACCAAATATTCAAGCATTTAAACATTCACACACTATCATTTATAATATTAGTAGGATAGTAAGAAGGATGGTGCTTTAAAGTACAGATGCGTCACCGGATTGGAAGGCACGCAGGTTCGATTCCCGCTCGCACTAAAGGTCTCTTTTCCCTGATTCACAAATAATTTGTACTTTAAAGTAGCTGATCATGTCAAGGGCTAAAATACAGATCAAAAAGATGGTTTTATTTCCCGATTTAGTTTCAGCATTTTAAAGATATTTAAAATCAGAATCAGAAGATAAAAGTAAAAAAAATAAACAATGACCCTTCTTCTGCTTGGTGGGACACACGAAATCCGGAAATTCGGATTCCGTGAGCTCGAAAACTATAGCTGTTAATCCTTTGTATTTACTTGCAATAATTTATTTAAAAAATCCCATAGGACTATATACCAGTAGTAGCCATAAAAAAAACATTACGTTGTTAGTCCTAAATAAATATATTTCAAACATAAATTCAACAAAATACGGAATGTCAAATTAACATTATCTTATTTATCTCAGTGAATGTCATTATAATTTATTATGTAGTAAAATCGCAGCTGATGGACCATTCAACAACCTCCTATTACAATTAAATTCTACATCATATCATACTTAATTACAATATCATCATTTTGTTTATGCAATCACGTTTATTTATGGAAACGTAATTTTTTCACATTCGCACATAGCCGGTAATGATATATGGTGCAGGCAAATTATATGTTCGTGACTGTTATTGTTTCGTAGTGATATATCCTTACGTCGTCTATACTATTATAAAGCTGTAACAGAGCTATGTCTGTACATTTAAGATATTTGAGAAAAAAATGACTGTAATAGGCTATATAGGCGTGTCTAAACACAAAACAATTTTTTTTAGAATTTTTGTCTGTTTGTTTGTTCGCGCATCACACAAAAATTACTGAACGGATTTTGATGCAACTTTTATTATTTGAAAGGCCTTGATTAGTTATCTCGCTACTATATCGGGAACCTGAGATATAACCGAAAAATCGCGGGCAAAGGCTAGTTATTCATATTTGAAATGCCAAAGCGCTTGCTTGTTACGCTCTCACGTCATAACTATTCATCCGATCACGATGAAATTTTGCATACATATAGTAGAGAGCCCAGAAAATTATATAGACTCTTTATCCCTGAAGAATTGATAGTTCTTGCGGGATAACAATTTCATAAATAGAGATCATTAGTATCCTATAGAGTGGCGTATTTATATTGTGAACTCCACGCGGACGAAGTCACGAACCTAATCTAGTTGTCTAAAAATCATAATCACCACTCAGGTATATTAAAATCTTTTTACATATAACCTCCGTAACAAATAACTTATTTTTGTATGCCAAGGCAGTTGTAGCCAAGCAGGCTAACCTGATGGTATGCGCCTGCCTTAGCTCATAGGCGTTATCAAGATCTTAAGCATAACTCGCGCTTTGTCCTATCACAATGTATACAAATACACCCAAAAGATGGCGTGGGCGTCATCCAAAAAAAAAACATAGCATCACGCCATTATTCCCCGAAGGGATCGGCAGAGGTGTATTACACACCCACGACTCGCCAGCTATGTTTAAGTCCCACGTAATAGGGTGCGAGCCTATTGACATCTACCGGGTACATTTCCAAATTCCGGGCTGTTACTGAGAATTTTCGTTTTAGGAAAAGCTCAATAACATTGCCCGACCCGGGGATCGAACCCGAGACCTCATGATTAGCAGTCGCATACACTACCGCTACACCACCGAGGCGGTTAATGGCGTCATCCAAGGCACTAATAAAGAATGCGATATCGATATTGATAGTTTTGTGCGGACTTTTAAAATAGTAGCTCTGTTATAGAAGGCATAGGTTCGATTTCCGCACGTAACTATATTTTTATTTCAGATTTTCACACTGTGTGTTCTGGTTTGAGGTATTTATGAGACATGTAAAAAAGAGTGCGCATATAGTCTTATAGCTGAAATATTGACATGCATTGCGATTATTGTGGGTGTTCAATTTTCATAAAGGACTAATGTTTGTACACCAGGTACTTAAAAAAATCGTTTACTGTTAGATAGGCGTGATACCAACCGCCGGCGGACCACCGAAGGAATGTAACATAGTTCCAGTGGCCCGCCATTAAAGGCGGAGAGACCGCACACGGCGGGATTCTTTAGTGGGTGAAGGCCTCACACTACCCTGTTCGTTGCCCCTAACGACGAGGTGTGCGGTTAGGAACATTTATCCCGCCTAAAAAAATAAAGGCGTGGTACCAAAGAAAGTTCTAACTTGTTATTGGACACTAACGGGTGAGTACCACCAACCTTTTTTTTATACTACATAGGTGGCAAATAAGCGTACGGATGGTAAGCGGTTACCGCAGCCAATAGGCGCTAGCAACACGCAACACCAATCACTCGCGCGTTGCCATCCCCAAGGCAAGGGATAGGAGAGAATAGGAAGGATTCCAGCACTTTCACTCACCATATGAAAAGGGTAGAAGTAACTACCGTTGTTACAGCTGATCTTTTGTGAGAGGGTGGTACTTCCCCGATCGAGCTGCCCCATTCATGCTGGGGTAAGCAACTCTCTACTACTAGAACCTCTTCGTGTTAAGCAAACGTTGTACATCTTGATGGGTTTTGGTTGTAGGGGGAGATGTTATCCCCTTTCCGCTAGAAAGTAGTAATTGATTTTCTTCAACATTTTTGAACCTAACCTTATTCACAAATAATTTGTACTTTAAAAGGTGGCGGAGCATGTCAAATGCTAAAAAATATAGATCAGAAATGTTTAAAAAATCGCGCCATCAAGTATGAATTTTAATTGCAAAATTAAACTTACTATATTGGTTTAATGCATGTAAATGCTTCCGATAGATGGCGTTGGTCGTAAAGACAAATGTGATAAGGAGGTTGGGATGATCGAAAGATCTGTACTATAGCTCAGTGGCTTAGAGCACTTCCCCGGATTGGAAAAGACACGGGATCGATTCCCGCTAGTACAAAAAATCAAAATCTCTTTTTCCTTATTCACAAATAATTTGTACTTTAAAAAGTGATTTTCTTCATATTCTTGATCCTGATATCGCTTAGTATTTTAACGACGGCTACCATTTACCATCAAACCAGCTAAAAAAAAATATTGTTGTGTCTATGTATGCAACCAGGAATTATGATACCGTTTCTTTTTATAAAAAGTGTCGTGTGTGGGAACCGAAGCCATAACGTTCAACGCGATAGGTGATTATTTAAACAACTACACCATCTGTGGAGTTAATTTATTTAATTTGCTGCAGTGTATATGCGGTGTTCTAATTGCACGGGTGCTGTTTGCCCACTTATCATAATGTCTCGCAAATCACTACGCTTTGGGAATAAATCTAGCGTCGATAGTACTTGGTCCACGCAAGACAGGGTTGTGTAAAATGGATCATGTTTCTGTGGAATTAGTATTGCGCTAAGGGCCATTCGCATAAGCTGAATTAATATCGCATAGTTCCAGTGGTCTGCCAATACTACTCTGACTGCACAGATGGTGGAATGGTTTATATACCGAGTGTTGTGGGTTCGATTCCCATACAGGACAACTCTTTGTGAGATCCACAAATGTTTATTCTGAGTCTGGGTGTACTTCCATCCATCCATCAGCCTTTAAACGTCCACTACTGGACATAGGCCTCCCCAAGATTGGGGGATAATGCCGTAATCGCCACGCTTGGCAGGCGGGTTGGCGATCGCAGTGGATGTTGTTAATACCCGAGGGAGTGCTGCTGCCCAGTACACTGGGTGTATTTAGTGTCTGTGAAATTGTATGATTCCCCCGCGAAACGAGGATTATTCCTTCGTGTAGCTGTCTTTAAAAAGGTGGTGGATGGCACACGGTAGTTTTATTTAGTGGGTGAAGGCCCCACACTACCCTGTTCGTTGCCGAACGACGAGGTGTGCGTACATTTTTAACAAACAAAAAAGTGTGGCAAACATGCATACGGCCCACCTAATGGTATATGCGGTTACCTATGGAAGTTAGCGACACCAGAGGCCTCAGAGAGGGACAAGAGGTGTAGTTGAAGGTTTAAGCCTCCGGTGTTAATATAATTTCGGGTTGAATTCTCAAGTCAGTTTTGATTGGTCCGTGTGGTAAGAAAATAAGTAGTATTCACCATCCGTGGTAATTAAAAAAATATATTATTATCAATACTGGAATACCCAAAAAGAAACTTTACAAAAACATTAAATACCAGATGTGAAAACATCGAAATTATTTTGTAGAAATAAAATGATCATAACTTGACAAAGTACTCGTCAAGACAAATCAAACGATTCCAAACTCGATGGGGTTGCGTCGTTTCATTACAGAGTTACTGTGGCCACCTTCCAGCTCTATCATCAGACCCTGGATACAATCTAGAGATAAAGTACTCGTCAAGACGAATCAAACGAGTCCAAACTCGATAGGGTTGCGCCGTTTCATTATGAAGTTCCTATGTCCACCTTCCAGTTTCATCATCAAATCAGCTCCATCATAATATTGCATTGTCACGCGATATACATATGCGTGTAAAATTTCAGGTCAATTGGAAACCGAGAAACTACTAATAACATAATTTAGGTTTGTTATTTTTATATTTTTCAGCTATCATAGAACATCATATTGTTGTAAAATATATAAAGCTAACTGCGAGCGAGATTTGACAATTTAGATAACCATAAATATTCGTAAAGTAGTGTTAACCCTATAGAATCCGGTTACGCACAAAAATGGAGCGAGCTGCACGCGAATTTCTAACATAAATTGTAGGCGACTCCCCATCGGCGCGCGCGCACGCACTCCGCCGATACTTTATTAAGTATCAACACGAAATTATTACGCAATCAACGCTATTACTGATTACGTTCAATTCGTAATCGCATCTCATTCTTGTAGTTTTTTTTAAAATTTAGATTTTTTTTCTGACCCTGATGGCGTACCAATACAAAAAATAAAAGCAATAAAATTCATAATGAAATAATTTGTTAAAGCGAAATAAAAAATGTTTAAAAAATATATATCTCAGGTTCCCGTTATAATGGCGGGATAAAATGTATACCAGTTTTTAAGTCTAATCAAAAGCTATCAAAAAAAGTAGCATACAAATCTGTTCAGTAATTTTTGCGTGATGCACGAACAAACAAACAGACAAACAATCTAAAAAAATTGTTTTGTCGACATGCCTATATAGCCTAATACAGATTTTTTTCTCAAGTAACAAAACTATTATTTTGGAATTTTTGTCTGTTTATCTATATCTGTTTGTTCGTTCGCGCATCACGCAAAAACTACTGAACGGATTTTGATGCAACTTTTTTTATTTGATAATTCTTGATGAGACTTAAAATCTGGTATACATTTTATCCCGCTACTATATCGGGAACCTGAGATATAACCTAAAAACAAGCTTTTGGCTGCGGCGGAGCCGCGGGCAAAGGCTAGTATTACAAAATATTCTATACACGATAAGTTCAAAATTGGCAATAACCTCTTTTTTATGTCACGAATATTTTTTATTGGTCTATTCTTTGTAAGTCTGCTATTGCTATAAGTACATGTAACAGTTAGATCCATAGCATTGTATTATATGGTTGCATATGAGCTTTTATAGAGCCCCTGGATTTATTTATAATCAACTTTTTGAAGTTATACTTCTTTTGGCGCGTTAGGGAAAAATGATGAGAGTAAATTTTTACGATGCGCGCGCACACCGTCACGAAAAACCTAAATCTATATGAAAAACCGATACCCTGAAGTTAGACACGCTGAAGTTAGCTATAGTCAACATTTTAGTTTTTTTGTGATATTTAAATAAACTTTATTTAACTAGATAATGCGTTATAATAAAACTTTCAATGTATTTAATACCTTTTTTCTATTGTTAGGTCGTTTTTTCTATAAACGTAGAATAAGGCGAAAAATAAAATTTTTGAAAAGTTTTTTGTCTTGTTACGCCAAAGAAGTATAACTTCTAACGCGTACACATACTTTTTTTGAAAATAGCATGATGCAAACTAGCGGAAACCTAATTACTCTCTAACCAACACGAACCAGTCTGTGGTCTATCGATCAAGATTCCAGCCACATTCTATTAATGATCAAATATACAGTGAATATCCTTCCTCTGTATTTACGTACTACATAACCAACACAAAACACCCACCTTGTACGTTGAGACTAGAAATCTATGCCTACAGAGAAGCTAGGCCGAAAATTATTGGGGTTCACCCCCTTGCCCCCTCAGGAGGATGGGGGCAGCCGTCACCGGCCTGATATGTGACCGGAGAGTCTTGTTCAACAAACGATGACGATGATTTAAGCTCAGGCGTTTTAAGTGTATTACTGGGAGAAATCCGGCTTTTGGGCTTAGGCTTAGATTTGAGTGAGCCTGCTATTATGGGGGGAGGCTTCTCGATTTATGTGTGCCTGTCCATTTAGCGGTGAGGCCGTTACGCTCGGGAGTTCGCTCGACGTCATTTAGTTAGCACTCAGTGGTGTGAAAAATTAGGCACTACGTTATCCGCCTTTGCTTAGTGTTAAAACAAAAAAAAAACTTTATTTGTTTTTTTACAGAGCCAATGCTTAGCACTGAAAAGCAGCAGCAAATATTTTTTTTATTTAAGTTACGTCTTGGTAGTTCAGTTAATATATTATACCTTCATCAGTCTCTAAACGGCCCCAGGGGAGCGTCATAAACGAACAATTCTCTGACGCTTGTATTAGGTGTCTTCGCGGCGTTGACCGGACCGCCCGACAACCGAGGAGGCAGTACTACATTACGCCAGGCACACGAATAATACATCCTTATTACTTTTTTTTAAGTGGAGGAGTTAAATGTATATTTAATTGCGGCATACGAGGGATACAATTGTTTTGAAGATATATTAAAAATATATGGTTGCAGTTCATCAAAAATCCCAAATATAATTGCACCCGTGCGAACTGAAGGCAGGTTACGAGTAATAAATAAAGAACAATTTGAAATATCTATTACACTTTAAGGAGAATTCAAACTGCGTTATCCAAAGAAATTATTATTTGTGAAAGCGAGCTTTACTGCGATCACAATACGTTATACTTACAACATTTTTTTAATTGTCATATTCATCAGTAAAACATCCTTAAAACTATTAAATCTGCTAATATCAGCTGGATATAGTCTAAAATGCCAAGACAAGTACAAATTCTATGTTGAATTTTTGTACAGTCAATCTTGTATTCAAATTTTAATTGTATAATTTTGACGTTTGAATAAAAACGAATTCATTTCATCCCAACGGTGAATAATAATGTCTACCAGTCAACTCTTGAATTATGGCAGCTGTCTGTCACACCGGCGTGTGATGATTAGGTATTCAGTATTGAGTATTCTGACCACATCAGGAAATCGTTCCTGTGTCACATTGTTCATTATAGACCAAAGATATACGTACCAAGTGGAATTTGAATCTACACCACTCGACGCAGAAGGCTGCTTAACCACTATGTCCATGTAAAATCAAATTATTTATACTGATTTGAGAAAATTCATCTTTGATGTAGGTATTATAATATTATTTAGGCATACACATTCAATAATGAATGGCTTTAATATTATCTTATCTATTAACTTTACCGCGTGGTTTCACTCGTGTTAACGTTACTCGTAATCCTTATTAATATTATAAATATCGAACTGAATATGTTTGTTAATTATCGTCGCTGTAACCACTTAACAGATTATCATGAAATTTGCATACCTATATTTAAGAGTACCGAGAAGGATATGGGCTATTTTTTATCCTGGGAACATTGAGAGTTCCTGTGGAATGGCTAAGTAATTAAGATGTTATTGGCTTAGATTAATCTGCGACAGACAGATTAAATGTAGGTACAAGTCCGAGACGGACCGCAGACTGCAGGCGCAGGCGGCATGGACTGCTTACCACACATTTCGCAGCTGTAGGTCTCAGTAGTTACTATAAGTTGGTGCGAGACACATGTAAGAGCTCTGCAGTCCGCTTAACCACCGGTGCTGCGACCGCGGCTGCACTCTGCAGTAAAGTGACACGATGCTCGGAATCATTTTCATAGAAATTCATAGAAACCATAGTAGTGTCGCTTTCAGTTTGCGGTTGCAGTCCGTCTTGGACTTGTACATTTACGAAGGGTGAAAAAACAAATAATATATAACTTAAGTTATCTATTAGTAATTTCAAAAATCTTAAAATTTTGCGTGACTGACCAATTCAGCTGGTAGCTATACAAAAAAATAATTCGAGTTTTTTTTACTATTGCATTAATAATCATGGCCGTGTGGGGCCGGCTTTAGAATTGTCCCACCCCTCTCCACCCATGGGAGTCGTAAGAGCCGACTGAGGGAATACCGGGGAAGTGGGCAGCAGCACTCCTTCGAGTATTAACAACATCCACTGCGATCGCCAACCCGCCTGCCAAGCGTGGCGATTACGGCACTATCCCCCATTCTTGAGGAGATCTATGTCCAGCAGTGGACTTTGAAGGGCTGATGGATGGATGGATTAATAATCAAGATTTAATTAAAGACATTAATCACTACTAATTCGAACTAAAACTATTCATGTTACGCTTCGGTGTAACAGTCAGTATGATTTATGGAGATCAACAATTAATTCCTATCTCTGTATCAGGAAAAGCACTTTTCATGACCTCATATGCATATTGAAATGATGCTGTATGATTACGCTTAGAAATATATTTAGGATATAATTGTTTCAGAATGTGTCTGTCCAGTGGCCACGTCATACACATATGTCATAACTAATAAATCGGCCTGTTATTTTGATGTGGTTTATTTATACGAGTATATACGAGTAGTTACATGATGGTATTGTTGATTGAAGAGTTATATAATTGAATTTACTAAATAAGTTTACTTAGTTAGCTCTGAAATTAGTTTACTTATCTAGCACCATAATATAGATAAAAATTTTATGTAGATAGTATGTAGGTATATGTATTAAAGTTTACGTGGGTGGCAAGCATGCATACGGTCTACGTGATGGTAAGCGGTTACCGTAGTCATTGATGCTAGCAACACCAGAGGAAAACAGTAGGCGGTGGATAGGAAGGATAATAAGGAGAGGGTAGTGAGGGGGGTTTGGTCCTCAGGCTATTTCACACCCCATACAAAACACAGCGGTAGAAGTACCTACCATTGTTTCACGCTGATCTTCTGTGCCAGGGTGGTACTTCCCCTATCGAGCGGGGCCATTTATGCTGGGATAAGCAAGGACCTACTACCACAAGATTTTGACAAATGTGGTAATGTGAAATAGAAAATTATAATTATTGGAACCGTATCTTCTGGATAATCGTCCCAAACGCTCAGTCAACTAAGCTATAGCAGCATATCACACCCATTTTACCGTCTAAGGTGATGCCCACGCCATCTGTCGGAGATATTTGCACACATTGTTTCGAGAAGATAAGGACATAAGTATACACTTGTCAACTTATCATTTGTTTTTATTGTGGCTATTTTCAAAATATTATAATTTTTGTGATTCCTATAAGCGCGTGACTCTTCACAATGATGGTGATCAGATCGCCATGGTCTGACCCTCAGATAGACCAAGTCAGAATATTGAATTATATTGTTTTCTACTAACCCACTATTAGGTAAGGGTTTCCACTCATAATGAGTCAAGTCGAAAGGGAGTCTTTGTAGAAAACCGACGTGAAATCTTGATTGATGTAATACAATCCATTGAGACCTTATTGAAATACATACCTATATGTATACAATTCATCAAATCAAAATTTTATTTTATTTTAAATATATCTGTTGAAAATTATGGTTACTAACTGTGTACAAATACAAATAATGGAAAGTGAGAGGAGTTTAGGCTGTAATCCTTAAGGCTGGCCTAGCGAGGGTTGGCAGACTACACAAGCCGTCGAAAACACGATGTTTTTCACAGAGCAGTGATAATTTGTAAACAAATACAGACATAATTTCGAAAAATCATGATATATCAGTGCTGTGTGGTGTGCGAGGTCTGGAACTTGGATTGGGGATCGAACTTGACACCAGTTAATCTTTGCAGACCATGGTTTTACCGCTAGGATTTGACACTATCTTAATCGTATGTTGATTGGCCCAAGTGGGTTGGTACCATCATCTCCCGTGTGACCGGCCATGAAGCACATCGTTGCGTTTTGGCTGTAGCAGGAGATAGCGGTTTATATTTCATTTCATATCTGTGAAATGAATTGGTGAGCAGCAGCTCGACAATACTCTCAGTATAGTTGAGCCCATGGGCGACGGTTACCATTTACCATCAGATGGACCGTGGCTCGTCTGCCACTACATGAAAAAAAAAGAAAGAAAATGTTTTTCTCTTAGACGCCAAAAATTGTCTAATCACACAGTCTTTCATGCTGAGAAGTTGGCCGGAACCATTGGGACTTGGAGGCGGAGGTGCTCGCCGAGATGTATTGGCGGGCGTCGCAAGAGCGGGCTAGGAGCGGTCATCTCCTGCCCAGCGAGATGGCCGGGTAGCAGGGCGACGGCCGCCAAGCTGCCATGGCCAGCTGGAGGGTGCTGCTGGAGACGTCCCGGGCCGGTCTCTAGACCGTAGGGGCGCTCCAGCCTGTGCTGGAGGAGTGGGCAGGGCGACAGCACGGAGTCCTTACCAACCGCCTGGTGCAGGTGTTGTCGGGGCACGGTTGCTTCGGCAGATATCTGCACATAGTCGCTAGCAAGCAATCCAACACAGTACCGTCAACACAGGCGGAGAGATGCCACACGGCGGGTTTCTTTAGTGGGTGAGGGCCCCCCACTACCCTGTTCGTTGCCCCGAACGACGGGGTGTGCGGTTAGGTAAATTTTTTCCCGCCTAAAAAAAGCACTGTTTCACATTTTTGATTCCCGAATAAAGCGATATCTATAGGTACTATTATAAAGCTGTAACAGAGCTGTCTGTTCATTTAAGAAATTTGAGAAAAAATACTGTAATGGCTATATAGGCGTGTCTGAACACAAAACAATTTTTTTAGAGTCTTTGTCTGTTTATTTGTTTGTCTGTTTGTTCGTTCGCGAGAACTACTGAATGGATTTTGATAAAACTTTTTTTGCTTGATTAGACTTAAAAACTGGTAAACATTTTATCCGGCTACTATATCGGTAACCTGAGATTTAACCTAAAAACAGCTTTTGGCAGCGACGGAGCCGCGGGCAACGGCTAGTATTACCTATACCTAAACTATTGATACACAAAATTAGTAGGTAAACCTGACCTATTAGAAATACTGTATCTATGAACTAACTTCAAGCTAATAATAAATAATTTACTTAAATACTCTATCTAGTTATTAACTGCCTCTGTGGTGCAGCGCTGGTGTGAGCGACTGGGTCGGGCAATGTTAATGAGTTTTTCGTAAAAAGAAAAATTCTCAGTAGCAGCCCGGAGTTTGGAAATGTGCCCGATAGGTGGCAATAGGCTCGCCCCCTATTACGTGGGACTTAAACATAGCTGGCGAACCGTGGGTGTGTAATACACCTCTGCTTACAATTCGGGGAATACAGGCGTGATGCTATGTGTGTGTGTGTATAATAATTAATCTTTTTTTAATGCTAACTTCAAATAACATATGACGTTGGTGTAACCACGACATATCGCAAGAATTCGACAACGGCATTCACATTGCCGTTTGACGTTAGACGATAACTCCAGTGGCGGTACATCAAAGAGATTGATTCAACGTTCAAGTATGGCCACCCAATTTATCGCGTTAATACAATAATTATCACGATTATGGGTATTGACGTTGCCGGTTAGTTTGGCCCGAGCATAAAACTTAAAGTGGGTGATAGAAATAGAACTCGAGAACTCTGAGATGCCTGCCGGTCTCACTACTAAGTTACTGTTGCTGTAAGTGCTGTCTCTACAATATATTGTGTGTAATGTGGTGTTGATATTATGTATTATATCCGTTACAATATAACTTACAAAATGATATAATTATTACGTAGTATATTATATAGGAATTAGTGTAATTGATGAGACTGTGAGTTAAACAGCCAACAGGTTTCCATTTCGATCCCATCTGATGTAAAATGTTTTATTATTTACGTCATTAACACAAAGTGCGAAAATGTGAAATTGAAAATAACAATCACGAACAGGATCTGAAGCTGCATCTCCTGGAATGTCGTCCCAGATGCTTTGCCATATATAGCCTTCCTGACAATTGCTTGGGACTCCTTCTTAACGCCTGTGCTATCTTTCGGATGTATTTGCATTGCATTATTTCGGACAAGTAAGCTTATTACGATTAAGATTCATACTAAATAATGACGAAGCCCTATACGACGCAGCACGTTTTGTGTTAATTTTCATATTAATCTTGTCAAATGCTAATAACATATCTAAAAAATCCAAATATATACGTGTATTTTAATTCGCTGAAGAGTGAATAATATTGTTAATAAAGAATTTAACAATTTATGTACCTACAGTATTTAAAGGTACCTATTTGTAAAGGTAATAAAGTGAATTACTAACGCAATCTGTACGAGGGCACAAGCACTCCCATTTATATAATACTCGTCAATAATAATTTCATTAAAATGTAGATCTAGTTAAAAGCATTTTTTTCTGATTAATTTTCAGTCGCGGGCCGGCCTCTTCTTTTTTTAATTGAATATCAGGCCACTTTGATGGCGCGACGAGAAAGGGTTGAAAAAAGTTCGTCCTCATTTGAATAAAATAACAGCACTCACACTTTGCATTTACGGAGATATTTCAAATTATATCTGGACTCTTTTTGTTTTAATTTTTTTTTTGTTCATCGTATTTATTTTATTTTTCCATCACCGCTCCTGTCTAATTGAGTTAGGCCTCCAAATCGAAAATGTCGATCGAGTTGTAATTCAATTTATTTTTGTTTCTAATGGAGTTCGGAGCTTTTTCTCTTTTTTAACTGTAATTTTGAATCATTTGCCTATTGAAGGGTTTCTCTGTTTACCGATGCGGAGACTGCTATGATTTTGTTTTTCTTCGATTCTTTTGCATATTGTTTCTATAATGAAAGAGAAATACGTACTTACATAATAAAATGAGTCTAAAACAAATGTCTAATTCGCTGAATAACGGTTCTAATAATGCCCTAGTATCATGGCGGTCGCTAACGGAGTTATCGTGAAACATACGTGCGTATTATTTCATTGGAGAATAGAAAATGCACTTACGTGCTATATCCCACGCATCTGCGTCACCTGACTCCGACGAAATCCTCTGATATCTGTGGCAGGAGGAAACCATTAATAGTTCTTAACGCTCAACCATTCATGAAACCAGTCACGTCTTCATTTGGAATAAAATGCTCCATAGTCCTACGAACTGCATCGGGTGCAACAGACCTTCAGAATAGAAGCAGAGCCAAGGGTCTCTCCTAATCTACTGACTTTTATAGACATGCTCATAGTTCACCGTAAAGATAGAAGTTACCAGAAAGTGCTAAGATAGTGGTGTATATAGAGTATCTGTCTGGATTGGAGGTCAGTAGAAATTCCAGTTCTTAAGAGTCCAGTAATCCAATTCTTCGAGCAGCTACTAAAGGTAACACCGTACCTTTCTTATAAATAAGGGTAGGCAGTACCTCTGGATTCAACACTGTTTACACATATAATGAGCATAGGTGAGTTTAAGCCTCCACGATGCGTAGCCTCTAAGTTTACTGATCAAATAAAAATTTAAAACATAAGCGGTTTAAAAAATAGGTGCCATAATCATTATGAAGGAAACATCGTGAGGGAACCAACATACCTGTAAGATAAGAAACGGCTTGGGAAATCTATGAACCCGTACTGGGCTGGCCTGGTGGACTGTGCTCTTAAAAACGCTCGCTCTAAGAGGAAGCCCGTAAGCAGAATATTTCCTGAGAAAAAAAATCGTAACGCTTTAGTTAAGCAATCGATTTTACATTCTACAGTTATATTAGACGGTCTAAATTAACAAAAGAATGCCTTTGTTAATCAAAATGGGGTCAATTTCCACCTTTGTCACGTCAAATAATATAATGAAGACGCTATACAATACATACGGTGTATAAAAATTATTATATTAGGGGTATACACGCTGCAACAATGTCGGCCGACGACTACTCCAAAGACACTTGTCGCTTTTGTACGGAATTATAGTTTTGATACTTTTAATTTTTATAATAAATTACGTAATTAGTGTGTGGTGTATTTAAATGCTGCCGCTCTACATGACATGTGTCAATTGTCGTCTGTTTATTAATTTGATATAAAAAATTGGTATCGCTGCATCTAATCATTTTTACTTTTATTTTTTTATAATATAATACTATATGTTCTTTTTAGTTTCTGTAAAATAAATATGAAATCTATATAAATATAAAACAAAGTCAGGTAACAAAAAAAAGGTTAGTAATATTATAACTCAAGAACGGCTAGTCCGATTTTTATATTTTTCGGATTTTTAGTCTCCATCCAGAATAGCAGAATAACTATAAAATAATAAAAAAACTAACGAAAAATTGTAATAAACAAAATTTATTGATTCTGGGATAGTACAAAGTTTTTTCTGTGCCAACTAGTAAGAATAGGTAATTCAACAATCAATTTACATATTTATATTAATTACAATTTTGTATTTCTGCTAGTAGTTAAAATCATTATTACTAATCTTGACACTTCAATATAAAGAGAGATAAATTTGTACTACTATACTCTGTTTAACATGCTAGCTATTTGCCCCATTGTAAATCTAGAAATTTAACACTAAATATCATTATATGTTTCTGTAAGAATACTAGATAGGTTAAAAACAAAATCTATTTTTTTTATTGCGTTTGGTAGCGGACGAGCTATGGCCCATCTGATGGTAAATGGTAACCGTCGCTTATGGACTCAACTACACCAAGAGTATTGTCAAGCCGCTGCCCACCGTTTCATTAAACACACCGATGTGCTTCATGGCCGTTCACACAGGAGACGGTGGTACAAACCGCTCGGGCCCGATAGCAAATGAGTAATCCCACTTAGTACCCAGCCCTACTACCAGTAATGCAATGGGTGATAATTTATTACTTTTCTTAGTCGCCTCGTATAGCACCCGTGGGAAAAAATGGGGTGGTGACACTTGTATTCTTAGTCCATCACCACACGGACAAAATATATGAAATCATAACGATTGTACAAGATATCATGAGTTTACTTTGCAATTGAAAAGATCGTCAATTGTAATATGACCCAGCTTACAACCAATATAAAAAAACAATTTCCTGAATATTATGGGCAAAATATTACTTTAAAGGATCAACTATTATCATTCGTAGTACAGTTAGCGAGAGCATTTAAGAGAGTGAGAAAAGCTTGCCGCCCCGGCCTATTCGTTTCAGTGAGGGCGCCCACCTACTTTTTCTCCGGCAACTTTGAGGTATAAGGTAGATAAGTTAAATTATTAACATTTACGATATCATAGCTTTAATTTAGTATTTTTTTTAAATTGATTTATATTATTTAAAATGTATATCATATCCACAGTTTTCTTTTTTCTATGACTTAAGATGGTAGACTATCGACGGTTAACCAAAATAGTAGGTGCTAATTGCCTCATGAACTTTTTAGGGAATAAATTAATGGATTTGAATGTGCTAGGTGTATATAGTTCAGATCAAGGCAGGATATATATGCTTATTTCATTACAATCGGATTTCAGTACATAACAATATTCTCATTAATAGAATATTAAATTATAATGTAATTCAGAACAGACGAAGTCACAGCCTACATATCGTAAATATAATATGTAAATAGAGTACGTATTTCTATAGTGTATAAATGAATAATAAATCGGTCAATGTTGAGCAATAATATTATAACAGATACCGTCACTTTGTCTGCTAAACCACATTGGGCCAGCTTGAGGCAATACGGCCTAAATTTCTCTCATCGTGCTCAATAACGGGACTATAATGGGGATAGAAAGTTTAAAAAAGCAAATATCAAATATATATAAATAATAAACGACATTAAGCAAGGTTATGCTTAATGTCGTTTATTATTGAGATAATTATTTAATTGCAGTTCGTCAGAAAATCTTTAAACTAGAGTTATACCTCTTTTGTTGTCTGTTCACAGTCTGAGAAGAATGTCGGGGTGAGGTTGAAGTGAGTCTTCACGACGGTAGGGGCCGCTAGGCTCGCCGGACTTGACATTCATTTAAGTAGCATATAATTCAGTTTATTTAGCCGAATTGAATCTCGACGAAGGGTTGCCAGAGTAAAAATGTAGCTTGCTTGGAAAAAAAGCATATTGTTTTTGGAGAGA
Source organism: Leucoma salicis (assembly GCA_948253155.1). NCBI lineage: Eukaryota > Metazoa > Arthropoda > Insecta > Lepidoptera > Erebidae > Leucoma > Leucoma salicis. The sequence goes on along the minus strand of OX411813.1, from coordinate 6,840,625 downwards.
CGAAAGTTTATTTTTGATATAAAAACGTAATTAAGATTTGTTTAATCAAAAGGCAATGAGTGGTTTTAAAGATAGTTTCCTTATGCAAAAAAGTACTAAATCAAGCCAATATATAAGGCCAGGGGTATGAAATCTGGCCTTTTAAAATTATTTATGTATTAGCTGATCCAGTGCCAAATAACGTGAGTTTTAAATGTAAAATGAGCATCTGCCTCGGTGGTGTAGCGGTAGTGTATGCGACTGCTAATCATGAGGTCTCGGATTCGATTTCCGGGTCGGGCAATGTTATTGAGCTTTTTCCTAAAAAGAAAAATTCTCAGTAGCAGCCCGGTGTTTGGAAATGTGCCCGGTAGACTCGCCAGTCAATAGGCTCGCTCCCTATTACGTGGGACTTAAACAGTGTGTATAATACACCTCTGCCTACCCTTTCGGGGAATACAGGCGTGATGCTATGTTGTTGTTAGACACTCACGATAAACTGCATTTGTGAATAAGGAAAAAGAGATTTTTCGTACGAGCGGGAAAGGAAACCGCGTCTTTTCAAATGCGGGGAAGCGCTCTAAGCCACTGAGCAATCGTACAGATCTTTCGATCATCCCAATCTCCTCATCACATTTATGTTTACGACCAACGCCATCTATTGTAATGCATTTACATGCATTAAACCAATATAGTAAGTTTAATTTTGCAATTAAAATTCATACTATTTGAAGGCGCGATTTTTTTAAACATTGTTGATCCATATTTTTTAGCGCTTGACATGCTCCGGCACTTTATTAAAAAAAATCTCTTTTTCCTTATTCACAAATAATTTGTAATTATTTTGTACTAAAATGCAGCTAATATTTGTCTAGTTACATTCAGTGGTGTTGCCATTTTAATTAATCACATATTTTTTGGTTTCGTTTCCTATATTATGATATAGGATAGAACCTATTACATAAATATAGTATAACGACACACGTATCTGCAAGCGTACTTATACATGGGAATACCCATATCTAATGTTGCGTAGGAATTTACAAATTAAAACTCATATATGCCCGCAAGTAGTAGATATGCCACATAGAGTGCGTGTAACCTTTACGCGCGGTTGACGTAAAACTTTGAATGTTTATCATATAATAATAATAAATATTCATAAACATTTTTCACACAACGTCCTCTGGTCCCAAACTAAGCTTAAGGCTTGTAGTATTGGTACCAGATTACGGATATAATACATATAATGATAGAAAACACCCAGACGCAGTACAAATATCTGTGTTCTAGACGTAATGACAATAGATTGTAAGAAAAGGGGCCTTTGAGTGTGAGTAAAACCAAAATAATGGTTTTTGAAAGAGGAGAAAGCAGAACTGATGTAAGGTATCAATAGGCAATGGTGTCCTAGAACAAGTGGATGAATTTGTAGTATGTGGATTCAGTCTATAGAGAGAATAATAAATGGGGGTAAAAGAGTGAACGGAGTATTGGGACAAATTCTTGGCAGCCATCATCTCAGCCAGAAGGCAAATATCGCAATACATAACGCAGTACTTTTCCCAACGTTATTATATGGAAGCGAGAGTTGGGTATGTAAAAAGGAGCAAGAGAGTAAAATCAATGCGGTCGAAATGCGATCTCTGCGGAGAATCTGTGGAGTGAGGCTGACTGATCACATTCGTAACAACGACGTAAGAGAGTGAGTAGGTATGAAAGAGAGTATTGGTGTAAAGATGCGAAAGGGAATGCTCCGATGGTTCGGACATGTGAAAATAATGCCGGACGAGCGACTGGTTAAGAAGAAAAACAATGCGAAAGTGGAAGGATGTATGTACAGGGGGAGACCGAGACTCACTTACCTAGACAGACTAAACCGCTCATGTATTGAAGGAAGGTGGAGTCAGGAGTATCCGAAACCGGCAAGCGTGTATGAAGAGAATTATGAATGTTTAGAAGCTTGCTTCTCAAAGAAGAAAAGAGTATAGAGTACCAAAAGGTTCTATTCTTGCATACATCACAAGTGATCACAAGTGATGTATGGAAGAATAGAACCTTTTGGTACTCTATACTCTCTGCCTACCCTACAAGGGAGATGGCGTTATGATAAGTATAGTATAGTATAGTATAAATATAATATATATATATATAAGATTTAACATCTTGCTACAACTTTTAGGGGGGTGCGTGCGGTTACCTTGTAAAAAAGTACAACGAATGTAAATACATGCTTTTCTTTCGGTAATAGAACAATAAAATTATATGCAGCTGTGTCCGCGGGATTTCGTAACCCATAATTCATAGCCCTGTAATTCTGTGCTATCAAGCTAAGCATTAATTTCTTTCATAGCGTTGTCTTCAACCCTAAATATGGAAGGGGGTGGGTTGGAAGGGTTGTTATACCTTTTTCTTTGAATAAATTAGCGGAATTGTGTTCTGTTCGTGCTAATGAACGCCTTGTGGACCGAAGACCGATGGCGTCTGTCTCAAATTAATTGATTTTAATGAGAATTGGTAGAGTTTGCTTCAGTCGCTATAGTTTGTTTAATTCATTTGATTTTGATACCTTTTAATTAGAGAATTATTCATAATATTGTGTTGTTGTTATTAGTAAAAAAAATTATGATTTTATTTAGAGATCTATTTTATTATTTGTACTTGAAAATGACAGCTACTGTCATTCTTTTTAATTTATTTCAATTACAAGGAAGTTACATTTAATAACACTAATCTAAATTCAAACCCACGTGTCCGCCAATATAGGCGGAGAGACGGCACACGGCGGGTATAACTATTTAGTCGGTGGGTGGGGCCCCACACTAGCCTGTTCATTGCGCCGAACAACGGGGTGTGCGGTTAGGTAAATTTTCCCCGTCTTACCAAAAACGGTGATACGAAGTTCACCGGGTTAACTAGTAATCAATAAATAGTTATTCTGAGTGTGGGTGTGTGTTGTGTCGGGGACGATGTAATTACTTAAATATGAAAAGCTAGGTTTTGCCCTCGACTTCGTCCACGTGAACTTTAAGATATAAATTCATCACACTATGACATACTAATTATATATATGTAAAGATTGCTAGCCTACAGGAACTATCCATTTTTCTAGGATAAAGAGTACTTCTTTTCTGGATTCTGCACAAAATTCAGCATACATATTATGTATGCTGAATATTATGTATGCTGAATTTTGTGCAGAATCCATCCGACATATTATGTATGCTGAATTTTATGACGATCAATTCAGTAGTTATGGCGTGAATGAGTAAGAAACAAATAAATGCACTTTTGCATTTATTATAAAAGTAAGGACATATACCAAAAAAAGAACAGCATCACGCCTGTATTCCCCGAAGTGGTAGGCAGAGGAGTATTACACACCCACGATTCGCCAGCTATGTTAAGTCCCACGTAATAGGGGGCGAGCCTATTGCCGTCTACTGGGCACATTTTCAAACTCCGGGCTACTGCTACTGAGAATTTTTCTTTTTACGAAAAAGCTCAATAACACTGATCGACCCAGGGATCGAACCTGAGACCTCATGATCAGCAGTCGCTTACACTACCGCTGCACCACCGAGGCAGTTAAACTAAGGACAATAATGTAAAGACATATACTTTCCAAAATATTGATTTCAACGAGCGTTTATTCTACCAATAGGATATACTGACCCTCTTGTTAAGAGGTACGTATTTGGAGGCAAGTCTATACCGTCAACCAAGCACAGTCCCCCCACCGTGCGCCCTCACCCGCCCTTGCTAACCAAGCACAGTCCTTAGTGACGCATTTAAAAGAGGTGGCTAGAAATTTGGCCAAAAATCTAGTGCCTATATTAAAAACTTCTTTATCCATAAACAAATACGGGATGACATGCTCTATGACTGCTTAAAAGGAACAAGACGGCTGTCCTACCAGATTAGGTCTGTTAATTCAAAACACCTCATTTAGTACCCAACCCTACCAAGAGTGTGGTTTGTTCAAAATAAGCGTGTTATTACGATACGATAATGGTAGAGCCTCGCTTATCCCAGCACGAATGGGCCGACTCGATCGGGAAAGTACTACCCCTTCACAGAAGATTGCCGTGGAACAACCGCAAGTACACTTATCGTTGTGTTTCGTATGGTGATTGAGAGTGCTGGAGGCCGAAACCCTCTGCCTATTCTCTCCTTAATATCCTCCATTTCCTCTCCTTAGTATTTTTTCTATCCACTCCACCTCCTATCCCTTTCCTTGGAGACAGTGACGCGCAAGTGATGCCCATGGTGTTGCTAGCGTCTATAGGCTAAGGTGACCGCTTACACTAAGGTGGGGCCGTATGCTTGTTTGTCACCCACTTAGTAAAAAAAAACGCTTCATTTTTATTCTTTTTGCAATATATTTTTTTAAATAACAGCCGCCCCTTCCTCTCCGTCAGTGTCAGAATAACAATGCAACACTTCTATTTCGCGCATTATAAATAGGTATTAGAAGCGTGTGTTTTATCACAGCGACAATCAAAACGTACGTTCCCGACCGCAAGTTTAATTATGCAAACATCAAGCCGTCGCCAGATTTCTCATTAGAGCCAAGATAATGACGGTACACACTGTCGCAAAATTAGATAGCAAGCACGCACCCAAACAGATATACGCGGCACATTAACATAAACCGAATTTGCATGTAAATTACATTTTACAGCATCTTAATTAAAACATTTTGGCATTATAAATGATCAAGCGGGGGATAGGGTGGTGTACCCCTGACCTTACACACCACCCGGCCGTTAATTCGATAGTTTGAAATTTAGAACCAACATAATTTTGGTGTTCGATTTTCAAAATATATACTATTTTCTATTGTTTAATGTTTTAGGCAGTTTACCAAATTTTTTTAAGAATATGTTTTTTTTTTATGTTGTCTTAGTTGTCTGTGCTATAATTAAGCTGTATTTACTACGGCCCTTTTTGTAGATTATCATATTAGATCCATTATTATAATAGGATAGAATATTATAGCTCGTAGCGGGAATTTATATAGTGGTATAATATCAGTGCAAGTTTAAAGCTAAGTAATATTTACTATATCTTCGCGGAAAAATATGTGTGAATGTGTACTTCGTAGGCAAATATGCCGAAGCTAAAAGCAATGGTAAAATAAAGTCAGTAATACCTATACCAATCCACCGGTAGATAAAAATCGATAAACGTATTCCCACAAAACCATTCGTTGTAATGTTGATCTTTTACTAGAAGTCCCTAGCTACATTACGATATGAAACTCAAATTACACTTTATAAAAAAAGATTTATCAATAAATTTACATATGATATTTTTTTTAATTTTGTATACATTTATAAATTTAAATATTTATTTGTTTGTAATAGAAATATTTCACATTTTCATCGTTTATGTTCAAGTAATTGTCTAAGCATGACAAGTGACTATTGTCCATGTGATGACGGACTAAGAATACAAGTGTCACCACTCCATCCTTTCCCACGGGTGTCGTACAAGGCGACTAAGGGAAGTAAGCAATTATCACCCATTGCGCTACTGGTGGTAGGGCTGGGTACCAAGTGAGAGTACTCACTTGCTATCGGGCTCGAACGGGTCGGTACCACTGTCTCCTGTGTGACCGGTCATGAAGCACGTCAGTGTGTTTTGGCTGTAGCAGAAGATAGCCGTTTGTTCTTTAATTTTATATCTGAGAAATGAAATGGTGCGCAGCGGCTTGACAATACTCTCGGTAAGTATAGTTGAGTCAATGAGTGACGGTTACCACTTACCATCAGATGGGCCGTGGCTCGTCTGCCATCAGCAGTAAAAAAAGTGCTTAAATATACATAAAATTATCAAGATAAATGTGATGGAAATTAAAAACAACAGAAGATATCAACAAATTCTTTTAAATCTTAAATTAATTAAAATTTTATTGCTGAGCCAACCCCATTGGATTCGTTAACAACATTTACATGAGATTAAAAGAAGTATTTTTTTTACCCCTCTTAGGGGTATTAACAGAAAGTTCTTTAAATAAGTTAGCAATTAGGGGTAACATAAAATTTACATAATTGTGTAAGTTTCGCCTCTTTATGTGCATATTCTGTTCCAAATGAAAGTGCGCAAAAAATAAATACCTATATACATTTTTAAGTATATACAAACTTATAAACCCTCAATTACCAAATAATTGTTACTGAAAAAAGAACAAAATACATATATTAGGTGGCATGGGTCATAAAGATAAATCTGATGTGGAGATTGGAATGGCCATCGGTCAGTGCGATGGCTTAGCGTTTAGAGCACTTTAACAGATTGGAAGGGATGCAGGTTTGAATCCCGCTCGCACTAAAGTTGTGCGATGGCTTAGCGGTTAGAGCACTTCTCCGGATTAGAAGGGACACAGGTTCGAATCCCGCTCGCACTAAAGATCTCTTTTTCTACATTCACAAATAATTTATTTTTTATTAAAGTACAAATTATAATTTGTGAATAAGGAAAAAGAGTATTTTAGTACGAGCGGGAAATGAACCTGCACCCCTTCCTATCCGGGGAGTGCACTAATCCACTGAGCTACCGCACTATTTCTAGAAATGCCGAATTTCCTCATCACATTTGTCTTAACGACTTCCCGCTCGTACTAAAATACTCTTTTTCCTTATTCACAAATTATAATTTGTACTTTAAGAGTAGCTGAGCATGTGAAGTGCTAAAATATAGATCAAAATGTATATTGTTGTTGCTATAAAGATACATTACCTTAGATTTTTGTAAGAATATTGTTTGGTATTTCGTATTAGGTGGTGTGCTTTACTAGATAATGTTCCGAATTTCTTGCTGCAAATTTGCTAAAAAAATAGTGTGTTTGCTTGTTACCCTGTCACGCCGTAAATATTTAAGCGATCACTGTGATTTCAACCCAGAAACGGACATAAGTGAATTTTTATCACGGAAAAATTGGCGGTTTCATTGGGATTTCAATGTTTGCATAAAATAAAGATAATTATTATGCTGCAGAGCGAGGTATTATATAAATATGTTTATTTGATCCAATCCTCAAGTCGACGTTGACGAAGTTCTAGTATAGTAATGTAAAGGCAAGATGTCCGTTTTGACGTTGTCACATCTCTGTTTTCTTTTAAAACAAATGCTACAGAAGACGGACAAAGCCCAGCAATAGCCGCAGGCAAAACAGTGTTGCTTTACTTTTTTAAACGGCAGAACTCTTTGGCTTTCATGATTTATTCCTGTACCGTGACAGTAGCGGCTAGTTGTAGCGACAAACGAATTGTGTCAAGAGTTATCCTTAGATAGACCGTTGTATCACCTAGTATTAAGACTAGTACTGCTCAGACGAGCGGCAATTAGGCAATATATATTTATACTAATAAACAAATTGAAGTGTGTTTGTATTGTCTAAATAATAGTTTTTTTTAATAAATACACATGAAAGTATCTGGATAGGTTACCTATTTATAAATAAATACCAATTTTTAAAATTTTTGTTTGGGTGTCTGTTTGTTCCGGCTAATCTCCAGAACAGGAATGCCGTGTTCAACATTATTTGTGAAAAGATTAGGAGTTGATGGAGAGTTTGAGGCTTTGGCACTCTCACTCACCATATGAAACACAAAAGTTAGAGTAGGTATTTACCGTTGCTTAAAGACGATCTTCTGTGAGAGGGTTATAATTCTCCAGTCAAGCCGACCCAACCATAATGACTCTGATGATGCAGGAAGACTCTTCCACTAATGGAAAGAAAGCAGTAATAAATAAGATAATCAAAATCTTTAATTATTTTGGAAGTAACGTAAATGTTTTAAATCATTTTTTTTTTCTTCTGTATGTTAAACATTTTACTTAGTTATCATCACGCTATTTCCCTGGGGCAGGGGGGCAGACAGAGAGAACAGAGTGCCATTGGAAAATTAAACTCGCAGGATTTATAATACTATAGAGATGCTAGATAAGATAACTTAAATAGATTAGTAAATAGATCTACTTCGCGTTTGATAGGTAGTTAGGTTCTAGTGCTAGAACCTTGCTTATCCCAGCATGAATGGCTTGATCGGGAATGTAGCAACTTTTCACAGATCAGCGTGAAATAACGGTAGGTAATCCTACAGTTGTATATCGTATGGTGAGTGAGAGCGCCTGAGCCTCCTACCTCGGGAGACCTCCTACCCCTTTCCATCAAGATGGCGACGCGTGGACGATGCCGCGTGGATTTAATGTATATTTCACATTCCAGACTGAAAAATAAGCTAGCTTTTTGTATTTTACATTAGAAATATATGACAAATTTTTTAAAGAATATTTCAACTTGTTAACTTCAGGCCCTAAAATCCCATTTTCCTTTTACAAAAGTTCATCCTTTGTCATCTCAAGTTATTTTTAGTTTTGTGTACTTTTTATAAGCGCATGTTTTACATTCCATGATAGTGATTACCACAACATTCTGTCTCAGCACTCTTTTCGTTTTCTGCAACTACAGCTATAATTATGTAACGGAGAAAAATCCGTTGAACTTTCCATAACCGTTGCTTTTTGCTTAAAATGTGCCACAGTGTAACTGGACCCATATAACGAAGATTTTCTGCTGCCAGTAGATTAATCTTTTCAATAAATATTTTATTTTCGTGCATACCTTTGAAAAGCAGGTTGTTCATGTGTTGACGCTCACCGACTGTATTGTGAACAGTACCTAGTGAAAAACAGGCGCCTAGTGTCAAGTGTAAATCGCCTTGTTAATTTCACTAGCCCTGCGGCAAATTTCGCCGAGGACGCATTGTGTGTGCCGGCTTTATGTCGCGTCTTCCCGTTGTCTGTACACAGCTTTAATTGCGCGCGTCATTGGCGCGCTTTTTGAAAAAAGAATGACGTGTAATTAACGCGCGAATATGGAACGTGACAACGCAGGTTCTGAGGGAGCGATTTTTTTAATTTTTTTAATTAGGCAGACGAAGGGCTTAGTTCGATGTTTTGTATTTGTCTCGCTTTATATTTTGCTGTCATAGCTTGCAAATTTTAAGTATATTATGAATAAATTAGAATGTATTTAAATAAATCATCCTTAAACTCTTTTTGCGTCCACTTTGAATATTTAATTAAACATTTTTATTTTATTTTTAATAAGTAATTAATTGGTATTGGAGTTTTTAATAAGTTATTAATTGGTTTTTTGTTATGGCTAGGAAAATGTACATAACCTCACACCCCGACGTTTGGGGCAACGAATAGGATACGGGGGCTCTCAACCACTAAATAAGGCCAGTGTTCCTTCACCGCCTGTGTTGGAGAAACACTGGAACTGTATGATGTTACTTCAGTGGTCTCACAAATCAAGCCTATGTAGCTCTATAGATTAAAATTGTTAAGGTTTAATATGATAACAATAATCCTAACTACCTACCGTTGTTAGCTGAAACTGGCCCACACATAATTTACAGAGTAGGTAATTAATTTGATGTATATTTTCACCATTTCCCGCGATTCTGGATTGTAAATAAATAAAAAAATATATTTTTTTAGGACAATGACTGTCCGAAAAAGGCGATGATACATGATCCTCGTTTGGCTCGCTCGTGTACATTTTTTTTATTAAAAAAATCACATTAACGGCCTTCATTGGGGCGGCGATAAATAATGCTCTCCTTATTCAAATTTTTGTTTTGTTCATCCCCCGCGTTATAAATGAGACTTATTTGGAAACGAAATGATAGGTAGCGATAAAATTCTCGATTATGTTGCGAATGTTTCAATGTATGAGTGCAGGACGAGTTGGTAATCGGATCATTAATCATATTAAATGTTACTAGAATTTTTTGCAGCTCTGAATGTTTAGGGTAATTTGTATTACGAAAATGTTACGATGAGTAAATTTAATTCTTCTCCTAATAGGCATACTTGTAATTAGAGTAGATACATATTTCAGATTTTCCTGATAATGACTACGCATATGAATTTGATATTCACCAAAAATACTCGCCTACAGATCGTCAGTATCGATTATTTATATAAGTTACACAAGTTAAAACCAGCCATGAACTTATGTAACTCCAAGTACAGCTTGTTTTATTTTTTATTATTTTTTAGAGTTCCCTGGTGACGTTGTCGTAGACCTAAGAATTGGGGCAATATAAAATAAATACTACTTACTCTATTATCTCTATGCAAAAATAGCTATCCAGTAACCTAAAATTTTTCCGGGATAAAAATTATCCCATATATTCATGTGTCAAATTTCATCGAAGTTTGTTCAGTTGTTTTTTTGAGGTTAAATAGGTATACATAAAAACTTTCATATGTATAATACTAGCTTCTGCCTGCGACTTCGTTTTGGGTGTACTTAAAATTTTGGTCCATAGAGTCAATTAGGCATATCCCACGGGAAATCCTTATCGACTAAAAATATCCTAGTGTTTATCCAAGTCATAATTCATCTAATACACCAAAATAATTACAAATTCGTTACAGGCAAAAGCAACTGTTTAATATCAACCAAAAAATATATGTGTTTGCCACGTGCGTGGTAAAGAAAAAACATTATAAGCTTCTACTAAAGAAATCTTATTCTTCAAGTTTATATTCTCAATTCATAATTCGTTCAAAGGTAACACGGCAATCAATTCTACAACGTCTTCCAATCTTCCTATTAACTTATACAAATGGTAATATATGCACTGCTGTAAGGATGCGGTGAATAGACCTCGACTGATAGCGAAGGTCGTAATATTCTACCATCTGACCTGCGTTGTAGCTACGCAATTAGTAGGTATGATGTGCTAACATTTTTGGTTTTACTAGTATCGCGTAGGGCATAATTATAATTTCTATATACCTTTTTTTTGTTAAGGCGGGAAAAAATGTTCCTAACTGCACACCCCGTCCTTCGAGGCAACGAACAGGGTAGTGTGGGGCCTTCACCCACTAAAAAAATCCGCCGTGTGCCGTCTCTCCGCCTTTATTGGCGGGCCACTAGAACTATGTTACATTCCTTCGGTGGTAATATGTGACATTCCTGCAATATTCCTCCGTAATACAGCCCCTGCATAACAAAAATCTTAACAAAGAAATAATAAATAAGTCCTTCTAAGGAAATTGAGTCTAATAAATGAATGGAATTTCTTAAGTTAAACTCAAGCTACAGGTAATTAATTCGCTAATATAAATCGAAATGTTAATGTTGTAATTTCATAAAAACAAAGACACAAGCATTAATTTCGTTACGTGTAAGACAAGTATCGAAATAATTTCGCTAAAACCTATTTAAAGTTAATATTATATTTTTAAGTTATGAAGGCGTAAGGCAACCGAAGGAAGAAGTAACTGAGCATATAATACAAGAATAGGAAAACTAGAAGTCAAACTCATACAGGAATAGGTAAACTAGAAGTCAAAATAAAATATTTTTTTAAATTTAAAATAATAAATTCTTTGTTTTCACAACATAAAAGTTTATCAACTTTGAAAATAGACTAAATAGTATAAAAATAATTTAAAAAAAAATTAAAAAAATAACTTGACGTCATCAAAAATTTGAATTTAGAACGTCCCATATTTTATTGGTAATATTACTCTTCAACTAGGTATTTTGGAGTCGCAATATAGTCCAAAAGTCTTCATACATAATGTATGAAACTTAAAGAAATGCAATGAAATGATTCGTTCTATTGTAGATAAACGGGCCATTTCCACTGGCACAATTGAATGATGACCAGCCATTGTGACTATGTTTAGAGATCCTGCATATAATGCCAGGATAGGTGCTCCTTAATCTATTTCGTTCGCTTATTGCCATGTATTATAGTTCATTGGGTCGCTATATGCGAATCTTGATAAAGTAATTGATGTGTTCGGTCGTGGAAAATTTTGCATGTTAAGTCTCTAGACATGAGTAGAGTTTTGGATGTGCCAGTAGTAAAAACCAGCAGCTCCACCGCAGATAAAAGATAGTTTTTAGATTATCTTCACGCCGCTACTATAAACTAAGTAGCGGCGTAAAGTCTAATCACAAGTTATAATTACTTACTTACTTATCATCATGCCATCTCCCTTGCGGGATAGGCAGAGAGAACAGAGTGCCTAGAGGCTCTATATTTTTGCACACATCTCTCGCTTCCTCAACATTCATAATTATTTTCACACATGCTCGTCGGTTTTGGAGACTCTGGAAATGCGATCTCTGCGGAAAATCTGTGGAATTAGGCTGACTGACCGCATTCGTAACGACGACGTAAGAGAGCGAGTAGGTGCGAAAGGGAATGCTCCGATGGTTCGGACATGTCGAAAGAATGACGGATGAGCGATTGGTTAAGAAGACATACAATGCGAAAGTAGAAGAATGTAGGTATAGGGGGAGACCAAGACTCACCTACCTAGACCAAATTGGTCATGTAGTGAAGAAAGGAGAATTAGAAGTTACCAAAAAATAATTCTAAAAAACATCTTAAATGCTCATTTAGCTTCATAATAGTACAGCTTGTAGGATTATTACCAGATCTGATTTAAGGGAATCTGCATTAGCAAAAAGCATTCCCGAGATCCAGAGACACTGGCGTGACAATCTAAGGCTTAATTCAGTTTCATTTTGGATGATTAGTGAAAGAGCTCATCTGTATAACCTACATAATTTTACGACCTGACATGTAGGTGAACATATTTTTGAACAGCGCCACCAGTTATCGACTACTACACTACGACGGGTAAATTACGGGGCTGGCAATTTTTTATCAGTTTTTTTACCCAAGCCTAGGGGTGGTGTGTGCGTTTTTGGACTTATTTTTTTATCGAACGCTCGGAATGGACCACTTCAATGTAGGGTTAAACTGTCTGTACAACGAAAACTACGCTCTATGTTGCATATTCGTATAGTATGGTGCCGCCGCCATTTTTGATGCTTCGCTATTTAAAAGATCTTATTGGAATCGTTATGTTGCGTGAAATAAACATTTCGAATATCAAATTTTCTAATTTCACTATTAAAAGGGTGTACTCTATTAATCCTAGTGCTATGTTGACAACTTTCATGAGTCACTTAGATTGTCTGTACAATATGCAAGTTTCCTGAAGAAAACAATCTTAAACTTTTTGTGGTGGAGCCTTGCTTTAGCATTGCCAGCCCAGCATGTATGGGCCGGCTCGATCGGGGAAGTACCACCCTCTCACAAAAGAGCGCGTTAGCGTCACACAACGGTAGGTACTCCTACCGTTGTGTGTCGTATGGTGAGTGAGAGCGCTGGAGGCCCAAACCACCCCTTATTCTCTTTACGTATATTATCCTTTCTCTCCAGCTCCTATCCTTTTTTATTGCATGTAGTGGTAGATGAGCCATGGCCCATCTGATAGTAAATGGTAACCGTCGCTCATGGACTTAACTATACCAAGAGTATTGTTAAGCCGCTGCTCACCATTTCATTTCACAGATATGAAATTAAAGAATAAACGGCTATCTCCTGCTACAGCCAAAACGCAACGATGTGCTTCATGCCCGGTCACACGGGAGATGGTGGTACCAACCCGCTCGGGCCCGATACCAAGTGAGTACTCCCACTTGGTACCCAGCCCTACCACCAGTCATGCAATAGATGATAATTGCTTACTTCCCTTAGTCGGCTCATCGTTACGATTTTAACTAGTTACTTAACCGATCATCATAAAATTAATCGTATGAAATTGTAAAGCATATTGCTGTAATAACACGTACGTAACCATTTTGTATAAAAACAAAATACGCATTGTACGAAGTTTTATTTGCGGCTTACAATCTGAGAGGCACAATCTAACCCAGCGGCTTTTGTGCTCCCTTTCATAATAGCTGCATTGACAGGTAAAGGTCTGGAATAGGGTTGGTGAGTTGGAGTTAACATATACCGATAGCCATTTTAATTTATAAAGACATTTATTATATCATAATTCTTCTTCTATACTAGTATACTTCTATACTAGTATACTTCTATACTCTATCATAAATCTGTGAGCTCTGTAATTTCATTGTCTTTTTGTTTCGTGATAGCTAGTCGTTTAAACTTTTCTGTTTACATTTCTGCAATTTTCAAAATTTTTGTCTGTCTGTATCTCCTTTTCTAAAATGTAATCGGACACATGATTGGTTATATATAAATTTTATGTTCCCAGATCACTGTTCACCGGACATCACTTTTTCAGCATATTTTTTTTTAGTAATTAATAGTGATAAATGAATGTACGCATGTCCGCTAGTCTAGATTAATAACCAAATCCGGAAAACAGGTAAAAAAATACGTAAAAATAATGTTAGTTTTCTATGTGCATATTTTCCATGTGGCACGTCCTCTAATAAACTAAAAGCGGCTTGCCCGACCTTAATAAAAAATGCTGTGTTGACATGTTATCGAATACATTATAAGCTATATTAATATTGTAGATTAAGATTCCAGGTCTCCAGAATTAACTTATTTTGCTAAACAACATAAATAAATATAAGGAATAGAGTAGTGTTAGTGTGTATTATGAGTGTACATATATCGGCTAGCCTGGGCAAATAGCCAAATTCCAAGTATTCGGTGAAAAAATACGTAAAATCTTACACTTTTCTGCAGTACGTGCAAGAATTATTAAGAACGTATAATCATTTTTTTGATCTATATTTTTTAGCATTTGACATGCTCCACTACTTTTTAAAGTACAAATTATTTGTGAATAACGAAAAAGAGATTTTTTGTACGAGCGGGAATCGAAACCGCGTCTTTTCCAATCCCTCTAAGCCACTGAGCTATCGTACAGATCTATTCGAACAATCCCAATTTCCTCATAACATTGATTTTGTCCTTACGACCAACTTCATCTATCGGAATGCATTTAAATGCAACGATCCAATATAGTAAGTTTAATTTTGTAATATTAATATTATATTCATACTATTTGATGGCGCGATTTTTTAAACATTTTTGATCTATATTTTTTAGCATTTGACATGCTCCGCTACTTTTTAAAGTAAAAATTATTTGTGAATAAGGAAAAAACGTATAATAATGTTAGGTACACAAAAGCACAGACAAAAGGTTTCATAATATCAAACTCAAAATCTCTATCTTTGCGTTACTTGGCTGCCACTGTACCAAATCTTCAACCTTTGGTAAATTCCAAGTCAAAGATAGAAGCAGTCATATTTAAGCTTTCATCTTTTGTGAAATCGCATACAGGCTTCGATCAAATAAACACTACCTAATTTTTTTAAACGTATAATGTAAAAATGTTAACGCTAGCGAGGTCGCGGGTAACTGCTGGTACTAATATAAAACTGTAACAGAGCTGTGTCTGTACACTAAAGATTAAAAAAACTATATGAAAAGAAACTTCATTTTATCTTGCCATTATACTGGAAACCAGAAAACCAAAAACTGGGTTTTGCGTACGGTGCTGCCGCTAATAACGCCTACTTATGTAATACTTTTTGTGTTCAAAAAACATAAAAAATAATACAAAAAATAGCATCGCACTTGTATTCCTCGAAGGGGTAGCCAGAGGTGAATTACACACCCACGGTTCACCAGCTAAAAACATACAGAAGATAAATGGTTTCTTTTTGATAGTTCATAAAAAAAACCAGTGATGATAGCCATCCGGAAAACCAAGGTCTGCAAAGACAATAGTCGATCCTCAGTCCAAGGTCACGACATACACCTATGACTTTCCGAGAATATGTGTGTATTTGTTTATAAATTATCACTGCTCGGTGAAAGAAAACCTCGTGAAAAAAGTCAGTAATATTTATTCTCGACAGCTTGTGAAGTCTGCCAGCGTGATGGACTGCTGCCTGAATCCCTATCATCCCTATGTCAGTACAACATGTTTTACTCTTCCATTCTCCTCCCCCATGGGTTTCTCTTCCACTCACCGCCTCGTTATTCTATGTTTCACATCACAGTCGATGTTGGTGTCATTTTAATTTAATTTACATTCAAGTATCGACAACCCTATACTCACAAACACAAGCACAGTAGCTGAGTATTGAACAGCTTATTAATAAACATACGCTAACAATAAATAATTGTTTATAATGAACTTTATAATATATTAGTGCAGATAGTTCATTATCTCTGGCACACGCACACCGATGCATGTTCACGCGACGTTGTATCAAGTTTGTAGTGATGGGACTTCTATCGATATCGATAAATTTATAGGACACATAATAAATGGTGTGCAGTGGCTTCCAGTCCATGAGCGATATTTTTAACTTATTATAAGATGGTTCGTGGCTGGTCTGTCACTATTAGCAATAAAACACGCAATATTACAACCATAAGTAACCGTAAGACTACTACTATATGATGCCAAATTTGAAGAGTAGGTGAAAGAATCAAGCCTTTGCAAGCCAAATTCACACGGTCAGCTGCAGATAAAATCTCTTTTTATCAGCAGAGCAGGATCAATGTTCACGGAACAATTACAGCACTAACACCAAACTGCACGATAGCTTTTAATTATAGTGTTGAGTTAGTTCAGTTTATAGTACTCACGAAGGTCCAGGCACGTCCTGGGCACAACATTATTCTACACGAGGGTACAGGGAGACAACTCGCGACTAACTGTTGTTACAAAGCTAACACGGGTGGCAAAAAAATAATAGGCGATGGCCAATCATATTCGACCATCCTCGTAGTCAAATGGCGGGATCCAACAGTTATAAATAACAGAAGAATTTATATTAATAAAATTTAGTCTATAAAATGAAGATATGAATGGGTAAGAAATGTATTTTAATGTGTATCATTATATGTATGAGGACTTTAAAGAGGACAGTGATACTTTGAAAA
The DNA here is from genome assembly GCA_948253155.1 of Leucoma salicis. Classification (NCBI taxonomy): domain Eukaryota; kingdom Metazoa; phylum Arthropoda; class Insecta; order Lepidoptera; family Erebidae; genus Leucoma; species Leucoma salicis. Next base: position 6,823,862 of record OX411813.1, on the reverse strand, counting down.
AAAATTCAGTTGCCTTTTATCAGCAGGAACATATTTCTACGCACTTTATAGAGCACGTGTAAATAATTAGTATTCAACACAAGATATATCGTTATTTAATTTATCGATACGATGAAATTTTAAAGTCGATATTACTCCAAAAACATCCCTAAACCTGCGCAGGAGCATCGCGGTTCGCATTTTCTTTTATCAACGCTTTGATTAATGCTGGTTGATTTGAATAATAATTTTCTGATACAAACGTTATTGTATGATAAATTTAGTGCAAATTGTAACGTGAGACTGGCAGTGAATTATGTGCTCGCTATCTGCTTCTTTAGATTTAATAGCGACGCTAGGAAGTCAGATTTTATTGTTCTTGTAAAATATGAGTAGTCAGTCTCCCTAGAAAGTGTTTGTGACTCATACATCTTGAAATATTTAGAATTCGAATTAGTTGCTTGACATCAAATTGATTATTAAGATATTGTGAAAAATTCCCCCCGCTTTTGTACAATCATTATTATTTATTATAATATTATTTTCTACTTTTTATTCTCAAGATAGCCTCAAAAGTACTTCTATAATAAAAAATACATTATTTTTTATCGTAGATGTTACACTAGGACCAGTTCGTAATAATAAAACACGGACAAACTCCTTAAATTATTGTGTTGTCATCGATCGTTGATAATCGTACACTGTTGTTTCAATTTAAGAAGGATAATAGGGAGCGGATATGAAGGTTAATAAGGAGAGGATAGGGAAGGGGTTTGGTCCTCCGACGCTCACCATATGAAACACAACGGTAGGATTCCCTACAATGCGAAAGTGGAAGGATGTAGGTACAGGGGGAGACCGAGACTCACCTACCTAGACCAAATTGGTGATGTATTGAAGGAAGGTAGAGTCAGGAGTCTCCGAAACCAGCGAGCGTTTACGAAGAGTATTATGAATGTTGAGGAAGCGAGAGATGTATGCAAGAATAGAGCCTCTTGGCACTCTGTTCTCTCTGCCTACCCCGCAAGGGAAATGGCATGATGATAAGTTTCACTCTGATCTTCTGTGAGAGGGTGATAGTTCCCCGATCAAGCCGCGCCCATTCGTGCTGGGATAAACAAGCCCACCACTAGCAAACACATGATTTTGAAGCACTTGATTACTCAATTTAAAAGTGGTTTAGAAGCCACTCATGTACTGACTGACAGCTACGTGTTTTCTTTTTTATCATTTTCTAATCATCACATGTGTATAGCCTTTTTTTGTTAATGCCGGAAATAATGTACCTAACCACACACCCCGTCGGGGTTCGGGGCAACGAGCAGGGTAGCGTGGAGCCCTCACCCACTAAATAAACCCGCGATTTGCCGTCTCTCCGCCTGTATTGGTCGATCACTGGAACTGTGTTACATTACTGCAGTGGTAAACTGCGTATAGCCTAGCGGTAAAACCAAGGACGTTGATGAAAGAGAGTTTTTAGAGCATTGGGTTCGATTCCTAGTCTCAGATTGAGATTCGACAAGATTCGGCATCTATTAGTTCTTAAAAAGACAACGCCCCTTCTATGTAATAATTCCTGTATTGTAGTCATTAAAAATACAAAATTTCACGGACACAGTGTACTCCGAGAACAACCATTAGTGGGTCACACAAAGGCTTGTGCGGGAATCAAACCCACAATTATCGGTATGGGTTGGCAAACCACTCTGCCTTCTGTGTATTTCTTGAAACTTTTAAGCCTGAGAGATTTTTGGGGCAGTTTGTGAAGTCAAATCGCACTTGACCAGCGTGATGTACTGTTGTCTAAATCTTTATATTTATACGTAAAATAATCAATAAATAGATGTAATTAACAATTTAAATTATTTATTTACATTTTACAATGTAACTTCATCAAGTCCAAGACAACTTGTATTGATCATTTATTTATTAAACATTGTCTACGGAACGTAATAACGATATAACTAAAAATACTTAAAACAAGCTGAGGTGAAGGTCAGCGGACAAAGACAGCCACATACAGCGATGTGGAACAGCCACTCACTTACACGTACCCAATAAAACGTGTTTGGGAGAAAACTGCAAATATTTTTATAGAGTTGTTATAACCTTTTCATATTATTTTTAAAGAAATAATAAACGTGCATACACACTAAGTATTTTGAGCATTTTAATGCACAGTGCAGCACGTTATGTACTTATATTTAATTTTTTGCTAAAATTATAAATGCATAAGGGCGGCTGTTTGTTTATTAACCTTTGCGCCGCAACCGCAAAACCGATCATCATGAAATTTTCCTCACATTTAGAAAAGGATATAGGCTATTTTTTATAAAAGGGATAGTTTCTGTGCTATAGCAATTTTTTAATAGGAATAATTAACATAAGTACATTTATTCAGAAACGAAAAAAGGACACAGGCTCTTCGCGGAAAAATGGATGATTCCTTCTAGGATAAAAATTTCGTGGTGACGTTTTTATATTATTTGATCAAATCCAAGAGAAATCTAACGATTTCGAAACAGAATCTAGTTAGAAATAAATGACTTTATATATAATTGTCAAGATTAATGTAATCTGCCGTGTGGGGCCGGCTTTAGAATTTTCCCACCCCTCTCCATGGGAGTCGTAAGAGTCGGCTGAGGGAACTCCGGGGGAGTGGGCAGCAGCACTCCTTCGAGTATTAACAACATCCACTGCGATCGCCAACCCGCCTGCCAAGCGTGGCGATTACGGCACAATCCCCCATTCTTGGGGAGGCTTATGTCCAGCAGTGGACGTTAAAAGGCTGATGGATTTAATGTAATATTACAATGACGGTGTATTAACCGCTCTATATAATTTCTTTAACAGGGCGGGCGGCGTAAGTCCGGTGGTCGCACACATCACGCGCTCCGAGGCGCCACCTCCAGTCTTTTATAGTTTAACGCGCCGATGATAGCTCCTACTTGTTTATTGTTGCTGCCCTCCTGTTTATATTGCCGCATGTTGCCGCTTGTTGCCGCTTGTTGTTCATCGGAACATTATTTTATTACATGTTTTGATGAGAACCTACTCTATAAATATTTGTTTCTTATTTGATCGAAGATTATAATAAGCAAATTGTGCATTGCACGTAGGTACGAGTATATATTAATATGAAATTGTGATAGTATATTTGTCAGATATTTGTTACGAAATAACTGTAAAACAGCAAACCAAATTGAAAGACGTAGTCTAATTAATTAACAATTTTTTTTAGCAATTATACTAGTTATAATATAGAAATATATTATTAGACTTAATTTTGCCGCTTAATGTATTAAATATATCGTCCACGGGTTTCTGCGTTCGTTCTTTTAACCCTAATTATTTTTTCAAAATAAAAGTAGTCTAACTTACTCCTTATAACATCAGCTATCTGCCATTGAAAGCCCATATGAAATTGGTTCAGCCATTCCGAAGATTAGCCGAAACAAGCAGCCAGACAGACAGATAGTATTTTGTTACAAATAATCTCTCTCTTATATGCATTTAGTAAAAAGCTGTTATTTAGACGTTACAACAACACTACTTGTATTATTTCAAAATTCATAACTCAGATATAAAGTATAAATTATTTCTGAATAAGGAAAATGAGATTTTTTAGTAGGAGCGGGAATCGAACCCGCATCTTTTCTAATCCGGGGAAGTGCTCTAAGCCACTGAGCTATCCTACCGATCTTTCGATCATCCCAATTTCCTCCATTTGTAAGACAAATATAGATAAGAAAAATATAGATCTAAAATGTTTAAGAAATCGCGCATCAAATAGTATGAATTTTAATTGCAAAATTAAACTTACTATATTGGATGCATGTAAATGCTTGCCGATAGGTGGCGTTGCTCGTAATTCACAAATAATTTATACTTTAAAAAGTAGCGGAGCATGTCAATTGCTAAAAAATATAGATCTAAAACTCAGACATAGTTATAGATTTTCGCGTGGATCTTCAGAATGTGGAATTTAGACTACTTAGTACTGTCCGACGCAAACTTCACATGCTCCCAAAAAAAATCTGCAGCATGTAGTTTTTGTTTGACTAGTCGGTGCAATCTATAAAAATTAAAGTCCTTCACTGATCTCCATAGCATCATGCCTGTATTCCCCGAAGGGGTAGGCAGAGGTGTATTACAAACCCACGACTCGCCAGCTATGTTTAAGTCCCACGTAATAGGGGGCGAGCCTATTGACGTCTACCGGGCAAATTTCCAAACTCCGGGCTGCTACTGAGAATTTTTCTTGTTTTTTTACGAATAACCTCTCCCACAATATTTTAAATACATTTATTATTATTTAATATGTGATGTCTGTACATGTGGTGAATACTATGTGTCTGTATATGTTAATATGTAATGTCTGTACATGTGGTAATAAAATACATGTGTCACCACCTCATTCTTTCCGAGGCGACTAAGGGAAGTAAGCAATTATCTTCCATTACATTACTGGTAGTAGGGCCGGGTACCAAGTGGGAGTACTCGCTTGCTATCGGGCCCAAACGGGTCGTTACCACCTCATCCGTGTGACCGGCCATGAAGCACATCGGTGTGTTTTGGTTGTTCATATCTATGAAATGAACAATACTCTCGGTATAGTTCAGTCCATGAGCGACGGTTACCATTTACCATCTGGTGGGTCGTGGTCCATCTGCCACCACACGCAATAAAAAATAGGTGACTTAGGAAAGCTCAGCAGGGTAAACGTATCTGGTAAATATATATATATATATATATTGTTATGCTTGTTACTCTTCTCGAGATTCATTCCGATCTAAAAGATCTCACATTTGTCTATATTACATATTTTTTGCAACGACAGTCCGCAGTAAAGTATAGTACAGTAAAGATTCCTCTCAATTTACTTATACTTACATAAATTACTTACTTACACATGTGCGCAATTCACGAATGAAAATATTGGTTTTTGAAACTGAACTGCAAATTACTATTTGCAGTTTTTCAAAGTATCTCTTCGCGAGTTGATTACAAACATTTAATTTCTTTACTTAAAACAAAGATAATAATTTGGTATTATACATTTAAACATTCCTTGGAAATTATCTAGACGATAGTTAAAACCGTTTTTGAATCCGTTACGTGGTTTAAATGAAGAAAGCCGATAAATAAAGGGACGTGGATAGCAATTTTACTTTATAGTACGTATAGATCTTGAAACAGTTATACCAAGTTTACCGTCTCATTACATCTAAATTACCAAATTGTTATTTGAATTTGCCTACGTAATATTCATTTCAAACACATGAACAACATAGCACTTGAGACGCAGACAAGAATTACAATTAAATACCCCTCATGCACATCCATCGTTCAAGAGCTCGTATGATAGTTTATAATCTCGTATTATAACAAAACAACGGACCTCATTAAAGACGAAACACGTAATAAACAGACACATTATTCTCCTACAGACACAATGTAGTTTCAGTTGTAAATTACTTACTGTCGCCAAATAGCGCATCAGCGAATAGTTTGCGATTTTCCACTGGGTACGACACGAAGTACGTACTCGAATATGATGATGTCAGATGTCAATTACTAATTATACACAATGTATTTTTATTAATTTACAATCCTCCATCCAAACAGAGTCTTTAGCATTACAACCATTTTTTTTTGCTTACTTACTTATCATCACGCCATCTTCCTTACGGGGTAGGCAGAGATAACAGAGTGCCAAAAGTCTCTATTCTTGACTTCTATAACATCTCTCGCTTCCTCAACATTCATAATTCTCTTCATGCACGCTCGCCGGTTTCGGAGATTCCTGGCTCCACCTTTCTACAATACAATGACCGATTTGGTCTAGCTAGGTGAATATCGGTCTCGGAGCATTCCCTTTCGCATCTTTTAAACTATAAAAAATGCAACAGTGATTCATAATGCAGAGTTAAGCAGGTGAAGGTGAGGTGGTAGGCCGTGTGGGGGCCGGCTTTAGAATTGTCCCACCCCTCTCTACCCACGGGAGTCGTAAGAGCCGACTGAGGGAATACCGGGGGAGTGGGCAGCAGCACTCCCTCGAGTATTAACAACATCCACTGCGATCGCCAACCCGCCTGCCAAGCGTGGCAATTACGGCATTATCCCCCATGACGGGACCGCTCGTTGTGGCGTTCTCTTGGGGAGGCCTATGTCCAGCAGTGGATGTTAAAAGGCTGATGGATGGATGGATGGAATCAGGTGAAGGTTCAAAAGTCAGGAGCCCAAAGTGTACGTTTTTGCAAAATGATAAGATTACCATTTTCGTTAAAAATGTTTTTTTTTAAAATACAACCTGCACTAAGTTATAATCCTTGTATCACGGATGACTCTACAAACACTGTATGTTTCATCACAAAGTACACCCAGACTCAGAACAACCATTTGTGGATCACAAAAAGAGTTGTCCTGTGTGGGAATCGCACCGACAACACTCGGGCGGGAGGTCCGTATCTAAATGATTCCGATTCTGGGCAGTTCAGTTTGCAATTGTTTTACTTACCCGTATATTTGTGTCGGCACCATTGGAACCGACGTAGACGAGGCGTGAACTTGTATCCCGCGCTATTGTATGGACTTGAAATAATAATCTGGTACCGTTGTAGTAGGTCCGACAGCCAAGAACTAATACACAATGTCCGCAACATTTCAACTCGTAATCAAAAATTTATAGTGATCAAACAACTGCCATGCCATTTGTAAGTCATGGTTTAGACGCAACGCGATTCTTGGACGCTTACTTATACTATATGTATATACCTTATGTGCAGGCATGCTTAAAATTAGCTAGTTTCAAATAACATACAAATGTTTTAGATATTTTTATATATATTTTTAGCATTTGACATGCTTAGCTGTTACTTTGTGTTTAAAACATACAAATGCTTACTAATAATAAAAATGCGAAAGTAAGTTTGTTTGTTTGTTACGCTCTCACGCCGTAAATACTGAATCGATCATCATAAAATTTTGCATATATATATATTCTGAATCTCAAGAACATAAGCTACTTTTTCGTTCCGAAATTTGAAGGTTTCCCCAAGGATAGCTATTTTAACATAGAGATAATGTATGTGTCATAGACACATACATTATCTCTGTGACTTATTTTTAAATATTCTGAAGTTCACGCTGATAGACTCGCGGGAAGATTCTAGTAAAAAATATATTGAACAGGTTGGGTTTAAAATATCACAGATTTAACTTAATTCTTGTTGTTATTATTACGGAGCAGACAAAATTGTAAAATTAACTAAAAATTATTAATTCTAATAAATTACGGAACCATTGTGGAACACGACCGCAAGCCGTCCCCAAGAATGGCTTCTTATGTAGATTTTACGAAAGGTTATTGTTGTAAGCAGTATTTGAATTGTTTAATTATTCAAATCAGACGTCTCGCGAACAAAAACTTCTATATTCGATGTTTTGGCAACAAAACGGCAAAACGCACTGCATCGCTCTATAATTTATTACTATAAATAAATCTTCTAATTACATCAAGCCCTTTTGTGGCACCTTGAAGTGATGGACTAATAATACAAATATCGTGCCCCATTCTTTTCCATAGGACGCGTATGAGGCGACTAAGGAAAGTAACTTAACCAGCGGCTCAACAGTAAGTACTCTGGTTAAGTCCATGAGCGGCGTTCAGTTGGTCCGTTTCTGCTGCGAGGTGGCCAATGAACTTATGCTGTGATACCACTTTAGATATATACATGTCTAGCCTAAGATATCTGTGGTAAATACCTAACCTAATACTGTAAACAATATATAAAATGATAAGTCCTTATATTTTACTCGCCTTAGAGCCGTGTTGGTCCCAACTAGATAAGTGCCTACTAGAAGTGATTTGCTTCAATTGAGTGCAATGCTTAGCACAACGTAATAAAACAATATTATGCTCTACGAACTTATTAAAAGGTCGTATATCACGACACTTGTTACTTTGTATGCAGTTAATATACACTGACTAATGTAGATACTGGTATTCACCAGTATATAAATATTTATTACGAAATATTATAATTTAAAGAAAGAAAGTACAACAGCATTCATAATCACGGGTGGAATTAGATGGTAGACGTCCAAGGCTGATATGTTGTTTCAACGGTTTCATCTACTCACAGTTTATAATTTTGTTTTTTTTTACGACACCCGTGGGAAAGAATGGAGTGGTGACAATTGTATTCTTACATTTTGATCTATATTTTAGCGCTTGACATGCTCAGCTACTCTTAAAGTACAAATTATAATTTGTGAATAAGGAAAAAGAGTATTTAAGTACAGGCGGGAATCGAACCTGCGTCCCTTCCTATCCGGGGAAGTGCTCTAATCCACTGAGCTACAGTAATATCTTTTAGACATACCCAATCTCCTTATCACATTTGTCTTAACGACCAACACCCTCTATCGGAACGCATTTACATACATTAATCCAATATAGTAAGTTTAATTTTGAAATTAAAATTCATACTATTTGATGGCGTGATTTTTTTAAACATTTTGTATATACTCTTTTTTCTTATTCACAAATTATAATTTGTACTTTAAGAGTAGCTGAGCATGTCAAGTGCTAAAATATAGATCAAAATGTTTAAAAAAATCACGCCATCAAATAGTATGAATTTTAATTGCAAAATTAAACTGACTATATTGGATTAATGCATGTAATGCGTTCCGATAGAGGGCGTTGGTCGTTAAGACAAATGTGATAAGTAGATTGGGTATGTCTAAAAGATAGTACTGTAGCTCAGTGGATTAAAGCACTTACCCGGATAGGAAGGGACGCAGGTTCGATTCCAGCCTGTACTAAAGTACTCTTTTCCCTTATTCACAAATTATAATTTGTACTTTAATTGTATTCTTAGTTCGTCACCACACGGAAAGCTGATGATTTTACAAAATTTTGTTTATTTATTTTAACCCACCTAATATTTGTTTAGAAATATAATTAAAATATCTTTTTAAAATTTTATACTTACAATGGATAAGATTTTAAGCTAGTACTCATATATTAAAAAGAGTATAATACTCTTCTTTATACTGACAATTCTTTTTTATTTAGTGCTCGAAAATTCTTAAAATCGGAGGGAATCGTAGAAAATCAAGTAAACGCGATAGATTCCGTAAACGTTGTTTTATTTCAAAATGTGTAACATTCGCGTATATATCAGAAAGTACCAACCTGAGGATACTTTGTGACAAGTTTTGAGATTTTTCGAAGATATATTATTTGTTTCTCAACTTACATCGAAATAAAAGACTGTTATAGAATCTAGATTATTTGGTGTATCCACTCAAAGAAAAATATTTACCAAAATTATATATCTTTTAGTGTTTATACCCTTCTAAAATCTGTACCAAAGTTTCCTCATGCATGGGTACTTTGTAACACACCAAACAATGCTTAATAGTTCTTTGTAAAACTAACGCTGGCCCAATCTTACCAAAAGGACTAGTAATAGGCATGCATATCTAACTAAAAAAAAATAAAAAGTTATCAGTTACACTGGAAAATATTCTACTAATGTTGATGAGAAAAAAAAATACTGAAATTCCTTGTAATAATATTTTTAATTAAATTAGATAGATAAGTACACTTTTAAACAAAAAACAACATAAAAAATTACAAATAACGCCATATTTCTGGCACATCGTAATGCCCTCTTTTCGTTACCTTTTTGGGTGCATTAATCTTTTCTTTCAGCATTTGTCGTTCGTACCAAATTTTATCTTTTTTCTCCGGTCATTTCCAAAACTGCTGCAATGTCTCAGGTGTATAATTCTGGTACATTCGACCATCATTTTTTTTTGTATGTTCGAGGGATTCTTAGAATATATCTGCAAATGAAAAATATCAAAGTGTAACTATGTGACAACAATATTATAGCCATTAATGTATAGTAATAAAAAGTCAGTCGTCACAAAGTTACCCCATGACGTTCCAATAATAAACAACGATGTAAGTAGTCTTGTTTACTACACAATCATCAAAAAAACAATTAGTTCATCGATTTCAGAACAAAATTTACCATAGGAAACACATACCTGCAACTCTCGACAGATTTTATATTTTTGATATTTTTGATTTGAAATTTTTCTAATAAACTCGACATTCGTTTTTTCTTGCTTCTCCTTCAATTTGCCACAGACTAAAAAAATCTTTGAATTGATGACATTTGTTTAGTGCAAAATGTTCTATAACATTAAAATTTTCTTTTGTTTTTTTTTTATAGCTGCTGTATATAATTTCCTATGCATTTAATAAAAAGCTGTTATTTAGACACTACAAACAGACATTACAATTTTGTATAGATTATTTAAGTACATACGAGCATATCGCTAGTGTTAGGCCTTATTAAAAGAGATACAAACATATTCTACAAGGACTACAACAACTTGTAATAATAACGAAATGACACCTCTGAATCAGGCTAATTCCTGGCATCAATCCATAAATAGGCTGTTGGAGGCTGTCACAGCCGTATTTAGGCGCCCTCCATAAAAGTATTAATTGCTTGGTTCATTGTTGCTATTGTAGTATGCCACGAATGTCAGCAGGGAGCGATTTAGTTAAATGTTTTATTTAGAGATAGCTGCTCTACTTATGAATTCATCAATTCATCCATGCGGAAATTATATCTTCTTTGAATCCTTATAATATCAGCTATCTGTTTGTAAAAATCCCGTCCAAATCGGTCTAGCGGTTCCAGAGATTAGCTAGAATCAATAATGAGATAGATAGACACACATAAAGTTTAAATATTGTCATTAAGTTACAGGTACTCGTAACTAATGTATACTGTCATATATGGTTTGAAGTTTATTAAAATTTTATAAAAAACATATTTATTTGTTTAGATTAGCGACATATGTTGTGGTTTCAACACAAGCGCGTTAATAAATAGGCAAAGTGTATTAATGTATAAGTTTAAAGTAACTAAAAATAGCATTTTTAATAATGTATTGATCGTAACGTTACCGTAACGGCACTCTTACGGCATATATATGAGGAAGGAAACGTGCTGAATATGTAGGGAGAGGAAAAATTCGTTAAAATTGTATAATAGAGCAATAAAAATGGAAAATACATATATACAAAAGTGCTTGAATAGGTAAATATACGAAATTTTTCAAATTATTAAAATGTTTAAGGTTATTTTTAGGATTAATAAAAATAATATTAAAGCTGACTACACATATGGCGGAGTGGTTTAGATACCGACCTCCAATGGCGAGTGTTGTGGGTTCGATTTCCACACATAACAACTCTTTGTGTGATCCACAAATGATCGTTCTGAGTCGTTTACTTTGTGTCCGTGAAATTGTATCTTTAGTGAAGGTCTTTAAATTAATTTTTTTTATTAAAATGTATATTTTCCCTGAATATAATTAATTGTGACCTTAAAAACTTACATTTAGATATATAAGTTGCAACTATACCACTTATCAAAAGCATTTTTAATGGAAAATATTCCAGTATTAAACCTAAAAGTATTTTTCTTTTCTTTGAAAATAATCCGATTCCCCATATACATTCGTGACAAACACTTCTAACATCGAAAACATAAAAAATATAGGTATTAAAAAATAAAGAAAGTGTCTTCGTCTATTTAGTCTGTCTGCACGTATGTGCCTATTGTCTTAGCTCAACAAATAAGTCGTAACAATTAATTGGCATAAGTACTAGGCGAGGCTCGATAATTGTGCTGAACACAGCGGGTGACTCATATACGAGTTGTTATACTATCATACTAATTAATGACGTCATCGTTCACAATTATCAACTGATTCTAGAAGAGAATATTCTTATAATGTTAAATATATTCTAAACATGTATACAGCCCAGGACCTAGATATATCCATCCATCCAATATAGGCTTTCCCAAGAGAGCGACACAGCCAGCTATCTTGTGCCGCCTGTCTAATGGCTCACTGCGTCTTTGACCAGATTATCCATCCACCTGATGGGAGGCGTTACACCATTCGATATCTAGTCATCACTGGAGAACATTCGGAATCGGAAGCTAGCAAATAATAAACTTGAAGTTAGCAATGAAAATTTATTTAAAAGTATTCTCCCTGTCACCGTAAATCCAGTAAACAGTAACAGTATTGTAAGGAGTGATTGAAAATTATCAATTTCAAATGCTGAAAAAAAAGTATGTAGGTACAGTACAGGGGGAGGCCGAGACTCACCTACCTAGAGCAAATCTGTCATGTATTGACGGAAGGTGGAGTCAGGAGTTTCAGAAACCTGTGAGCGTGTATGAAGAGAGTTATGAATGTTGAGGAAGCGAGAGATGTATGTAAGAATAGAGCCTCTTGGCACTCTGTTCTCTCTTTTTCCCAGTGTGGTATTAACGAAAAATAGAAAATCTTTTTTGTTATAAAAATATTTTAAAATATTTTTTGTAATGTTATTTTAGACTAGGCTTTACCCGTGGCTTCGCCGCAGTCAAAAGCTGGGTATTCGGTTAGGTATATCTCAGGTTCCCGACATAGTAGCGGGATATAATATATATACCAGTTTTTAAGTTTCATCAAGAGCTATTAAATAAAAAAAGTTGGATTAAAATCCGTTCAGTAGCTTTTGCGTGATGCGCGAACGAACAAATACACAGATAGACGAAAAATTTAAAAAATGTTTTTTTGTGTTTAGACGCGCCTTTAGTTTTATAACCTAATACAGTATTTTTTTCTCAAATATCTTAAATGTACAGACACAGCTCTGTTACAGCTTTATAATAGTATAGATAAGTATGTTAAACACAACAATTACGGGACTGAAAACTTTGATTTATTGGTTTTTTGTTAATTAAAAGAATCTTAGATAAATGAAAGCATTATTGAAACAATACATGAATACCTATTTAGATATCAATAAAACAAGACCACTACACCTGTTTATCCAGCTGTAAAAGTTTTCTCAATTCCCACGTACCGCGAATGGACGAATTGAGGCATTAGGCAATTCGATACGATGCCGCTATGACATCAACCTTTAACACGCAGCCATTTTATTTTATTAACCAACAAATTGATTAACTAAATGATACTTTCGAACGTCTAATGCTTAGGCAAATGTCAATTTGTTACTTTGGTTGCTAAACGGTAAATTAATTATTACTTTTACTGTATAGCATGTAGTTATTTATTATTACTTAGTGTACTATAAGAGTCATTATAATTACTCTACCGTCGCAAGCTGTTTAGTTAAGTCAGTAGGCTCTCTGAAGGAATTAAAACATATCTGGAAACTGGACTTTTTTGAAATGAAAATTTCGCTATTAGCACTTTTTGGGAGAACAAAAATCATGGAACTCGCATCATCGTCACCGAACGCTCCGATCTTCTTTGGGCGTGTTGAGTACTTTTTGGGTGAACAAAAATCATGGAACTTGCGTCATCGTCACCTAACGCTCTTTGTATCGTCCAGCTATTAGATTATTATTTACTACCACTACTAATTGGTCATTAACACTTCTTTACAAACCAAAAATAATAATCGAATAGCTCGACGATCCAATTCACAAGTTACTTAGTTTTCACTTGTATCGGCGGTCCCCAAAGACTGCCCGGCATATTTTTTGCTACGAGGGGTAAATAAGCAAATCATCTATAAATGCTCAGCGGTCACTGTGACGTATATATGCCAGCAACACAAAAATTTGACGAGTGATATATTGCTCCAATAAATCCATCACTGCCCGGACAATATTTGTGAAATGCCCCTTACTTTTGTTTTCTTGCATATATTGAAAAATCTATAAACAGTACAGAAGCAAAGTGGCTGTCCGCGTGTCTCTCTAGCTTTCTTTATTTCGTAAATTTTCTTCTAAAACTCAACAGATATTAAAACATTTTTCAGTGTCGCTTAAGCCCAATTTACACTTCAATAAGTAGCGAGTTAAGAAATCAGTTAGTTAAGTAGTAAGTAACGTTCAAACGTAGGCGAGTGAGTACGTCATAAGGTGTTGTTCCGAGAAGAAGACTAGTCGCGTTACTCTACTTAAAGTGATCTCTGATATAGTTATTTTAGTATTTTCTTATTTAATATATTTTTTAAGCATTTGACTTGCTTAGTCATATAAATGTACACGTTGTTTCAATCCCGAAAATTTACATCACATTACTTAATACCAATTTACGTGAGTTATAAGAGCAATAGTGTCAGTACTTGTCACACATTGAATAGAAAATATTAACATTGCAATAAATAATTAATAGTACTAAACTCGCCTGTACATGCTGGCCAGTTGAGTTAGCAGGGTGCGAGATACACGAGAGGCGGCTACTTCGCAATGAACTTGCCGAAAAATAGGATCGCGATATATTCAACTCAACTTAATACCTTACACTTAATCAATACCTTACTAGGTACTTAACTAGGTTTTGCCGTTCAAACGACAATAACTATTTAATTCGAAGATGATGGAAGTTAACTGGATACTGTATGAATCCTAATCAAGCTTTTTTATCTAGAAAAATTCAATGTTTAATAAAATGTGCTGATATAAATAATATGCGGCACAAGTTGTCTAAGACAAAAAATATGTGCTGTATTCTTAAAACATCTTAAAGAATTTTATAATTAGTAAAATGAATGCGTATGAAGCGAGGGTGGGTCTCTATTTCATAATTAAATAGTAAATTATTTTTTTACATGAGCGAGTTAAGAGTGCTCAAACAAAGCTCTACACACGTTTAAAAAATGAGGATGTTTTTTTGTTGATGTTTTTTTATTGAAATTCACGTGTGCTGACAGATTAGGAATAATATATGTGCGCATATGCTGATCTATTTAGCTAGTGTGATGTAGCAAGTGTTTTTACAAACATATATGAAGTAGGCTAGAAACGTAGAAAGAATTTCAGCATAAATGACACAGTTTTTTCGAGTAGTATCTAGTAAACTACAGTAAACCAACATTTTATTATAATATTCCTTAAGACCTAATTGTTACTGTTAGTACGAAGCTCTTTGCTCATTTTAGAATTTTAAGAAATAAAATGTAGTATAGGTATTTTAGATTTTTGCACAAATTGATCATGTAAAGAAACGCCGTAACCTAGCAACAGTTTGGTTATGACATTCTTGTAACCTCGCAACGGTACCGAAGTATTTTTAATACACGAAACAAAATATTTTATTTTATTAATATTAAAAGATAGGTATATATATATTTTTCCAAATTAGTAGGAAAATTATTTTTTTAAATAGTTTATTAAACGTAATTTTTTATACAGTATTAATAATTATAAAGAGATTCCAGAGAGTCGGATCTCACTAGCTCCAGGATATGCTAATTAATGGAACAAAACAATCTGCGGATAAGCTTAAACTGTAAGCGCTGCAATGATACCAACACAGCCGAATATCGTAGACTGACCCACCCTTATAAATAATAGTGGCAAGGCGCCCAGCCGTACCCCCTACCTCTTCAAGGGTACAACTACCCTCCGGATCTCATTTCCAAATTGCATTTCGAAACCAAATCTCAACCTTACCACTGTTACCAGAGCTTTAATTTTCGACATTAAATTACAGATGGTAAAGTTGAATTTTCTCTATTATTGTATAAAGTATTGAGTGTTTAGTCGTTAGGTCAGAACCTAAGAGGCAACATCTCTGCCCGGGTACTAACTTGTATAATGAGATATGATAATAAACGTTTCAGTTGAATATTGATGTCGACGAGTTAGGAATGCACTCGCCATATTTACGGCTCCTCTGTGCTAGTCATTAATTATAAATAATTTTGGAGGAGTGCCTGGCACCTTATGTGATTTATGAGAAGAGTCACAGATTATAACAAAATGATAAACAATTTTTAAGTGTAAAAGATAAGTATTTCTGTCGTGGTCACGGCTCGGTAAATTAAGTTCATTCAGTAAGCATTAATGTTCGTTCTAGGGAGGTGTAGCGTGCCCATTTACGCCTTTTCCAGCTAACTTTGAAAGTTATATTGTATATATACAAAATAAATAAAATTGGAGTGTTTCTTTGTAACTTCTGAATAATACCTACTGATTATGCATATGAAAATATATAAGTTACCTATAACCAAATACCAATTTTAAAGTCGTTTCGATTTCTAACTTAATCTTTGTACAGTCTGTGGATACCTGTTTTGAGGCTATTTTTATGTTAAGACGGAAAAAAAAACCTAACCGCACAGCCCGTCTTTCGGGGTAATGAACAGGGTAGTGTGGGGTCCTCACCCACTAAATCAACTCGCCGTCTCTCCGCCTGTGTTGACGGGCCACTGGAACTATGTTACATTCCTTCAGTGGTCCGCCAGCGGCATCTGTTTTGAACCTAGGAATTTTATATTTCACAAACCATTACTCCTCCAGTGCTGAGCCTACGTACGCTTGTGATTATTAAATTCATATTTATATATTTCCTACAGCAATCTCATATTTTTCTAAATTACGGATTGGATACGCGATATGAATAAAAATTTACAAACTGCCTCTGTTGTGCAGCGGTAGTGTGAGCGACTGCTGATAATAATAGAAATAAAAAAAAAAAAAAAAAATATTTAAAATTTATTAACAGTTTTGGGAGCGATCTCCGGGTCGGTCAATGTTATTGAGCTTTTTCGTAAAATGAAAAACTCTCAGTAGCAGCCCGGAGTTTGGAAATGTACCCGGCAGAGGCTCGCCCCTCCGGCCGGCTAACTTAAACATAGCTGGCGAACCGTGGGTGTGTAATGCACCTCTGCCTACCCCTTCGGGGAATACAGGCGTGATACTAAGTATAAACTTTGAGTTTTAAGCTTGAGTTTTATTGTCATACAGTGCTGCAGTACTCCATAAGTATTAAGAACCTTGAGCACAAAGCACTTTGTGGCCTCCGCGTCACGCTATCTTCGCCGGTGATATATCTCGTCAATTACTTCCAATCTACATAGCTCATCACCCTACCATACATCTCATAAAATTTCAATTAACAATATCCATATAATTTAATAGTGGTACAGCCTTTTGTCGGTGTAATTCTAATACTTCTAAAAATAAAAGAATTAATTTTTATTTAACATTATATACTAATTCCGTGGTTATCTAATTACGGAAGATAATGTCTCATTAGGACTGTTTTCATTGTTAAGGGAGATTTCAGCGGAAAGGCCGTTCGAACAAACGGGTACATTCAGCAACTTTTGCCCGGCCAGCATTAGATGAACGACTAAATATGATACCCATTTTGATATTTTTTTATTTATATTTTTTTAACAATTGACGTGCTTAGGCATATATATACTTATTTATAAGTCAGGTGACTTCTATAGATCTCTGCAGTCAAATACCACCCTTTTGTTTATTTATTTTTTGTTTAGTTGGGAAACAATGTACCTAACCGCACACCCCGTCGTTCGGGGCAACGAACAGGGTAGTGTGGGGCCCTCACCCACTAAATACTCCCGCCGTATGCCGTCTCTCGGCCTTTATTGGCGGGCTACTGGAACTATGTTACATTGCTTCAGTGGTCCGCCGGCGGAATCAAATATCACCCTGGCTACCGATACAGGTTGTTCGAATCGAGAATCGCATTAGTTGGATCACGGAGGTCAAAGGCTTTTCTTCCTGCCGCATACCCCGCTGTCCGGGGAGACAACGGGGTAGTGTGGGGCTCTCACCCACTAAAAACCCACCGTGCGCATTCGCTCGCCCTTATTACGGCTGACTTAATAAACGTATTTCAAGCAGTAAAAATAATCTCTCCAGTGCTTATTGAGGCGGGAAAAATGTTACTAACAGCACCCTTCGTTGTTCATGGCAACGAGCAGGGTTGCAAGGGCTCTCACCCCACTTATTAGCGACTTACACTGTATTAGCGGACCTCATCTTGTCAACCTTAAAAAATCACTGATTACAAAAAGGCATCGAAAGTGTAGTGCCTTATACAATTTATTCATACTCAATATTTGGCGCACCGTCATCGAATCACGGGTCCTGTAGCTAGCTATTTGTCGGCATCGAAGTCATGTAAATCATTGAGAGTACCCATCGATCAGTGGGTAAGGCGTTATCGTGTCGACGACGATTTATCCACTATGTGCTATAAGTTTCATAAATTTTGAAATTAGTTTTTTTGGAGTATTTTTATTAGAGATTTATCCTGTTTTAATTTTATTTTGAAATAGACGATAAAAGCTGTATTTGTATACAAAATATGCAGAAATCATGAATTGCATGCAGTATACACTTCTACTACTACTACTTATCATCACGCCATTTCCCTTGTGAGGTAGGCAGAGAGAACAGAGTGCCAAGTGGCTCTATTCTTGCATACATCGCTCTCTCAACATTCATATTTCTCTTCATAACCAAACCTGCGAGCATGTGCTTTCGGAGACCTTAAGAACGATGCCTTTTTTGGGATAAAAAGCAGCTTGTCTTTTGATGGGCTCCAGGATATATGCTTTGCATGCAATTTCGTAGTGATTGGTTCTATTGTTACAACAGGAATTCATGACACACAAACATACTCACTTTTGCATTTATAATGTCACTACAAATATAATAATGACTGCCTGAAACTTCGTCCGTGGAGATTTCAGAATATTTATACGCCACTTTTTATTTAATAATCCTTATATCACTGGGGACTTTTACGGACATACAATATCAAGGGCACAAAGTACAGCCAGACTCAGTACAACCATTTGTGGATCACTCAAATAGTTGTCCTGTGTGGGAGTCGAACCCACAACACTCGGGCGGGAGGCCGATATCTAAACCACTCCGTCATCACGTGCCGTGAAGTGACATATTCATAATAATTATGAAGTATTAGTAAGGAAAGTACGGATAATATTATGTACGAGTAATAATATTTTATTTCAGCTCGAGTTTACTCCACGTGGGAAACTATCAATTTAAGTTTTACAAGTATAATATCTTTTAGATTTCGCCATTTATCAGCATTTCATCATCTATGTCTTGATATAAACTTTCTTGATGACTCTTAGTGGCTTTAAATCTGGTCGTCATTGCATCTAGAACATCTTTTAAGGTCGTCATTCCTCCCCCCCCCCCCTGTTTTACGCTTGGAAATCCTTTATGTATGGATACCCATCCACCAGGCAGACCGAGGGGTTATACCGGACTCCCAGTGTAACTGGTCTATTTGCTAAAACCACACGGTGCTCCTTCAGACGTCCTTTAGCCAGGGGTGAGGTATACGCTCTACGCATGAGTTCCTCCACCTCTAGCAGATATGGGCCTCCATTCCTAGTGGCCCCGTCTGTTTTGGAGGGCCAGAGCTTCCCGGTAACTCTGTAACAAACAACGCCTGGGTCACATCTCTGCCACCTCAACGATTAAAAATTCGCCGAGCATGATTGTCAATTGCCGCTTACACAAGAAAATCGTGTCTGGCTATGGTGGAAACGTTCTCCAAAAATCCGTGTTCACAAGTAAATCTACTTAGCTGATATTGTCGGAATAATTATAATAAATTAAGAATAATCGTGTACTTGTTTTAATTTGATGGCTGTTAATAGGTTCATTTCAACAAAAACTCTTGATATTCATGAAATTGTTATTTCGTACACTTAAATTATTTGGAAGATAACATTGTGTTACGGTTTGTTTGTAATGTTAGTAAATTAATAGCTGTTTAAATTGCTGGTTATGTTTTAGACAGTGTTTGAAAAAATATTACATTATACGATAGCATGCAGTGTTTTCTTAGCGGCAATGAGCAAATTAGCATACTCATTATAATAATGGATGGATATTTTTAGTGATAACAGCGTTTGTAATGTTGGTTATTACGATACGCTTGGAGAAATACCTTATTTTTTGTTAATTCAGGAAAAAATGTACTTAACCGCACACCCCGTCTTTCGGGGCCACGGACAGGGCGGTGTGGGGCTCCTCACTTACTAAATAAACCCACCGTGTGCCGTCTCTCCGCCTGTACTGGCGGGCCACTGGAACTGTGTGACAATAGTTCAGTGACCGGAGAAATACCTAAGTGTAAAATTTAAAATTCATGTGAAATTAAGACTATTTTTTTTCTGCCGCCAAATTTGGACGCAGTCGAGTGTAGTTGGTCAGACCCTCACGAAGCTATCAAATTTATATTTAGTTTAGGACGACTTACGCAATTAATTGGGATCTATTCGTTAGTCTGTACGTACATACTAGGTACAGATTTTTAAAACGACAAAGTTTCTATTAGAAATTATGTATAGGTACCATATAATTCAAAATAAGCATTACATGAACTTGTACAAGCGCACAGTTTTTTAAACTCAAGTTTTAAAATTGACATCCCGAGCAAGGGGGTACGGTCGATAGTTAATTCTGTCAGTACTTCGAAAGGGGGTTAATTAATAATAACGGCGTATGGGTGATTAATGAAACTGTACCCTACCTAATTTATAGTTGGACTTAAGCACCCCGCCCCGCTCACCCCGCCGGCCCAATGTAAACTAAATATCCAATACCTCGATGTTGACTGCCGAGCGACTCATCTTGACATTTGGGTTAGATTTTATTTAAAGAAATTGTCATAAATTCTGTTAAGGTAACATAGCATCATGGCTGTATTCCCCGAAGGGGTAGGCAGAGGTGTATTACACACCCATGATTCGCCAGCTATGTTAAGTCCTACGTACAGGGAGCGAGCCTATTGCCGTCTACGGACACATTTCCAAACTCTGGGCTCCTACTGAGAATTTTTCTTTTTACGAAAAAGCTCAATAACACTGCCCGACCCGGGAATCGAACCCAAGACCTCATGATCAGCAGTCGCTTACACTACCGCTGCACCACCGAGGCAGTTGGTATATGTATATCTAAAGCTAAACGCACATCAAGAAGGTTTTGCATTATTAATAATTAATTTTACTGTCATTAATTTATTACCCATAGGTATGATTAAAATTTTCTATGCTATACTCTATTTAAATAAAAAATAGAGAAAAAAATATTTGTTAATGTGAAAAAAGGGAATTTTACTGCGAGCGGGATTTGAACCTGCGTCCCTTCCAATCCAGGGAAGTGATCTAGACCGCTAAGCCATCGCAGTAACCAACGGCCATACCCAGTCTCCACATCACATTTTGTCTTTTTCGACCCACGCCACTTATCGGATGCATTAATCCAATATAGTAAGTTTAAATTATTATATATTATATTTTTATATTGCATTTAAAATTTATACTATTTGATGGCGCGATTTTTTATAATATTTTGTTCTGTATTTTAGCACTTAACATACTCAGCTACTTTAAATTAAAAAAAATAGACGTCGCGGGACGTCTACCAGATGTGAAACATCGAAATTATTTTGTAGGAATAATGAGTAGAAATAAAATGATGACCTTACCTACCTTTTTCTTATACCGAATGTTCGGCATTTTAAAACCCACCAATCACCAATCCAATCGAGTTTGGACTCGTTTGATTCGTCTTGACGAATACTTTGGCTTTAGATGGTATCCAGGGTCTGATGATGGAGCTAGAAGGTGGCCATAGGAACTCCGTAATAAAACGACATAATGCCATCGAGTTTGGGCTCATATGATTTGTCTTGATGAGTACTTTGTCCCTAGATGGTATCCAGGGTCTGACGATGGAGCTGAAAGGTGGCCACAGTAGCTCTGTAATGAAACGACGCAACTCTATCGAGTTTACTCCTCTGATTCGTCTTGAGGAGTAGTTTGTCAAGTTATGATCATTTTATTTCTACAAAATAATTTGGATGTTTTCACATCTGCTAGACGTCCCGTGACGTCTAGTTTGTTTTATTTATGCCTAAAGATTCAGCAGATAATCTAAAACCATCTTACATCAAGTCTGTGGTACACAATTATATTCTGTAATTAAACATTTGTATAAATAGACATCTTCATTATTTACCTACATTCATTGCGTATGCAATTATACTTTTAATATGTAAAACAGGATTGGCATCTCTATGTGTTTAAAATTTAAATAATTTTTAATTATTGTTTTTTATTTTATCACAAGATATAATTATTATTAATAAAATTATGAATTGCTTAATTTATGCGCATTCAATTTAAAATGTGGCTGTGGGTGGTGGCTGTGTGGGGCCGGCCTTAGAATTGTCTCACCCCTCTCTACCTATGAGACTCGTAAGAGCCGACTGAGGGAATACCTGGGGAGTGGGCAGCAGCACTCTCTCGAGTATTAACAACATCCACTGCAATCGCCAACCCGCCTGCCAAGCGTAGCGATTACGGCATTATCCCCCATGACGGGACCGCTCGTTGTGGCGTTCTCTTGGGGAGGCCTATGTCCAGCAGTGGATGTTGAAGGGCTGATGGATGGATGGATGGATGGATGGAAATTGAAAGTTAAGTAATATTAGCTTAACCTTTTTAGCTATGATTATATTAATTTATAAAAAAAATCTTAACTGTCATTTTACAAAAATTATTTTGTTGTTTTTTTCACAACGTATTACTGTCCCACTTTTGGTCAAGGGTCTCTTAGAGTAAAAAGGCTTTAGGCCACACTTCACTGGCCCAGTACGGGCTGGCAAACTTCACAAGCTGTGGAAAAAATCTTTCAGGCTTTCAGATTATCTCACAATTTATTTACCTTCACAGAATATCATTTCAAAACTTGAAGAATCAGAGATGTTTTGTAAAGTATCAACTCATTTCAATCGGGTTACATTATTATGAAGACAAGTACGAGCAGTGTATTCGGACTTTGAAAATCTAATTACGTTGCCAGTACCCTTACCTCGATCGTTCCTTCGCGCCGCCCAGCGCTGCCGCCCTCCCACACGGAACGTTCTCCATTACAAATGCTTTAATGGTATTTTTAATCTCTTGAGCAACATGGAAAAGGATTATATTGTGATAAAACCCTTGTTTAGTAAACATGTTAAGCATTTGACATCATTCTTTATGACATCAATTTAAGAAAATAATTATGATATTGCGCTTTATCTGGTTTGACAGCGAAACACTATTTGTACTGCTATGTACCTACTATGGACCATGTCTGAGATAAATAAATAAATAAAAATAAATAAATATGTACACTGACGATTCGACGCGCAATTTTTGATACTTGTTGATTTGTAATCTTTGAAATCAAATTATTAGTGTATACTTTCTTGCAAAAAGGCGGTCTTATCTCATGCTGCAATTTCTTTTTTAGCTTTGCATGCACAGGTAATAAAAAAAAAAATTAGAATCAAGAAAAAAAACAAAACAAATAAAAGATAGTAGGTAGGTATTTACAACTTAAGAATAACAAAGATATTAATGATAACATTTAAAAAAAAGCTTATAAATATTAATATTTTTTGCAATAATGTCGACACACATGGAGAACGCTTAAGTTTGTCCAGGGCGCACGAATTATACATGGTGTATTAATACGCTGTTCAACTCAACTATTGCTAGTGAAGTTTTAATTCGATAACCCACCGGCCCCTCCCGGGCAGGCCCGGTGGCCCCGCAATAACGTATTTATGGACGATACCGCGGACCTAATGAGCGAACGTGTGCCTCTTTGCGCGACCCTTGTACTTAGATTTGTATAGGATACGTTAGATAATGTACCGGTGCTATGATAGGGGTGATAATTTTACCTGTAGTTTTTACCGTTGCCTATGTAACACCAGAGACATCACTCTCACGTCGCTAACTCCAAGGAAAGGGACGAAGAGAAAGGATACTAAGGAGGGGCTTAGAGCCTTTAGAATTTCAAATAAGTATTTGATTTTCAACTCGTTACTGTCCCACTATTGGGCATGGATCTTCTCTTAACGTGAGACGGATTCAGGCCGTAGTTCACCACGATGGCCCAATGTGGATTGGCAGACTTCACAAGCCGTTGAGAAAATTTCTCAGGCGTACAGGTATCCTCACAATGATTTCCTTCACCAAACAGTTATAATTTGTAAACAAATACATTATTTTTTTCTAAAAATCTAGAAAAGTCAGATGTGTGTGCCTCGACTTTCGTTTGGTAATCGAGCTTGATAACATTATCTTTGCCAGTGCTTGGTTTTACTGCTAGGCTATCACGGCTTACTTAATAAGTTGTAGCATTTGCTCGTGGCTTCGCCGCAGAATAAAAGACCAGTTTCTAAGTTTCTATCTCAGGTTTTCGATACCTAAGAGCTATAAAAAAAAAAGTTTCACCAAAATCCGTTCAATAATTTTTGCGTGATAAACAAACAGACAAAAAAATCTAAAAAAATGTTTTGTATTCAGACACGCCTAAATAGCCTAATGCAGGCCTATTTTCTTAAATATTTTAAATGTACAGACACAGCTCTGTTACAGCTTTATAATAGTTAGATTAAATATATATATAGATAGGTAGGCCTACCTACCACACACACGAAACATATGCAAAAGTGAGTTTGTTTTTGACACTTTCAAGCAAAATATATTCTGGAGTCTAGAAGTTAAGTTA
Source organism: Leucoma salicis (assembly GCA_948253155.1). NCBI lineage: Eukaryota > Metazoa > Arthropoda > Insecta > Lepidoptera > Erebidae > Leucoma > Leucoma salicis. Next base: position 6,799,434 of record OX411813.1, on the reverse strand, counting down.
CTTTTTATCCCAGAAAAATACATGTATCCTGTGAGATAGTTATTTTTGTATAGACATAATTAATGAGCCATAGAGTAACGTATTTATATTCCGAAAATCACGCAGACGAAGTAACGTGCATAATCTAGTTGAGAAATAAAACCTAGTCGCGTTGGTAAACCACTTTAGCAATCAAAGTCCTTACAAAAAGCATCCATATTGCACAATAGCTATTTCCATCTAAATTTTAATTATAAGTAATAATGATTCAAGCCATCAGCGCCGCGACAACGGGCTGACCTACCGTCTCACTCCCTTGGTGTTATGTTCAGTTACAAAAATTGAGAAATGGATGCGGCATATTTTTCCAAAATATTAGACAGTTTTTAAAAGTTTATAAATAACTAATTAATTAAAACTATAATATTTAAACATTTTATAAATATTTTTATCTATATTTTAAGACTTGACATGCTCAGCTACTTTAAAGAACAAGTTATTTGTGAAAGTGGAAAAAGAGAGAGTTTAAAGACATCCAAACGCAATTGTCAAGTGTAGATTGGGAGTCACCGTCGGTGACTGCGATGGCTTAACGGTCTAGAGCACTTTGCATTGGAAGGGACGCAGTTTCGAATCAATTTGTTATTTAATTTTATACATGTTCAAAACTGGTTGCTTAGAAAAGTCTGCTACTGACAATGATGACGGGTTATATTCTCAGTCCCCACCTCGCCAAGCTTACTCTTACTTTTCGAATTATTTATTATTATTTATTTATTTATTATACAATTGGTACAACATTTAACATTAAATATTGTCCCACAAAACTGACTGTGGGTAAGTCACATTATTAACATATATTATTTATATAAATATAACATATTATATCTTTAGGTATACATGTTTACCAACTTAACAAATAATTTTTAAGTTTCTTTTTAAACTTTAAAGGATTTTTTTCCTGTCTTATGTCCGCTGGCATAAGGCACACGTTTCTTTAGTGTTCTATCACCATAATAATTTATGATTTTAGGAATATTAAATTTACCAGCAGTCATCGACCTTGTATTAAGATAGTTCGTTACCAGGGATAAGTTATGCTCTTTTTTATATTATTTTTTAATTATGTGTCTTTTACTTAACTTGAAAACATGATAACGAAACTTGCAAGCCGAAGAGCGTCCTCCTGCTGGCGTGGTGGACTAAGGAAATCCTCTCACTATAAGAGTAGAGCCAAGCCCCATAGTTGGATGTTAGGGGATTTTTTTACTGTCCAAAAGTAAAGGTAAAGGTAAGGCGTAAAAATTGTTTCTGTACTAATAATAATGAATAGCAGTCTGCTGCTTACTGGGTCATTCAAATATAAAACAAGCACATTACAAACAAAAACCGTTGTTTTTTTTCTTTAAATAATATCCAAAAATGTTGTTACAAAATAAAAATAATATCCAAAAATGTGTTTGCAAAATTTAGCAACATCCAGGTCACAGATGTGAGCAAAGTGGTCAAACAAACCTCGTTTAAATAAGAGATCATAGCGCTGGGAAAATACCATACGAAGTTTACTAAAAAGCTATTAAAAATACCATTGAGTTATCAATATTTTTCCAAGTGCGAAAATATACGAGAAATGTTACAAGGTCTTCTCCAAAATTCTCAGAACTAATGTTCGTAGCTTGTGGGCGCCTCCTTCATACCCCCACAGTACGTACGTCTTGAACCAACTTCCCATAATTAATTACACTCATTATCATTATTGTTTGGAAGGCAGTTTTGCTTCGATAATGAATTGTTCGTCTCCATCATTAATTAGTTTATTATAATAAGAACCTAAACTTTGCTGGAAGATTAATCAAGTTTTATCTGATGGCCGTTGCGTTTAAAAGTATTATTATATTTTGCTTAACTGAAAGTTTCACGAATTTAAGTAATTTATTTTGATAGATGATTAGAGTCTATTTGTTTCGTTTGTGAAGGAATATTTTTAGTTAAATAATAGCTGTTTTAATCACAAACAGTCTAGCCGAGCCGATAGATATTTTAAACAAGAGAATTAATTTTCAGCTCACTTCTATTCAAAAACACTGTGATCATACTTGTGGTGCCACTCCGACTATCGGAGTCAACTTCCTAGTGCCTCTCTTAGCGAAGCGCAATAACGAAACAAGGCTTCTTATTCCTGTTTAATCCCGAATGATGTGCAAACATGTTTTTTTTTGTTCTGGATAATCTCTTAAACAGCTGGACCGATTTGGACGGGGATTTCACTGGCAGGTGTCGTTAAGACAAATGTGATGAGGAAATTCGGTATTTCTAGAAATAGTACGGTAGCTTAGTGGATTAGAGCACTTTCCCGGAAAGGAAGGGACGCAGTTTCGATTCCCGCTCGTACTAAAATACTCTTTTTCCTTATTCACAAATTATAATTTGTACTTTATTAATAGTAGGTACTATAAACACGTAATATTATTAACATTTTCTTTTCATCTCTGGTGACCAATCGATATCTAGAATTTAAATGATTATACTTATATAAAATCAGATACATAAATACAACAAGGAAATCCCTTTTTTCGTTTATTTAAATCCCATAATTTTTTTATTAAGTTACAGATTTGAATAATAATTACGCCTTGTAAACACTAGGATTGAATAAAAAGTTTTTGTTCACTTGTTTAAAAGATATTTCTCTTTGGAACGTCTTCGCTAATTTATTCATTTTTCAGCACCCTGTTTAACAAGTTTTTTGCCAGTTATTTTTCCAGGGCTCGCAATTTTCCCTTGAATTAAATGTTCATTCTATGATTTTATTTTCATATCTTAAAAAAAAAACCGGTGATTACATTGCATTTGGCAGTAAGTGCGAAATTAAGTTTAAACTTATTTACTCATCCTTTCAAATACCACTTCAGCCTTAAATACTTCTCATGTTATATTAATTATGCTGGAGTATTAATAGTTCAGTCTACAGTTTAGACTACATGGTGAAGTACTAATGCCATGTGCCAGTGCCGTGTGTATGAGCTTATATTAAAGTTATGAATACTTTTTTTTTATTAAGGAGGCAAAAGTGTATCTAACCGCATACCCTGTCGTTCGGGGTAACGAACATGGTAGTCTGGGACACTCACCCACTAAATAAACCCGACGTGTGCCGTCTCTCCGCCTGTATTGGCAGGCCACTGGAACTATGTTACATTATTTCAGTGGAACGTTATGAATCCTGATAATATATTTAATTGTACTTTTGGCCCTCGGCTAGCGCGACCTTTATGTGAGCCTACGTTGGCATGGTTTATCTTATTGGTTTAGTGATACAAACAAAGCCTAGAGTTTGAACTTTAAAGATATACATAGTTATTGGGAGTCTGGCATAACCTTTTCGCCAGCCCAGCGCAGGGATTACCTTGCTTAAGAAATTGTTACTAAGTAGTATAAGTATCCTAGTTATTTTTTAAATATAAATTAAAATACGTTCACGTTTCACAGAAGGTCTTATTCTAATTCAAACTAACATTAATTATAACTTATTGAACAGACTAGATCGCTATAAAGGCTGATAAATATCCTATTACATGGAAGTTAAAAAGGCTATATGTGGTTGTGTTAAATGTTCTCAGCCTTTCATTACTATAATTAATTACGTAACTTGCAGGTTACTTTTTGTGGTTAGGAGCATCGTTTTCATCACTGACGGAATGTAACATGGTTCCAGTGGCCCGGCAATACAAGCGGAGAGACGGCACGCGGCGGGTTTATTTAGTGGGTGAGACCTCATACTACCCTGTTCATTGCCCCAAACGACGGCGTGTGCGGTTCAGTACATTTTTTACCGCTTAAAGACAAAAAAAGGAGCATCGTTTTCAGCAACTAACAAAAAAGTCTTGACCTAGTAAAAGCATATTTTAAAGAATTTAATTTATATATAGAACTCAGCAAATACCATTAATAAATAAACATGTTTAAAAGACTCTGTTACTAAATAAGTCGAGCTCAGTCATTCATTGGGCCCGAGACACGGAAGACTATAAACAGTTCTGCATTAAGCATAAATACGAAAACTAAACTAACATTTAGTCGACATCTATCTGTTACACCTGTACCTTCGCAGTTGATTTTTAGCCTGAGCTACGAGCCAGAATACAGTAGCATCTGTTACTTGAAACCTATTACGTATTGGGAAAATCTATTTGTTTAAAAGACACCAAATTTAACACTGATTACTAAGAAGTACTGGTACCAGAATAGACCTAAATTCAATACTCTTTCATAATGTATTGTGACAATGTTGTCCGTGTGTTGACGGCCTAAGAATACAAGTATCACTACCCCATTCTTTCCTACGGGTGTCGTAAGAGGCGACTAAGGGAAGTAAGCAATTATCATCCATTGCATGACTGGTGGTAGGGCTAGGTACCAAGTGGGAGTAATCACTTGGTATCGGGCCCGAGCGGGTTGGTACCACCATCTTCCGTGTGACCGGCCATGAAGCACTTTGTTGCGTTTTGGCTGTAGCAGGAGATAGCAGTTTATTATTTCATTTCATATCGGTGAAATGAAGTGGTGAGTAGCGGCTTGACAATACTCTCGGTATAGTTGGGTCCATGAGCGACGGTTATCATTTACCATCACATGGGTCGCGGCTCGTCTGCCACAATATGCAATAAAAAAAAATACCCTTTCATAATGTATTGTGGCAATGTTGTCTGTACGTTGAAGGCCTAAGAATACAAGTGTTACCACCCCATTATTCCCGTGGGTGTCGTACAAGGCGACTAAGGGAAGTAAGCAATTATCACCCATTGCATTACTGGTGGTAGGGATTGGTACCAAGTGGTTGTGCTCAATTGCTATCGAGCCCAAGCGGGTTGGTACCACCATCTCCCGTGTGACCGGCCATGAAACACATCGGTGTGTTATGGTTGTAGCAGGAGATAGCCGTTTATTCTTTCATTTCATATCTGTGAAATAAAATGGTGCACAGCGGCTTGACAATACTCTCGGTATAGTTGAGTCCATGAGCGACAGTTACCATTACCATCAGGTGGGCCGTTTGCTACCATACACTATAAAAAGAACTAGCCTACTACGGTGGCAAACAAGCATACGACCCCCCACCTGATAGTAAGCGGTTACCGTAGCCTATAGACGCTAGCAACAGAGGCATCACTCGCGCTTTGCCATCTCCAAAGAAAGGGGTAGGTGGCAGAGAGGAAGGATAATAGGGAGTGGTGGGAGTGATAACAAAGAGAGGATAGAATAAATTATAATCCCTAAGGAGAGGATTGGGCCTCCGGCGCTCTCATTCACCATACGAAACACAACGACAGGAGTACCAGCCGCTACACTCTGATCTTATGTGAAAGATTGGTACTTCCCTGATCAAGCTGGCACATTCATGCTAGCATAACAAGGCGCACTAGATGGTGATTACAACAAACACATATTTTTATATTTTTCGGGCCTCGTGCGGTAGTCGGTAGTGTAACTGACTTCCATGCACGAGGTCGTGGGTTCGATTCCCACTCAGGACAATTGTATGTGTGATGAACACAGATATTTGTACTGCGTCTGGGTGTTTTCTATCTATTATATGTATGTATTTACAAAAAAAAGTAGTATATGTATTATATTCGTAAGCTGGTATAGTCCACGTTGAACTCCGAAACTAGATACTTCAATCTTAATGTAATTTTATTCATATCGTGGGATTTTTTCTAACTTAAAAGGTGTTTTTATCCCGTTTATTTCCTTTTTTACTTAATAAATAAATTAAAATATCGATTTTATATGCGGATAGGGATTCTGTAGAGAGAATCTGAAAACGGTTATCCCCGTTAATATTAAGTATTTTAATGTACCTATTAATCATTTCAGCAATTATAAGTGTGCCACAGCAACGCGTGGCTAGGTCTGCCAGTAGTTTTACAATAGTAAGTATAGATATAGATAAGTAGTGATTTGTCTGGCCGTTACGCTTTCAAAATTATAGCAAATGAACAATCATGCATTCTGTAATAATTTTATTTACTACATCCAGCTTTAAACAATTTATTATTCAAATTCGTACATAGGTACATACTATACAATAAGATACAAAACAATTGCCAATTGATATAACAATTATTTATTCCCACATAGTAATAGCAATGGCAATTGGTTGGCTATTAAAACGGTACACGTAATAACCGGTCGGTATAAATTTTTAACTGAATCGGCAACTTTCGTCCGATACAAGTTGGGTGGATTTGATACTGTGACGTCACTAGCTATTTACGTATAAGAGACATGGTTACCTTAGATCGATGTCTCGATTCTTAAACTCGATTTGTTATTTATAATCTGGTATCGATTTGACTCGATTTAATTGATTAGTCTTGTTATAGACCGAGTGTGGCTGCTTTGCTGCATGTAGTAATCAGAAAACTAAATATAGCCACCTCAATACGACAGAAAGAAAGATTAAGTTTTCTTGTTGAACAAATTTTGATATAATTTTGTAAAGAGATAGATTGGCCTTCCCTCTAGCTATCTTTAGTTTTCAAAAAGCTGGTGGGAGTAAATCGAGTTCCCATTTCAGTGGAAACAATTTAGCTTTCGTATTGGAGAATGTTTTTTTATCTGATTGAGTATATATATCCGACGTGGTGAATCTTTTGAGACAAGTACATTAAACATTTGCCACATCTCAAATCACTTGGTTGGTTATTGACCTTCTGACTGTCATCGTCATCAATCTCTGCACTCTTTTTTAACAGTGGAGTGTGTTTTCTTTTCTCGTTCCTTCTATAATTCACTTTAATTTTAACCCGCGACACAAATAGTTAGAATGTTATAAGTTTACCCCTGAAGTAATGTTACACAGTTCCAGTTGTCCGCCAATACAGGTGGAGAGACCGTCCCGCGGGTTTATATAGTGGGTGACAGCCTCACACTACCTTATTCGTTGCTTTTTTTTTTATTGCATGTAGTGGCAGACGAGCCACGGTCCATCTGATGGTAAATGGTAACCGTCGCCCATGGACTCGACTATACCGAAAGTATTGTCAAGCCGCTGCTCACCATTTCATTTCACAGATGAAATGAAATATAAACGGCTATCTCCTGCTACAGCCAAAACGCAACGATGTGCTTCATGGCCGGTCAAACGGGAGATGGTGGTACCAACCCGCTCGGGCCCGATACCAAGTGAGTACTCCCACTTGGTACCCAGCCCTACCACCAGTCATGCAATGGATAATAATTTCTTACTTCCCTTAGTCGCCTCATACGACACACGTGGGAAAGAATGGGGTGGCGACACTTGTATTCTTTGTCCGTCACCACACGGACCATTGGGGGTATTGTAGTACCTATGCGGTTAGGTAGGGTAAAGATGCCTAATATGAGATAGTCGCCAAATATGAGAGTCAGGTTTTGGATAAACTAATCACATTTTGCGCTAGTGTCGTCAGTAACTACACGGCAACGGACCAATACGTGTGTAAGTGCTTCCCGGCCAGAGGCGATACCCGGTTGTGTATTCACGAGTTTTTACGAACCCAAAAAATCTTAATTTTTGTCATCTAATGTTTACGAGGCCTATGTTGAAACTTTATATTTACCCTAAATGCTTTGAATTAACAATCATTGTATCAATTATATAAACTATTTTTAAATAAATTTGTAGATTTTTGTATTTTCTTTGTCTCCAAATAACATTGCCTGCCATTTTGTTGATTGTAAATGTTTTCCTAATATGAGACATGTTGGGGCTCCTAAAATGAGATATCTCATATTAGGATACAAGTATCCATCCATCCATCCATCAGCCTTTTATCGTCCACTGCTGGACATAGGCCTCCCCAAGAGAACGCCACAGTGAACGGTCCTGTGCCGCCTGCATCCAACGGCTGCCTGCGACTTTGACCAGGTCATCGGTCCACCTGGTGGGAGGCCGTCCTACACTGCGCCGTCCGTTACGCGGTCGCCACTCGAGAACCTTTCAGAGATACAAGTATGCCTGTACTCTAATGTCTAACATGACTGTTTAAAAAAAAAATTTGTTTGGATGCCGCCAATGAAATGGAAATCCTGGTACCTCGATACCATAAGACGAGCTTTGAATGCATTGTGGTGTAATCAAATGGGTTACAAGATTATCAAAAGATATCGGTGTTTCAAGTGGACTCATGAGGATTATGAAGCAAAAACAACAGATAAATTTTTGTGTTCTTTGTGCTTAGATTTCTGTGATTTGGAAAATGCATTTGTTTTTTTAGCATTTGTTGATTTATGATATTATTTAAGAAGTTCCATTACGAAAATCACTATGGTTATGATAAGTCTGACAAAGGTTTTTTTTTGTACCTATGTTAAATATAATTAATTAATTCCGTTAAATCTTTCATTTCATATTTGTGAAATTAACGAGAGTATTCTGAAGCCGCTGCTCACCATGCAGCGGCTTCACAATACTCTCGATATAGTTGAGTCCATGGAGCGATGGCTACTATTTGCATCTGGTGGGCCGTGGCTCGTCTGCCAGCATAGGAAATAAAAATAATAAAAGAAAAAAAATACTTAAATTAATTACTAAACGTTTACCTAAAACATATAATATTGTTGATTGAAAAGTGTAAAAAGTTAGGTAATATTCACATTCATTTCTTTATTATCTAAATCTAAATGTCAAACCCGAAAGAACCTAATATGAGAAACTATCTCATATTAGCTAGCATCCCTTAGTCTATAAGTACTATTATAAAGCTGTAACAGAGCTGTATCTGTACATTTAAGATATAAAAAATGACTGTAATAGGCTATATATGCATGTCTAAACACAAAACAATTTTTTTTTAAATTTTTGTGCTTGTCTGTTTGTTTGTTGCGCATCACACAAAAACTACTGAACGGATTTTGATGCAACTTAAAAACTGGTATACATTTTATCCCGCTACTATATCGGGAACCTGAGATATAACCGAAAAACTAGCTTTTGGCTGCGGCGAAGCTGCTGGCAAAGGCTAGTATCTCATAATAGGAGACCATTTACCCGAGACGTATTTTCTGAATTTTCAAATATTTTATGATATAATAAAAAAAATATTATACTTATGGTTTATATAATCTGTATAACATAGATAAACAACAGTAAATTCCAATAATAGTATAAAAAAAATTCGAGAGTATGTGTTTATTTGTGATCACTGTTCAGTGAAAAAAATATCGTGAGGAAACCTGCATGAATGAAAGATTTTCTCGAGGGCTTGTGAAGTTCGCCACCCAGCACTAAGCCAGCTTGGTGGAGTACCGTCCGCATCCCTCTCACTTTAAGAGGAGACCCGTGACGATAGTGGAACAGTACCTAATGTGTGTGTGAAAAAAAGAAGTTAGACATGTGTTTCTGTTCGTTTCTCGTGTATCTATGTGTTTATATGCGGCAATCGAACTTGTAATCAGCTGAACGAATTTGATCGTGAGGTTTGAGTACAACTATCTCACGTTTAACTACGTAAGTTGTCATTTCAATATATTGCCACGGCACTTTGTCAAAACCTCAACGAAACGGGATAACTAGCCATTTTAGACACAACTTACTATTTTCCAAATTTAGGTACTACATTAATTTACCAGGCATCACTCAAGACGTTAAGAATGAATGTGTTATCGATTCACAGTCCCGAGCAATTGTCACGATGCCTGAATTGGCAAAGCATCTGGGACAGTATGCAGTTTTAAATCCTGCTCGTGACTGTTTCACAAACTTTGTGTTAAGTTATAATATGGCTAAGCATGTTAAATGCTAAAAAAAATATCAAAATGTCTTGTTTGTAGCCCACGAAGGGCATAACACAGCAGTGCATAACAGTACGGATGTGGTCCACATTGCTTCGTCTTGCCCTGCTTAAAGCCTTTTCGAAAAATACATTTACCTGTTGGTAACCAAAATTATTAAATTACGTGATGACATACGGAACAGAGACGTGGTCTCTGAATGTTGGCCTCATATCAAGGCTCACAGTCGCTCAGCGGGCCATGGAGCGGGCTATGGTTGATATTTCCCTACGTGATCGAATCCGTAATACGGAGATCCGTAGGAGAACGAGAGCGACCGACAGAGCCCGCCGGGTTGCCATGCTGAAGTGGCAATGGGCAGGCCACATTGCTCGACCACCGAAGGAATGTAACATAGTTCCAGTGGCCCGCCAATAAAGGCGGAGAGACGGCACACGGCGGGTTTCTTTAGTGGGTGAGGGCCCCACACTACCCTGTTCGTTGCCCCGAACGACGGGGTGTGCGGTTAGGTACATTTTTTCCCGCCTAAACAAAAAAAAAAAAAGGCCACGTTGCTCGACGAACCGATAACCGTTGGGGACGAAAGGTTGTCGAGTGGCGACCACGTATCGGACGGCGCAGCGTAGAACGGCCCCCCACCAGATGGACCGACGATCTGGTCAAAGCTGCGGGGAGCCGTTGGATGCGGTCGGCACAGGACCGCTCGTTGTGGCGTTCTCTTGGGGAGGCCTATGTCCAGCAGTGGACGTTGAAAGGCTGATGGATGGATGGAACCAAAATTGTTAAGATGCAAATACATTTTACAAAAGACTTGTTTAGCATTTCAGTCCGATGCTAAGACATACGCGTAGTTTCTCATGACATAATAATATAATGACAATATATACAAAACTCCGTTAAAACATCACTCCGCATGATCCGGAGGCGTGTCATGTCTTGCGGAAGTAAAGCTCCATTACAACCCTATTTTGAACGTGAACTCTTTGTTTTGTTGAGGCGGGAAAATATGTACCTAACCGCACACCCCGTCGTTCGGAGCAACGAACAGGGTAGTGTGGGGCCCTCACCCACTAAATAAACCCGCCGTGTTGCGTCTCTCCGCCTGTATTGACGGGTCACTTGAACTATGTTACATTACTTCAGTGGCCCTTTGAACGTGAACCTAACGGCAGAAGTTTTAGCTGTGGCTGTGTAGCTTCCATATTAGAATATTGTAAAATTAAGGCAATAATAATTGACATTAAGTACTTTATTCTAAATAGATTAAATATGGCAGCCCTGTGACTGGACAGTCTGATGTCGTTAGGAAACGTGGACGGGGGCTGTTCGATACTGATTAAATTACCTCGATAATGTGTGTAGAATGTATAAAGTGGCTCCGCAAGGGAATCTGCTGGCGGACCAATAAACAGCGAGGCTGACCATGCTAATATAATAATAAACGAATCTCTACTATTACAAAGCTGTAACAGTTAGTCTATACAGGTTTACTAATATAATAAATGCAAAAGTGCGTTTCTTTATTTGTTTCTTACTCTTTCACGCTATAACTACACAATCGGTTATCATGAAATTTAGCATACCTATATATAGTCCAAAACCCTGAAAAGCCCAAGCTAGTTTTTATACCGGTAAAATGGACAGTTTCAACAGTCAGCAATTTTCACATAGAGATCATTGATGTGCCTTAGAGTTCCTCTTAAATATATATAGGTACTGAAGTCCGCATGGACGAAGTTTCGGGCAGTATCTACTCGTAGAATAAAGGATTTGAGTTTTTTTAAATTATTATCTGTTTGTTGGTTTGCGCATCACGCAAAAACTAATACAAATTTTCGCACTCTGTGTTCTGGTAAATAACCGAGCATATCAAGTTAAAATATACATAAAAATATTAATATCTTATTCAGGAGGCTAGTCAGTATAACATAAATTTGGTTCAAAAGGCATTTATTTCAAATTCACCTCGCAACGTGTAGAACGTTTGGTTTGTGGATTCTTGGTCTTGAGATAAAGAACTCCAACATCTGTAGGCATTTACAGAAAGTTTGATAAAAAGTAATTAAAACGTTATATTAACGAGTTCGTTAGTGATGATATTCGTTGTATATAATTCATAAGAGCTTGATCGATGTTACGGCACTCATTGGTAATCAAGGCTTGATGTTAATTCACACCTATTAAAAGTTTCACGCGATTTCAATATACTATTATTACAGTTCGTTTAGATATCAAGGCAACTAAAAAGCTATTCTATAGATTCTTTGTAAATTAAAACATTTTTCAGATTAGTTATATTAATATAGCCGTGTACGGAAATTGAGTGGAAACATTTATTTTTAAGTAATTCTTTTTTTAAATAGAATTAATGATACAACGAGACAGGGCTATCGAGTGTTTAAGGCTCTATCCGTGTGGTGACGGACTAAAAATACAAGACGTGTCAATCACCCTTTCCCGCGGGTGTCGTACAAGGCAACTAAGCGAAGTAAGCAATTATCACCTATTGCATCACTGGTGGTAGGGCTGGGTACCAAGTGAGAATACTCACTTGATATCGGGTCTGAACGGGTCGGTACCGCCGTTTCCTGTATGGCACCTCACAAGGCATTTATCTTTAACCTTCTTAATTAATAATAATAATAATGACTGCACAAATGGAGTGGTTTAGATACCGGCCTCTCTCCCGAGTGTTGGGGGTTTGATTGCTTGGACAACTCTTTGTGTGATTCACAAGTGGTTGTTCTGAGTCTGGGTGTACTTTGTGTCCGTGAAATTGTATATTTGTAAAGTCCCCCGCGATACAAGGACTACTCTATAGTACAGGGACTTTTCTTAAAAAAAAACATGCGGCGCAGTCTTTGGGGACTGCAGATAGAAGTGAAAACTAAGTAACTTGTGAATTGTATCGTCGAGCTATTAGATTATTATATTTGAATTACTTTTGATTTGTAAAGAAGTGTTAATAACTAATAGACCAATATTGGCAAATAATAATCTAATAGCTCGACGATACAGTACACAAGTTATATTTTCACTTCTATCGGAGCGTTCGGTGACGATGACGCGAGTTCCATAATTTTTGTTCACCCAAAAAGTGATCAACGCGTCTAAAGAAGTTTTCACTTCAAAAAATTATCTCCAGAGCGTAAATTCAGTCACGTCCAAAGATAACAATACCTAAAGTCACGTCGACCAGTGTCAACAGACGCTAGTCATGTACGGAGATGTTATAGTGCACCAATGTGTTCGCAAACACAAGTGCACTTCTTGTTCCCTCACTGTCATAGTCCGATGGGACGGTACTCCGACACCACCGGAGAGAGATCAGGTGGACCAATGGGTTTACGTGCTTTCCGAGGCAATATAGTGAAAACCCGCCAATTTCCTAATTCTGACCTACGATAGAGAATTTTTTGATGGATGTAGCATACACTACCGCTTGATCACTGACGCTTTCCTAATTATGTGACATCGCTGCCCGTTGAAGAAACACATCGCGAGAAAGCTAGAGGTCTGGAGGAGGTTTTCTCAACGCTTTGTGAAGTCTGCCAACCCGTATTGGCCCATCGTACTGAACTATTGTCCAAATGCCTCTCTTGTGCCCAACAGTGGCATACCTATAGATTATCATAGAATGAATATTTCAGGAGGAGAACCCACCATATCTGGATTGTTAATCCCAGCTATCTTTCGGGTTCGGGGTTCCTGACACATCGCATGATTGCATCGCATTTGGTGAATTTTTCCACTGTCGTGATGCTAACTTATCATTATCATATACCCCTCTATCTGGATGAAGTGCGGATTGGCAATGTTTGATTTTTGTGTGAGTGACGAGATCTCGGAATTCATCACTTTATGATATGGTTGTCCAGTTGATGAGGTGGCCAGCTAAAACTTACCATATCTAAAGTACAAATTATTTGTGAATAAGGAAAAAGAGATTTTTAGTACGAGCGGGAAACGAACCCGCGTCTTTTCCAATCCGGGGAAGTGCTCTAAACCACTGAGCTATCGTACTATCCTATTCGGTCGTCCCAAATTTCTCATCATATTTGTCTTTACGACCAACGCCCTCTATCGGAATGCATTTACATGCAATCCAATATGGTAAGTTTAATTTTGCAATTAAAATTCATACTATTTGATGGCGCGATTTTTTAAACATTTTTTTATTTTACATTAAAGATTCTTTTTTCCTTATTCACAAATAATTTGTACTTTAAAAAGTAGCGGAGCATGTGAAATGCAAAAAAATATAGATCTAAAACTTACCATATCGTTTAATCGTCAATGTTTAATTATATATCAGTCCATGTTTAGCTATGTAATTAATGTAGAGTTTATTTACTAGCATCACCCGTGGCTCACCCACACCCAAAAGCTAGTTTTTAGGTTAAGTCTCTGGGTCCCGATATACTATCGGGATAAAATGTATACCAGTTTTTAAGTCTCATAAAAAGCTTTCAAATAGAAAAATAAGTTGCATCTAAATCCGTTCAGTAGTTTTTGCGTGATGCGCGAACGAACAAAGAGATAAACAGTTAAACAGACAAGAATTATACACGTTTATATATAGCCTAATACAGTCAATTTTTCTCAACTATCTTAAATGTACAGACAACTCTTTTACAGCTTTATAATAGTTAGAATCAAAGGTTTAATATAACATTTCACTTCACTTCTATTATCAATTGGCGTAGTATGTGGGTACTTGTTTACAAATTATGAATTATGCCCGTTGAAGAAAAACATCGCGAGATAACTTGGGATCTGTAGGAGAATTTCTGAACAATTTGGTGGTAGTTTAACAATAAAAGATAGTACAAATTATTTGTGAATAAAGAAAAAGAGATTTTTAGTAGGAGCGGGGGCTCGCTCCTACTAAAAATCTCTTTTTCTTTATTCACAAATAATTTGTACTTTAAAAAGTAGCGGAGCATGTCAATTGCTAAAAGAAATAGATCTAAAATGAATAAAAGATAGAGTAGGAAACAGTGAAGTGAAAGAATTATGTATTCTAAATTAAGATCCAGTGACAAGGATTGAGAAAGAAATGTTAAGATAGTTTGGGCACATAGAGAGGATGGATGAAAGAAGGATAACAAAAAATATAGGTAGGTATATTCAGCGAGTGTGAATTGCAGCAGTTTGGAGAGCAAATTGGAGACGTTCCCGAGAAAGGCTTGGTCTGTGAGCAAATTGGAGACGTTCCCGAGAAAGGCTTGGTCAGGAGTATATAGGATTTATAGTACCATCAGGATACTCCTTTTGTCGAGTCCCATGTCACGACTGCGTATTCCGTAGTTAAATGATACACCAAACTCTGCAGGTTAAAAATTATTAAAAAAAAAAATAAAAAAAAATTATTATTTTTGATATAAATCGACTGATGTTTATTTTCATTGTTGCTCATTGTTTGAGAAGGGAAGCATCTGATGTTTCCCTAGGGATCCGCAAAGAGGCTCTATTTTTTCATAATATGTATTCGTGTTAATATCAGAAATTATTAAGGATTATTAATACAGAATATCTTAAGCGTTGTCTCTTATTTAAGGGAGGCTCATAAGGCATACGCTGATAATCTTCGTCTTCAAATCTCACCAGTGAGAGACTTCAGGCTTCAGTAGTATTTTACTGGATGGTAGAGCCTTGCATATGACAGTATTAATGCGTCAGATTGATCGGGGAATTACCATCCAAAAAATCAACTTAAAACTGGAGGTCTGGGGTACTCCCTATTTATTCCTTATAATCGTTTCTATCTTCTCCTGATTATCGTTCCTATTTTCTCCTTAGTATCCTTCCTATCCTCTTCTCCACTTACCCCTTTTTCTTGGAGATAGCGATGCGCTAGTGGTGCCTCTGGTGTTACTAGCATCTTCTTTCCATCGGGTCGGCCGTATGCTTGTTTGCCACCCACGTAGTATACAAAGTTTCCGGTCTGTTTCGTTGTCTGGCAGCCGATAGCCTTTCACATCCTCCCTTCTTTTCAGAATCATGATAAATTATCACAGCGATGACACATTGATTTAGATACTTCCCATGGCAAGTTTCTACATGTTGCTCCGAGTCTGGGCGTATATACATCTCTTTATTGTATGTTATAAAAATTCCCCGTGACTTCTTCATAGTGCAGGGTGTTGTATTTTATAAAATACTGGAGTCTGCCCGGGACTCCGTCCACGTAGATTTCAGAAGATTTGGTTTCCATGTGGTGACAAACTAAGAATACAAGTGACACCACCACATTCTTTCCCACGGGCGTCGTATGAGGCGACTAAGGGAAGTAAGCAATTATCATCCATTGCATGACTGGTGGTAGGGCTGGGTACCAAGTGATAGTACTCATTTGGTAGCTGGCCCGAGCGGGTTGGTACCACCATCTCTCGTGTGACAGGCCATTAAGCACATTGTTGCGTTTTGGCTGTAGCAGGAGATAGCCGTTTATTCATCATTTCGTATCTGTGAAACGAAATGGTGAGCAGCAGCTTGACAATACTCTCAAGTAGGTATAGTTGAGTCCATGAGCGTCGGTTACCATTTACCATCAGATGGGCCGTAGCTCATCTGCCAATTATTCAATTTTATGGGATAAAATGTGTAAATGTGTGTGTATGTCCTTTTGTGGGCTATATGTATGCAAAATTTCATGATGATTGGTTCAGTAGCTACCGCGTGATCTCTCGCTTCCTCAACATTCATAATTCTTTTCAGACACGCTCGCTGGGTTCGGCGACTGCTTAATCCACCTTCCTTCAACATATGACCGATTTGGTCTAGGTAGGTGAGTCTGGGTCTCCCCCTGTACCACTGTACCCTGTACATCCTTCCACTTTCGCATTGTATATCTTCTTAACTAGTCGCACATCCACCATGTCCGAACCAAAAGAAAATCCACCACTTCTTTTACAAAAACTCGATGATCGATCGCCTTAGCTATGAATGAATTTATCCCCACAAGGACTAAAAAGAATTAACATGGACGAATGCACATATAGGCCCATCACGACTTAATTTGGAGAGGTATCAAAAGCTGCAGGACTTGACGGGTAAGTACCAATATCTCTCCTATACTAATGAGCTGTGAACATGATGATACATGGCAACTTTGGTGGTAAGAGAAGACCGCCACTTCTTTTGCGTAGTGGATTTTCAGGCTACATTGACTTAGCTGTGAACCTGATATTGATTTATCCCCACAAGGATTAAAAAAATAGCATTCACGTAGCAGTCTCTGATGCTGCAAAGGCTCGATTACCTCACAGTACGAATGTTTGAGCGACCATCGTTTTTCTGAGCTGGTGTCCCTTATACTTATAGGATTTACTGGTTTATTAAATTTTAATTAGGTAAAAATAAACATTGTTTTAGGAATATAGTACTAGGATAAGATAAGGTACCTATGTATAAAATAGAAAATTAGCCTAGATACAATATTCTACGACGTAATTACGTAAGATTCAATTCTACAAGTGCATCGCATCTGTGATTTTCTTCCTACCTATTACTAATCATTAATTCTTTTGAAACACAAAAAATCAATCCAATGATACACTCAAATCATTTTATGGCGTATTTATTGATTGTTACTCATTTGAGATACTTATATTTGAAATCCGTGAAATTTTTAATTGCACCTAATGTTTTCCGATACTTTTTACTACTATGTAGGTACGTGATGTTTATCCAGAATCATATTCTATTTCTATTCGAAATGTGATGAAACAATTAGATGTATGATGCACCTGGCCATGTTCCAATCCAGATTTAGTTGTTTTTGAGCTCAAATGGGCCACTAAGGTTATGCGTCCAAAAAGCAGGCAGCACTCGATAATGCTTTGTCCAGTTACGCTGACACCCCTGAAAATACAGCATGCGAAAAAAGCCATCCTCACCACCTCCCGCCAGCATTAATGTCCCCCCTACCTCGCACTAAGCTTCTTTTTTTAATACATAACTTTTTTTCAAGATGCATTTTTACATGTTTCGGCCTAAAACTTTACACACCCAGAAGAGAAGCTGATTGAAACGGTAACGCCTATCAACTCTCGGATATCTCGCTCGCTCGCACGTTATAACTCCGCCGGACGATAGTGGCGCGAGTGAAACGAATACATCCGTGCCCATAGCTGCGTCTTGTACTAAGATTAAGGCTCTGATGCAATATTCCCGAACGCACATTCTTAGTTCAAGTGCATTTTAAAGCAAAATTACTAACTCTACATTTTGTTGCACAGCAACACTTTTTTTCGGATCAAGCAATTTAATTAATGAAGTATGGCCTCTGAAATAAGACAAAAGCTATACGTCTCACTCTAGCGTCCACTGTGAAGGCCTGTGCCACGACAATTGAGTTGAGTTGAATTGAATTGAGTGGGTCAAACTGTAAAAATGGTCGGGCGGGTATAGCCACGCGAGAGCGAGACGAACGAAAGGCGTGTTGGCCGAGACCGCTGCCTTCTTCTCCTCGACTTACGCCGACTCGCGGCTAGTGAACGTCAGAGTACTGACGTGGACGGCTGTATCTACGCTTGTTCGTATTACGTTTGACAGTTGGAGAAAAAAAAACGTTTCGCGCGTCTTCGTCATTTGATCTGAAACTTTTTAGTGCGTTTATACATCGCCTTTTTTCAAGAATTGAATTGGAAATTGAACTGAGTGTTGTTTTAAAGTTAAACAAAGTTTTAAACTAAGGAGACTGGAATCGTGTTTCTTGTGTATTAATTAACTATTGGCTTGGACTAGTCGCCGAGACGTTATAAAGTGATGAATCAGCGTGCGCCGGCTAATTAACAACGTTACTGCTACAGAGACAAACCCGAATCTCGGACTACAACAACCTACCACCTGAAAAATTGTAAGTTTTATATTGTTATAAAGTTATGAGAATAGTTTCAAACTTTTTTTTAAATTGCGTGTAAACTTAGACTAAGTTGTAATCATATAGAAAACGCTGAAAAGATGTTATTGTAGCATTACCAAACATTTTTATATTACTATTTTTTTTTTGATTCTACGTTTTTTTAGCGCATGTTTTACGTTTTGAATTACTAAAAAGTGGGTGCTCTGTTTGCGGTTCACGTATATATTGTCGTAAAATATTGGAATGGTTATACTTTTGACGTGTCAAGAGGAAAAGTTGGCGCTGGGCGGGGCAACCGAGGCCAACAAACAGCTGATTGGTTCGAATACATGTGTCGCGTTTTTTCTGTAGGTATTTTTTTAACTTTTATTAATTTCTTCCACTAACTTTTTGTATTGCGTTATTGATTTTTCATTTGGTCGCTTCCGCATAGCTCATTTGTATGTAAAGTGACCCCGATAAGAGTGGGGCCTACACATAAAATAATATTAAATATTAACATTCGCCACTTTAACACTTAAATTGAAAACTAATTAGATTGTTACGATAAAATAGATGCAATATCTATAGAAAATAAATTTATTGCTTAATTAATATGCTAATTATATCGTTAGAAAATAAATTTATTGCTTAATTAATATGCTATTATTTGAATGGGTTATACATTTTAAAGAAATCATAATTTTATCGATTGTTATCATAATACATACCAATGAGCCTATAACCTTAAAATGTATTTGATAAAAAATACAACAATAGATATTCATGTGACCAGGTATTTATTACGACAAAATATCCATATTTAACTACTATTACTGTAAAATTATTTTAAGGTTATACCTACAACTTTTTGTACCGGGTTACTTAAAATACATACCTAATACCTACTAGGTGCGAACATGGTACCTAAATCTTAATAATATATTTTTTTTATTATTTCACCGTTTCGCACTTTTTGTTCTGGTATATGTATGTCCGGACATGTCAAGTACCTACTTTAAAATATACAAAAAAATATCAAAATAAAACACTTAATTTAATTTAAATTAATTTGAATATATCACTACGAGACATAATAAAACTACCTACCTATCTACTGTAAAGATAAAATATTAGGATAATATCAAAGTATGTATGTATGTACCTTTATATCTATCTACTTATCCAGAGAGAAATAAGTAGCAGGGTCGATTCCAAATTAATATAACTGAGACTTTTAATGGGTACCTACACACTAGACAGTAAAAATATACCTACACCAAATTATTTACACTAAATTATGTGTTTGAAATCAATAAATTAAGTAGCTATAAATAAAGTTATATAACATATTAAAAATATAGGTAGTTAACCACATAAAAATAACAGTTTAATTCAATCTTGGGTTGGGTCAAAACAAATGTGAATTGGAAATTGTGTATCACCGTTAGGTACGTGACTGCGATAATTTAGCGGTCCAGATTGGATGGGAGGCAGTTTCGAATCCTGCTCGCAGTAAAGCTCTCGTTTTCCATTTTCACAAATTATTTGTTTTTTTAAATTTAATTTAAGATTTAAAGCCAGATCTATTTAGCCATTTAAGCCAAGAGCCATTCAGTTAAAAGTAAAACAAAAATAGGCAGAAACAAGATTAAAATTTTACACGTTATTTAAGTAAAAAATTTTTAGTGGAATTCAAAATTTAGTATAGGTAGGCTATACTAAATTTTGAATTCCACTAAAAATTTTAAATTTTATCGAAGCCTACACTTACTACAATTTTGTTGTACCTACTCATAATAAACTACTCCATCCAGCCTTTTAACGTGCTCTGCTGGACATAGGCCTCCCCAAGAATGGGGGATAGTGCCATAATCGCCACGCTTGGCAGGCGGGTTGGCGAACGCAGTGGATGTTATTAATACTCGAAGGAGTGCTGCTGCCCACTCCCCCGGTATTCCCTCAGTCGGCTCTTACGACTCCCATGGGCGGAGAAGGGTGGGACAATTCTAAAGCCGACCCCACATGGCAAAATAAACTACTATATAAACTACTATAAGATAAAATTTGCTGCAAACTAGACCCAAAAATTTTAAGTACTATAAACTTTGTCACAGTTCAGTGAGCCTAGCCAAATTGTAATTCTATGATCGCTAACGCTTATAGAATACGATTAAATGTATGGAAGTTTGGTATCTTTAATGATATCTCTAACGTTAAGTGACATGACTTAACGTTAGAAAGATCAAATTTCCACGCATTTCAATCATTTGCTATAGCGTAAGTGATTATAGAATTCAACTTAGTTAGGCCCACAGACTCGACACGCAACTACGAACGATTGAATTTCAAAAGTCGCGAGACTGTTCCCACGCTTAAAATACATAAAAATTAATATATAATAAGTCTAGTAAATATTAACAGTGTTAACACACTGTAATCATATATATTAAATACATTAAGCCTACTTTTAAGTTAGCAGAATTAACACAATTGATATAAAATTAATAAAATTATCAATAAATATTGTCTGGTTAATGCATATTAGAAATGATGATATGTAAAATAATATCGTTAGATTAGCTTAAAATCAACAAACAGTAAAAATTTTATGTGTAATAATAATAATAATATAAATATTGATAGTGATATCTTTTACGAATCAAGTAAATTTGAGTAGTTAACACATATTTATACATTTTATTAATATCGATCGTAAGAGAAGAATATTTTCTGTCTGGCACGTAAACATTTTAAATTCTCAATCAACTTGTTTGAAATTTAATGAAACATCTTTCATTCATAGAAGATAGATGTAACTTTCATAGTTTTAGTGTTTCATTAAATTAGAACACATTATTTGAAACATGAAATTAAGTATAAGATTATAAATAAGTAGAATGCTTTATTATTAAAGGAGTAGGTATTATATATTTATTTTATTCGTTAGTTTTTAACTAAATACATGCTACTGAAATGCGAATGCTAATATGGATGTGTGGAGTATCGAGAGTGGATATTGATAAAGAATGATTACATAAGGGGAAATCTAAAAGTAGTACTAACGTAGACAATAAGACACGTAGACAATAAGGGGACATCGCCTGTCTTGGTAAGGACATGTTATATAAAGGGACGAATGACACATAGCGAACTGTAATAAATTTGAACGTGGATGGAAATTCCGGGAGAGGATGACTGAATAAAAGGTGGATGGAAGAATGTTAATGTTGAAATGACGGCTGGTAGGGATGAATAAAGAAAACCACCAAAAATGATGGGATAAGGGCAAGCCAATGGTGTGTTTTTAAGTAACCATGAACTTAGCATAATAATTATGTATATTATGTTAAACTTAGGTAATAATAAAAATTAAGAACGACATAATAAAATGATAAATTCTTTTTCAAATAACTTATATTTTGCATTAAAATAGTACCCAGTTTTCTAATTTATATTACAAATTTTTGAATATGACATTATTATTATTTTCCAATGTAATTAACAGCAATAAATATTTTTTCAGCTATACAAGGATTCATTAATTTATTCTTGATCACACAAAAACAACTCTTAACAAAATCCGATGATAAAAAAAAATATTTCTTTGCAAAAAAGAAATTAACTGTTTCAAATTTATGCACGGATGGGCAAATTTCTTTCCATGTAGATATTAGCAATAAAGTGTTTCTAAAAATTTGATGTACATACTTATTTAGCTCCAATGTGACTGATTTCTAAAAAAATTCAAATTTTAAAATACCTATGTGTCATTGTTTCATTATACTAATTATTGTATTTAATTTAAAAGCCAATTTAGAGGTAAGCCCATTGCTGTTAGGTCAGATCATAAAACAATATCTTTCCTAAAGCAATTGTGAAATTATACTAACCATTGTATGTGTTAAATTTCAAGATTGAGAACATTTTTTTCTTCTATGTCTCTCGCTCTCACTTTTCAAGGACTGAAGTAAAATTTTCTTGCGAAAGATTGCATATTTTTCTAAGTGGCCATAGTAGCATAATGCCCAGAGCTACGCAAAAAAATATTTCTATAAATAATAATAACTACATAATAGTGATTTACGTCTTTTTTATATTTTTAAGCCGCTAGGTACCAGGTACTTCTATTAAAAAAGGCAGTTCCGTATACAATTAATTCACAAACAAAATTCTTTATTTATACTAACGATGTAATTAAATCGATAACTGCTTAATTCATTTATGTAACCAGTTCGATGAATGATTATTTACTGTCGTTCTAAAATAGCTCATTGCTCTCAAGAGCGAAGCGCTAACATTGTCATAGATTAGTTTCTTAGTCGTATTTAGACGTGATCGCATCATTTTATTCCTTTGAATTCTTAGTCCATTGTACCTAATTAGAGTGTCTCACGTGACTCATTTGTATCCCAACTTCTTTGGTATGAATCAGTCATTTTAATTGTCGCTCGGTCATTAAAATTCTGTGGCTTTGATTAATATTTAGATTCTACAATTGGTACAAATTAGAACAATATACAACACAGCCAGGTGACCTTATTTTTAATACTAAAACACTGGAAATGGAAACATTTCGAAATTTTACGACAAACAGAACACCGTTTCTGACATCGACTTTTACAACCGTTTAACAATTACATCAGATCATGGTGTCCCCTAGGCGAAGTTCCCCGAGAGTGACAGAGACCAATATAAACTACTCAGCTACGCCCATCAATGTCTAATTGCTTTTATTATTTTAAGGCATCGTAATCATTATGGCCGCAATAAAAATTGTAATTACTTCTCATTAGTTCAATTAAGAATTTTCTAGACACGGTTTAGTTGATATGTTGATTGCAAAATGGTTCAGTCCAGTGATGCATTGTATTGAGAAAGCGGCTTTTATTACTATTACGTTATTATTAATTCCCTTGTCTGTGGGTGAAATCTGATGTCGATAATCAATAAATTTTATGAGTGTTAGACACGGCTCGTATCAATCAATATTAATGATCATTCTGAAATTTGGAACTAATCGACGTATTTTAATTTTTAATATCCATAAGTTCTAATCTTTTCGAATAGGTACTTAAACGGCTACAATTTGAATTTGAAACTGTATTCTTTAAACCGACAAAACGGTTTCGAACAAATTCAAAAATTACCCGCGTTTAATTCCTCAAATTACACGTCAATAAAAAAGCATTGCCACTAAAGAAAATAACAAAGTTCATAAAGCAAGTCGGTATATTTCGTAAACCGAATATTCCATAAAATACTACACCTAACAAAGGGACTGCGAAGTTTCGTGAATGAAAAAAAAAGGCGCGAGAAAACTTCACCAAAGTTTTCACGCACGTGACTAACACGTGGTCTTGGGTTAAAAATCGCGCAGGCCCCACGCGTTCCTTGCATACCTCACCCCCCTCCGTCAACCCGCGGCACCCTCCGACGAGGACTCCCAACTGAGGAGCAGAAAGGTGTAAAAGCCGCGATTCGTGCGGAAAGATGCGGGCTGACGGGATATTGAAGTCCATTACGTGAACTTAACTTTACTTAACGCGATTTAGTTGTTGTGTTAATTTAAGTTGTTTAATTTGACTGCATCGATGACGTTTTGATATAGAAATTGATGATCGTGACTCGATATCTGGGAAGCTTAACTACAATGTAACTTTATCGCTGGTAACTGTTTGTAATTTGTGTTAGATGTATTGTGTTAGAAAAGTGCTTTGAGACAGTTGTTTGTACAATAATGTGGGAGTTGACGTGACTGTTGTTGTCGGCAGTTGTGGCAGCAGTTCCCAGTACGACGGCAAGCTGTTTTACCCTTACTTGAAGACGTCTTCCCTCCAAAGGGACTTCCTATTTGCCAGTGGCTCTGGTACGTAATAGTAGTTAATAGTACATCGTTCACCGAGGGGAGAAAGTGACCGATTACCGATTAGGGTACTATGTACGAGCAGACCCATTTTTCAGTGCTCAGGAGCCCTGATCCATTACTGTCAGTTCAGCATCCCATAATAATACTACTATTATACGGTTCTCATTTTGCCTTTTTTAATTAAATAGTTGTCTGTACTATTGATAAAGGGCCCTGGTGACCATTCAGGGGCTCCATTATCCTAAAGTGCCCGGGGCCTCTAACAGATCAAAAACGGCCCTGTGTACGAGCGCCCGAGATCGGGAATCGCACTTTCTCTCGAGTGACACAGTGTTTTACATTACACCTACAAGGAAAATAAGTTAATGAATTCCTTTAATTAAAGTAAAAAGTAAAGTACTTATACTAAAACTGTTATCACTTTTTTGTTGCATGAAGTCATGATATACTTACGTAGTACGTACTTCTACACTTCTCAGGAGTTGAAGTTTGCAATGGCTTCTCGGACGGCATGTTAATGTTCTAGTAGTTATTAAGAAACTATTACTTGTTTACTATTATTACTAGATGACATTTTGGATATTTATAAGAGTATCTACTGCATCATACTGTAGCCTAATTACCTATGATTAAATTCAACCAAGAGATTATCGTTAAAAATAATCTACGCAGGAAACCAAGCGGCCAATATCATTACTATTATTTTCAAAAACGGAACGAATTTTGTTTATAAGATTTCTTTTATATTATTAAAAAGAGAACGCAACGTATCAACATGCGTAAAAATACTAAAATTTCCTTTGTAAAACTCATTGACTGTCTCTTTTTCTCTCGTTCTTTTTGAGCACTGCCATTATACTTACGCACAAATTAAAAGTTGTTCCCATTTTTTTAAATTAATGCGAAATGAATGCTATACATTTAAGTAAGACTATATATCCAACTTTTGCCTCGATTTCTAAACACAATTGTGTATCCTTTAATTTATAGTTCAATTAATTCCATACAGCTTCAGTCGATTCTCAGAGTGAGAGCGATTAAGACCTTAACCCACCACGCTTCACGTTGACCCAGTGCGGGTGGGCAGACTTCACAAGCCAGATAGAAGAGATACTGAACTACTCATGATATAACTTTTATCCCGAAAAAAATAATAGTTCCCGTAGGATGACTATTTTTGGTATTCAGACCTGACGACTAAATTAATTTAAACGAGATTTGGTATACCTATAAATAAATGATGGATTGGATAAGTGTACTTAGCCGAATAAGTGGGCCTAGCCAAGTTGCATTCTATGATCGCTAAAGCTATAGAAAACTATTAAAATATATGGAAATTTGACGTTTCTAACGTACTTAACGTTATAGATATCGTGAAAAATAGCAAATTCAATCATACATTTTAATAGTTTTCTATAGCGATCATAAAATATAACTTGGCTAGAAGGAATTCCAGTGGGGTACGCCTAAACAGCTTAATGGGTTTGAACTTTAAAGCCTAATCAGAAGACGTTCCGGGCAGAAGCTGCTTGACTTATGAGTTTAAGTGAATTTCGCCATGGCTTCAAAATATCACATAAGAAACTGTGGACTAATGTCCCAGTTCGGATCAGGTTAATTCAAAGCAACTCAGCTGTCTTCACCCATTCATTTATATATACATGTCGTACAAGGCAACTAAGGGAGGTAAGCAATTATCACCCATTGCATTACTTGAGTTTACAGAGTACTCCCTTGGTACATCAGGGGGTCAGTACAACCATCATCATGAATTTCATAAAGAAGTGGTGAGTAGTGTCCTTATAGAGCCGTATCTATGATACTTAGTTATTCTGAGTCTAAGAGCGGCTGCCACTTACTATCAGAAGGGCCGAGGCTCGTCATGCAGTAAATAAATCGCCATCATACCAAAAAAATATTATATGAGTAAGTACACTCTAAAGCTAAAATTAGTTATTCATAATAGTATTGGAGTCGGCTTTCCAGTCAATCCAGGGGGGTTAGGCAGAGTACCACCGAAGGAATGTAACACAGTTCCCGTTGCGCCCCAATAAAGGCGAAGAGATGGCACACGGCGGGTTTCCTTAGTGGGTGCAGGCCCCACACTACCCTGTTCGTTGCCCCGAACGACGGGGTGTGCGGTTAGGAACATTTTTTCCCGCCTTAACAAAAACAAAAAAAGGGTGGTTAGGCAGAATCTCATATCTCACATGTCGATCGTATCGTGATCACTGTGATTGGTAGAGAAACGGACACGTGATGTCGCAATAATCCGTTGGCCAATCACGGTGATCTCTCAACCAATCACAGTGATCACGATACGATCGACATGTGAGATATGAAATTCTGCCTAACCCTCCAGCTTAGCAGAATATAAATTATTTTGATCTATATTTTAGCACTTGAAATGCTCAGCTACTTTAAAGTACAAATTATTTGTAAATGCGGAAAAAGAGAACTTTAGTGCGATTGAGATTCGGTGCTGTGTCCCTAAATTTGTCGGGTCACATGGGTCGTAAAGACAAATATGATGTGGAAATGGGGTATGGCCGTTGGTCAGTGCGATAGCTTAGCGGCTTAGGGCACTTCCCCGGATTGGAAGGGACGCAAGTTCGAATCTGCTCGAACTAAAGTTATCTTTTTCCACATTCACAAATAATTTGTACCTTAAAATATAAATTACTTTAATATATTCTTGAGTTTAATGGTGGTTGAGCATTGGTGCTGGCTTGACAGTGCAAGTAAGTTAGATCTTCTCAAAGAACATCGGCATAAAGTATCGGTATATATACGTATTGTACCGTTTCTTTTGGTGGGTGGAAGGACACATTCACATACTATTTCTATTATTTTCACCACCTATTCCCTTTCCCTTAGAATTTTTGCCATCAGGTGCACACACACCTTTGAAGAATAAAAAATTAATGTTACGATATATAAAGCTATCTCTAAATGTATGCATGAAATGAAATGCATTACTCATACAATTCAAATGAAATCATTATTATTTTGTGAATATAGGTTACAAAAGGTTGTTAATAAATATATCGAGAATCTACATTCTGACACTAGTGTAGCGTACAAACAATATTATTAAATATATCTTTTTTTTAGATTATTTTAAAATGTCAAAATGAATAGAAACAAATTATAATGTCAAAAAAATATAGAATATTCGAACTCTCCCCATGGGGCTTACCAATTCCAACCGTCATGATAGTCTACCTCATGAGGCCTTGCAAGCGACACCGGGACCGCGGCTTCAGCAGCTCTGGGCCCGTAGAATGTAACTCACTAAATCGTATCGACATCGTATCGTCCCGCTTGTGATTGGTAGAGAAACCGACGCGAGATGTAGCAATAATCCCTCGGCCAATCACGGTGATCTCTCAACCAATCACAATGACACGATGCGATGTCGAAACGAATTAGTGAGATACATTCTAACCCCCCTGGTATCGCTGACGTGTCTGCCCCTACCGGTACGCTATCACGACACAATTACCATCATCACCAACTCTGTCTTTGTAATGCTTTTTTTTACTACTTGGGTGGTAAACAAGCATGCGGCCTATGCTGGTAAATGATATAGCCAGCAATACTAGAGGAATTACTCACGCGTCGCAATCTCCAAGAACAGGGATAGGTGGATAGGAAGGATATTAAGGAGGGGAGAGGTAGGTTACTAAGGAGAGAATAGAAAGGAGGTCTGGGCCTTCGGCGCTTTCCTCACCATACTAACCACAACAGTAAAAGTACCTACCGTTATTTCACGCTGATCTTCTGTGAGAGGGTGGTAGGTACTTCCCCGATCGAGTCGGCCCATTCATGCTGCGATAAGCAAGGATCTACCACTATAAGAAATGTAGGATGAATAAAATGATACTGATTTAATTATGGATTACTTATATAAATATACTAACCTTTGTCCAGATTAAGAATACAATTGTCACCACCCCATTCTTTCCCACAAGCAATTATCATCCATTGCATGACTGGTGGTAGGGCTGGGTACCAAGTGGGAGTACTAACTTGGCATCGGGCCCGAGCGGGTTGGTACCACCATCTCCCGTGTGACCGGCCATGAAGCACATCGTTGCGTTTTGGCTGTAGCAGGAGATAGCCGTTTATATTTCATTTCATATCTGTGAAATGAATTGGTGAGCTGCGCCTTGACAATACTCTCGGTATAGTCGAGTCCATGGGCGACGGTTACCATTTACCATCAGATGAACCGTGGCTCGTCTGCCACTACATGCAATAAAATATAACTGCTTTTCCAATATCTCATGTAACTAGATACTATATCTATTATATCCAAGAGTGAAAAAATATTATCTTAAACATAATAATTACGCGAGGTGAAAGCCTCATTCAGTTTAATTATAAAAACCAACTCGCATACGATTAAAGTAATTAAAATTGTCAATGCATAAATAACATGAAGCGAGTAATAACAGCTTTTGTACGCATCTGTAAACTATTTTATCTTAAGTGAGATCTCGGTAACTGCGTGTAAGGGCAGTTAAAACTATTAACAGTTCACAAAATGTTTGCTTAACCAAAGTTGATTCTTTCGTATAATAGTTTTGTCGATATATCTGGTTTAGTCGAATTACTTTACTGAGTGATGTGCCAGTATTTGACATATGGAATCGATTAAATTTTATCGATCGTAAGATGAAACCTATTTGTCAATATCGATTATAGGATTACTGACCCGACCACACAAGAATATATTAATTTAAAAAGGAAATACTAATATATATATATTAATTTAATCACAAACATATTTTATTAAAATAGATTTTTGACGCAACTTTAGGGTTTTTTAGAACTTATTTACGATTGAAATGTTACTAAAATTCTAATTTTATAAGGAGAGCATGATATTTTTTTCTTGACATATTATTGTATTACCTACTGTTGGTCAGGGTGGTTCAGGATGAGAAGGTTTTAGACCGTAATCTACCAGGCTAGCCCAGTGTGGGTTGGAAGACTTCACAAGTCGTCAAAATATATCTCAGGCAAACAGGTTTCCCCAAGATATTTTCCTTCACCGAACTGTGATAACTTTTTGCAGTCCTTTTTGACCTTTGTGACCACTAGGCTATCATAATATTACTAACAATATATTATTTATCATATAATTCCAAATGATTTATTATCTAATTAAAAAAAAGTTTTTTGTATGAGAACATTAATCTATCATACAATTTATTATCAAAAAACGTATTCTTCGCCATAAATACTATTACAAAGAACTGGAGCAATACAATAATACATTCACATCAAAATTGAGTTATCATTACTCCGGTTATACCGGCTCAGATCCGCTGCACAACTTTAACACCCATCAACATAGTTTTATAGTAAAGTCAGAGGCGGCCGCATGATATCGCAAACAAGCAAGGTTAGATCGCCTCCGAGAACTGCCCATAAATTCAACCCTAAAACAACCGCTCTGTTTAGTTTAGAAGCACCCATCCTAGTAATTATACAATAATTCATACTATAATAAATACTAATAAATCGTTCCCTCACTCCGCTCGGCTCGCAGCATTATCGACTATTATTACACGATGTAATTACAACCAATAAATTACCAAATAATACATCAATCAGATGTGTTATAATTTTCTTATTATTACTTTTTTTTACTTTTTATTGGACAACGGGCAATTTTATTAAAATTATAATGCAGAGGCCGGCACCAAATTGGGGTTGCTTGAGGCTAAGCTCGGCTTTAATTATATATGTAATATTTAATGATATATTCTTATAATAAGCTACCTGAAGCTCTTGGTGAGCATAAATCAAATATTTCATTAAAATTCGGAGAGCTTACAACCCTTCATTTAGTTAGTTATTAGGTTCGGTATACGATTGTTCGCGAAATCGTCCCAAGTATAAGTGAACATCTAATTTAGGGAAATAGCGTTTTTGTATTGACGTTGATTAATGTGATCGATTTAATCCGCTCGATATTAAAATACTTTACAAATTAGTACGAACTTCTCATATTGCTTTTGTACATAGATGTAAATCGATAAATAGGCAGATTTTTGATGGAACACGAGCATGCTGGGTTGATATTGACCAGACTTTTATGACTAAAAACCATATACAGCTTTCAAGACCTAGCAAAAACCAGAAATGTGTGCTTTTCGAATATTCGAACAACATTCAGGGTATAAAATTAAAAGGTTATTTTATCTACTTGTATGTTATCAATAAAAATGTCCGACAGTCATTTTATTTCTATTTGTTTCTTACATCCGGCCTACATGGATAAACTTGTTCTATTTATAAACATTTTCATAGCCTACTTGTTTATATAAATTGTAGAAGAACAAGATGAATCATTTAATTGTTCTAATAATAACTCAAAACTCATTGCCTCTTGTTAGCCTCTGAAATATTTAATGAATTGTGACCGGTCTTTAAAACAAAAAGACATTATTTAATTTTTGCTGGGTTAATTTCGAATTTATTATACATAGAAGTGAATCATCCTAATATAGTGCTTCAATTAGAGTTATTTTTAATTAAAATGTTAATCTTAAATTATTGTGGTGATGAATTAAACGAGCACAAGGTTTCACTGGTGAGTTTATTCCATGATGTACTAATGCGACAGCCTTTTTTGTTTAGGCGGGAAAAAAATTACTTAACTGCACACCCTGTAGTGTAGGGCTCTCACCCACTAAATAAAAAATCCGATATTAAAACAATTATTTATGCGGAAGCCCTTACAAACACACATTTTCACGGACACAAAGTACACCCAGACTAGGAACTACCATTTGTTGATCACACAAAGAGTTTTCCTGTCTGGGAATCAAACTCACAATATTTTAAATCTCAACCACTCCACCGTCTCGGGTAATCGGTATCCAGAAGAATCGAGATTAGCAGTCAGGAGCAAGGGTCACGATGGCTGAATTGGCAAAGCATCTGGACGGTATCCAGGAGATGCAGGTTCGAATCCTGCTCGTGACTGTTATTTTCGATTTCACATTTTTCACTTTGTGTTTAATGTATGTTACTAAGCATGTCAAATGCTAAAAATATATATAAAAATATCTAAATATTTATAGGGTTTGCGTCATTATTAGGTAAAATCTTAATTGTAAAATTAAGTTTACCTGGTCGGTATAATGTATGAAAATACTTCCGACAGATGGTGCAGGCGTCACCCAAAGACGTTAAGTACGAATGTGTTATCGAGATTAGCAGTCAGGAGCAAGGGTCACGATGGCTGAATTGGCAAAGCATCTGGACGGTATCCAGGAGATGCAGGTTCGAATCCTGCTCGTGACTGTTATTTTCGATTTCACATTTTTCACTTTGTGTTTAATGTATGTCGCTAAGCATGTCAAATGCTAAAAATATATATAAAAATATCTAAATAATTTCATAATAGTTTTATAGTCACAGGAAAAAACTTATCACTGTTTACTCGTATGGTGTTATTTTAATGTTGTATAAGGATAATATAAATTAACTTTGTGGTACAGCGATCTCATTTCCTGTGACACAGGGATTTCCGAAAAGTAAGTAGAGGTAGTTGAAACAGTCCTTTCCTTCAGCGCTTTATTACTTATTGGATTTAAAGGAAGTTGTCGTTCTTCACGTCTATCTATATTTCCGCTTAATTCTTCTAAGCAGCGCTATAGATTTTTCAGTGATTTTTAATGCTCATTTACAAATTGGGTGGTACCAACCCATTCGGGCCCGATAGCAAGTGAGTACTCCCACTTGGTACCCAGCCCTACCAGAAATGCAATCGGTGATAGTTGCGTACTTCCCTTAGTCGCCTTGTAAAACACCCGCGGGGAAGGATGGATGAGGGTGGTGACACTTGTATTCTTAGTCCGTCTTCATACGGAAATTGTGGTCTATAAAAGAGCAACCAATCAAAACCATTAAATCGTAACTAATTCACCCATTATTAGCCAGGTCACCACGCGTTATTATTTCTGTTCATTCAGTTTTAGTATGTACTTTATCCGCACATGAATATTTCCTTCCTTATTATGTACCTATATGTTCAAACAAAATACGTCGTTTATTCATTTAAACTGCAAATATTTGTTATGATCAGTTACTTTAAATTCAGCCATTTTATACATATGACTAGCCTTTGCCTGCGGCCCACGGCGTTATATTTTTGGTTCTATGTATTAGCGGGATAACAATTATACCAGTATTTAAGTCTATTTAAGTGATATTAATCAAAATCTGTTCAGTAGTTTTTGCGTAATGCCCGAACAGTCAAATATTAAAAAAAAAATGGTCTTGTGTTCAGTGACTCCTAGCCTAATACATTGATTTTTTGTTAAATATATCTACAGACATAGTTCTGTTACAGTTTTATAATAGTAGGTATAGAATAGTAAGATACCACACTACCCTGTTCGTTGCCCCGAACGACGGACTGTGCGGTTAGGTAAATTTATTCCCGCCTTAACAAAAAAAAAAATGGTATAGTTAGATATATATTTATATGATATTTGAGTATAGATAATTTCTGTAGCAAAACTGTGTAGTGTATGTTTACCCAAATTATCAAGAATAATCCAAGGAATGATCCTAGTATCGCTGGGAACTTCACAAACATGGAATTTAACGGACACAAAGTACGCCCAGAGTAACTTAAAAAAGTAAACTAACTTTAACTTGAGACCCAATTGTACCTCCAGCAATGCAATGGGTTATTTCCCTTAATCACCTATTACGACCGGCAGAAAAAAAAACTGTCTGTGTTTCATAGTCTCTATATACTCGCAGCCTACTCGTGCCTAGTGGTAAACCCCAAGACTGCAAAGTCTACCATGAGGAGGCCCAAACCCCCTTCTTATCCTCTACTTAGTATCGTACCTATCCCTTTCATTGGAGATGGCAACGTGCGAGTAATGCCTCTGGTGTTGCTAGCGTCTATAGACTTTGGTAACCGCTAACCATAGGTATATGCTTGTTTGCCACCCACGTAGTATACAAAAATATGCAGTACTAAAACTATAGTGTAGAAATTAATAAGTAACTAACTAACTTATCATCAAGCCATTTCCCTTGCGGGGTAGGCAGAGAGAACAGAGTGCCAAGAGGCTCTATTCTTGCATACATCTCTCGCTTCCTCAACATTTTCATAATTCTCTTTATACACGCTCGCCGGTTTCGGAGACTCCTGACTCCATCTTCCTTCAATACATGGCCGATTTGGTCTAGGTAGGCGACCTACACGTACCTACATCCTTCCACTTTCGCATTGTATATCTTCTTAACCAGTCGCTCGTCCGGCATTCTTTCCACATGTCAGAACCATCGGAGCATTCCCTTTCGTATCTTTAAACCAATACTCTCTTTCATACCTACTCGCTCTCTTACGTCGTCGTTACTAAGTAATTGCTCAATACTACTGCCTCAATATAAGACAAGAATTTGGTTGAACTGCTACTTGTGTTGCCGTAGCAAAGTCCACAAACAGCTGTTAGTAATCATCAACTAACATATGGGAACGCGAATTCACTCTCATAATTATATCCATTGTATAATCAAATAGTGTACGCATGTATAGAGACGAATCGTTCATAGAGGGATGTAGCTACTTATAATGATTGTTTAAAATGGTTTCGTCAAATTGTCAGCATAATAACGTTGTTTAAATCAAGTGCCTTCTTCCGAGGAGGGGAATAGGAACGGTAGTAATTTGCACACCAAGAGGGATATGTAATATGTGTCTTTGTTAGTCGAATTAGGTATTTGTAGATTAATAATACTAGATGATGCCCGCGACTTCGTCCGCGTGGACTTCAGAATGTTAATACACACTTACGCCGCATTAATTATCTCTATGCAACAACAGCTATCTTAAAGGAATCGTCTATTTAACGGGGATAAAAAATACTTCGTTTCCTTGTCTAGTCTCTAAACCATACGTATGCAAAATATCATGACAATCAGTCCAGTAGTTACGGCGTGAAAGCGTAACGAACAAACACATTTTCGCATTATAATATTAGTAAGTATCACCGATACGTCATAATTAAAAATCCGTGTAGTCCGTTCTTAGTCCATCGAGTAGTGTACTAGTGGTAATATCCCGGATCGACTTTAATAAGAAATAAATTTTGCATCTCCAATGGAATTTCGTATTCGGAGGCACTGAAAATGGTACAGAAAGCTTACGGTGAATCGACTTGATCAAAAACACGTGCTTATGAGTGGTACAAATCGTTTAAAAGCGGTCGAGATGTGATGGAAGATTTGCCTCGCTCTGGTAGGCCATCAACGTCTGCAACTAAAGTTAGCATTGCAAAAGTGAAGGAAATAGTGACTGAAAATCCTCATTCAACTTTGAGATAGAAAGCCGCCGAACGTCTCACGAGTCGATCCGTACCATTTTAAATAATCACTTGGGTATGAAACATATTTCCGTTCGGCTAATCCCAAAAGACCTGAATTTTCTCCAAAAACGCAATCGCATGTGAGTCGCTGAGGACATGCTAGAATGAGTCAATTCCGACCCAACATTCATGAAACGCATTGTCACTGGTGACTAAACGTGGGTTTACGAGTTTGACATGCAAACTAGTCAACAAGCTTCGGGGTGGCGACTTCCACCTGAACCGAAACCGAAAAAACCACGCCAAAGTCGATCAAAAGTCAAAGTCATGTTGACTGTTTTCTTTGACTACCGCGGTGTTTTGCACTCGGAATTCTTGCTAGAAGGTCAAACGGTAAATAAAGAATATTATTTGAGCGTTATGCGGCGCATAAGAGACCAAATTCGACGAAAAAGGCCAGATTTGTGGAAAGAAAATTCTTGGATTTTGCACCGCGATAATGCGCCTTCGCACAAGGCCATCATTGTGAATAAATTTTTGTCCAAACACTCAACAAATACCATCAAGCAAACACCATACTCACCAGGTATGGCTCCAGCCGACTTCTTTCTTTTACCTAAACTCAAATTACCACTTCGTGGCACCCGTTTTCAATCGGTAGAAGACATAAAGGAGAATTCGCGGCGAGTACTGAACTCAATTCCGGAAACAGCTTTTAAAAAATGTTTTGATGATTGCATTATTCGTTGGCGTAAGTCTATCGTTTCTGAAGGAGCATACTTTGAAGGTGATAAAATAAATTTGGATGAATAACAACAATTTTGTGTATTATTGATCTTTTCCCGGTACTTTCTTGACAGAGTAGCATACTATTTTTTTTTGTAAATCCATACATATAATAGATAGAAAACACCCAGACGCAGTACAAATATTATACAGGACAATTATTTGTGTTCACCACACAAATAATTGTCCTGGGTGGGAATCGAACCCACGACTTCGTGCACGGAAGTCAGTTACACTACCGACGCCATGAGGCCCGTTTACTTGTTATATATTAGTAAGTATTCAATATCTACTTATTTTAGTTATTATGAAAAATTAATTATTTTCCTCAAGCGTTTTAAAAAGCCCACATATTGTTTCTTATTTCTGTGAGTTACAATAATATTGTTCAATTCTAATTAAGTATTAATGAAGTAGTCATTAGCGTTAAGGAAACTCATTGTAATAAAATATATTACTTGCTTATCTCATGTTTTAGGCACACCAGAAGCGGTGTAATTCTGAGTATTTTGATTATTGTAATCTAGGTACAAACATATAGAATAATAATGTACATAATTCAAGAATTTTTTCACGCAATACACGAGCTCAGTCTTGGAGTTGCGGGGAACGACCCGCTGAACCAATACCAAACCAGTACCACCCATTTCAGAAATTTCACGTAAAAGCAACGAGACTATAAGTCCGTGAAAGTTAATCTTTCAATGAGCTCGGTGAGTTATATGGATCACAATTCGAGTTTCCAAGTTGAAGAAGCTGTTTCACCAATTCATCGGCCTTTTGACGTTCAATTCTGTACATAAATCTCCCCAAGAGAGTGCCACAACAAGCGGTCCTATGATGCGGCTTTGAGCAGATCGTAGGTCCATTTGGTGGCAGGCCGTCCTACAAGGTGACGTTCGATACGTGGTTGCCACTCGAAGATAAAGAAAATGTATGCAAATACGATGGCACGATATTATTAATTTCTGCAATAGCTTAGAGAAACGCGCCGTCTAACGGATTTATTTGCATAAATTTTCTTCTTCCTTACTATTATAAAGCTGTAACAGAGCTGTGTCTGTACATTTAAGATATTTGAGAAAAATGTCTGTATTAGGCTTTAAAGGCATGTCTAAACACAAAATTTTTTTTGTCTGTTTGTGCGTTCACGCATCACGCAAAAACTAGTGGACAGATTTTGATGCAACTTTTTTATTTGATAGCTCTTAATGAGACTTAAAAACGGGTATACATTTAATCCCACTACTAATATGGGTACCTAGTTGCGAAATAACCTGAGATATAACCTAAAAGCTAGCTTTTGGCTACGGTGGAGCCGCGGGTAAAGGCTTGTGTCTTATAAAACTAATATGCGGTAGAGATTGGGAGTTGCAAGTAGACTTCTGCGATAGCTTAGCGGTCTAAAAAGTTGCAAGTTTGAATCGTGCCCGTAGGAAACTCATCCTTTTTCATTACCATAAAAAATGTTTCAGGAAAATAGCTGAGCCTGTCATATATTAAGATCACAAGATACTTTAGTATAAAAAGATCTTTGACAAGCACACTTATCGATCACCATAAAACCTCCTCCGATATTTATTTCAGTCAATAAGGTAATTAAAAAAAACGTAGTTTTCTAGAACAAACAAACTCAATACATTTGGTGCGTAATTACTTTAAATATCTTTGATGTACCTTTTAATTAGGAGTTGTTTACACTACGATAAAGGCCTAATATTGTCCGAATTAATAGCTCATTGCATATGACGTCATTATTCAGTAAAAACCGCCATTTTAAGTAGGCAACTCGCGGTTTTGTTTGTAATGATAATTTTCGAATGATTTACATAATTACTATTACTTGTAATGTATGTTTTATGTCTGCCGAAACAAAAATTATGTTTTATGAGTTCAATGGTAGCGCGGAAATATTTCCAAGGTGCTTTAATTAGGGGCGTGTCGCATTCTGTGTTTTATGAATTAATCTGCGATAAGATAAAAGTTAATGTATAAAACGTCGGAGCATTGAACATAATTAGCTAAGTCTGACATCATTTCGAGAAACCTATTTGTAATATTTGCGTCTTAATTCTAATTAGCGTCTTATTTAAAACAGCTTAATTTAACAGCTGCCATGTTTTATGTATTATATTTTGTGGGTTTGTTTTTGTTAATTTTGAGTATTAATGAGTATTGATATAAAGGTATACTGTAGGATTTGATGTATAACTAGTAACGATAAGCTCATACGATACGTAGATAATCATACAGCGGTGATAAGATAGGTACCAATCGAGTGCTTGAGCTAGTCATTCTCAATTACGATACGAACGGAGGTCATGGTCGAGTCAGTGAATCTTCCTATTCAGGAAGTCATAGGAGAGTATAGTTGGTATTGTAATAATTTTTTGAAACTTTTTTAAATCACCAATAAATCCCTAAAAGTATTATAACAGAGCGTATTCAAAAGCTTAATTAAAAGAATATACTTGTTTTGGTAATAACCAAGAATATGATCCTTACTAATAGATATGTTTTTGTATATGTACTTATATAAAGTGCAAAAATGAGTTTGTTTGTGTGATTATTTGCAAGAATCGAACTTACGCGTTCAGGCCTCGACTACTGAACCAAAAATCATGAAATTTTTATGCATGATGTCTGGAGTTTTGTTTTTTGTTAAGGCGTGAAAAAATGTCCCTAACCGCACACCCTGTCGTTCGGGGACTGTACTGGCGGTCCACTGGAACTATATGGCGCGTGCCTAAGATATAGGCTATTGTATTGACAATAATTCAAAATATGCGATTTCATATATAATACTAGCCTTTGCCCGCGACTTCGCCGCAGCCAAAAGCTTTT
This sequence comes from Leucoma salicis, assembly GCA_948253155.1. Lineage (NCBI taxonomy): Eukaryota > Metazoa > Arthropoda > Insecta > Lepidoptera > Erebidae > Leucoma > Leucoma salicis. The sequence goes on along the minus strand of OX411813.1, from coordinate 6,760,982 downwards.
TAGGTTTTATGTCAGGTTCCCGATGTAGTAGCGGGATAAAATGTATTCCAGTTTTTAAGTCTAATCAAAAGCAATCAAATAAAAAAAGTTGCATCGAAATCAGTTCAGTAGTTTATGCGTGATGCGCGAACGAACAAACAGACAAAAATTAAAAAAAAAATGGTTTGGCCTTTTTTCTTAAATATCTTAAATGTACAGACACAGCTCTGTTACAGCTTTATACCAAATAGTTAGAATAACTGCCTCTGTAGTGCAGCGGTAGTGTGTGCGACTGTTGATCTTGCGGTCTCGGGTTCGATGTTATTACGTATTTTCGAAAAAAGAAAAATCCTCACCAGCAACCCGGAGTTTGTAAATATGCCCGGTAGACGGCAATGGGTTCGCCCCCTATTACGTGGGACTTAAACATAGCTGGCGAACCGTGAGTGTGTAATTCACCTCTGGCTACCCCTTCGGAGAATACAGGCGTGATGCTATAACTCCCCCATATTAGATAATAACTCGTTTTAAGAAAAAATAAGCCGCTTAAAAATCCTTATCCTTTAACTATCAATTATTTAAAAAAAATAACATAGTTATCTATGTGTTTAAACTATCAAAGTAAGAACAATAACAAGTATGATATTGCGTATTACGTTACGATTGATCGTAAATGTATCGTAAAAATTGCGTTAAAAAAACTTTAACCGCGTTATAATTTCAACGCAACGAAAATATAGACGATTCGGAATTAAAATCGCTAATGACTAAAACCATTAAGTTAATCATTTTAATTAGACGGTGTACGCTTGCGTTTTTGTATTATTTTTTGTAAAGGGGAGAACAGGGCAAATGTTACCAACTGTTCGTTTTAAACAGATAGATTGTATCTAGACATTTCTTAATATAGGTAGGTATTTTAAAATATTTTGCTTGGCTAGCATTTGAGAAGAACTATTTATCATATTTTACACTAAAGCCTTTATGTCTCTGAATCAATAATAAATGATATCTCATTTATCTACATTTTATGAAATATATTTTAAATTTTGACACATTAAATTTTTTATTTTATTCCTTTTAGTGGCAGGCGAGCCACGGCCCATCTGATAGTAAATGCTAACCGTCACTCCTGGACTATACCGAGAGCATTGTCAAGCCACTGCTCACCATTTCATTTCACAGATATGAAATGAAAGCATAAACGGCTATCTCCTGCTACAGCCAAAACGCAACGATGTGCTTCATGGCCTGTCACACGGGAGATGGTGGTACCAACCCGCTCGGGCCCGATACCAAGTGAGTACTTCCACTTGGTACCCAGCCCTACCACCAGTCATGCAATGGATGATAATTGCTTACTTCCCTTAGTCGCCTCATACGACATCCGCGGGAAAGAATGGGGTTGGTGACACTTGTATTCTTAGTCCGTCACCATACGCACAAAAATAATGTTGTTAATAAACAGCTTACAAGGTAACATCAAAATATTGTATGCTATTTTAGGCTTTTGGTTATATCTTAGGGTCCCAATACAGTGACCACTGAATTAATGTAACATAGTTCCAATGGTCCGCCGCACCATACGCTTTTAAATATGAAATTTTAATATAAAAAAGTTCCATATACATCTGTTTCGTAGTTTTTACGTGATGCGTGAACAAATTAACGGACAAAAAATGTTAAAAAAATTGTTTTTAACTAAATACCTACAGTAACTTTTTCTCAAATGTCTAATAAAAACAAAAATATATTTATATTTAGCGCTGTTACAGTTTCATAATAATACTCGCGAATAAAGACCCTTTTTTTAAGATTGGCAAAAATTTACCTACCGTACACTCCGTTGCCCGGGAACACAACGAGGTAGTGTAGGGTTTTTAAGTGTATGAGGACCCAAAACTACCTTACTATCTTGCACTGAACGACAAGTGCATTTTTCCCGCCTTAACAAAAAGAGACAGCGATATGTATATGTATCCATATTGGTTGAAAACAATAATACTTATATATCTTTGAGCTTTAAGTACAAAAAACTATATCTATAGAAACATTTTTTCTAATATGTTTCTGACATAAAACAAATTGTCTAATTGGATGCAAGCGGCATTAAGACCGCTTCAGGAGACCTATGTACAATAGTGGACATCAATAGCCTGATGGATAAATAGATTAATCAAGTTAACACATTTTAGACCACTTTTTCTAATTGTTAAAATAACTCAAAAACAAAAGCTAGTTGAGCACTGCCACCAGAAATCAAAACATTTTTTTATACTACGTACTCAAAAAGTAATATTAGTTGCAAAATATATATAATTATTTGTAAATTAATTACTTTAGTCGAATTTTATATAAAAATAATACAATCGGTAAACACAAAGAGAAAAATGTGAAATCGAAAATAATAGTCACGAGCAGGACTTGAACCTGCATCTCCTGGATACCGTCTAGATGCTTTGCCAATTCAGCCATCGTGACAATTGCTCCCGACTGCTAATTTCGATAACACATTCATACTTAAGTTCAAGTCCTGCTCGTGACTGTTATTTTCGATTCATTCATGATTCGCTAAGCATGTCAAATGCTAAAAATATATATAAAAATATCTAAATAATACAATCGTTTTAGTTTCTCTGCCGAGCGCTCTTGATGTCAAATGGAGGCGTGTAATTCAGCGTCACTGTACCGAGTGGACGATACTTCGACCTTGATCGAAGGGACGATACAAAAGAGCACAAATTAAAGAAGTTTTCACTTAAAAAAATCAATATGAGTTCATATATTTTTACGTATCGTTATCAATATTAATGTTGAAACTACGAGCTAAGTGTAATTAAGTTTTTATGCGTGTGCGTATTTGATACGTACAAATAGCTAAATTTAAAGAAATGTATTTGACTATGTTGTGTACTCCTTATTATCCTTCCTCTCCACTTCTTATACCTTTCCTTGCAAAAAGCGACGCGCGAGTGATGTGTCTGGTGTTGCTAGCATCTATAGGCTACGGTTGTCGTCACGGGGGCCGTATGCTTGTTAGCCGCCCTCTTAGTATAAAAAGCGAACACTCGTTCTTTGTTTTATCAATAGAACCTTAAGTTCACGGTAGCTCTGAATTGAGTTAAACGCATCATGCATTTAGTTGAGTTACATGGTTTTTAATTTAACTTAATTACTTTAAGAAGTATTTTCTGACCAGGAGCGTGGTTAGCAACAAGACTGTTGATGTCTATTGTTAGGTCCCGACGACGTAGAGTTAGGAAAATGACGGGCGTTGACGGGCCTCGTGGCGTAGTCGGTAGTGTAACCAACTTCCGTGCATGAGGTCGCGGGTTCGATTCCCACTCAGGACAATTATTTGAACACAGATATTTGTACTACGTCTGGGTGTTTTCTATCTATTGTATGTATGTATTTACATAAAAAAGTAATATATGTATTTTATCCGTAATCTCGTACCCATAGCACAAGCGTGAAGTTTATTTGGGACCAGACCAGAGGACGTTGTGTGAAATGTCCGTGAATATTTATTTATTTATTAGTATACACTACACCTGGTTTAGATACCGACCTCCAGCCCGAGTGTTGTGGGTTCGATTTCTACACAGGACAACTCTTTGTGTGATCCACTTAATGTATGTTCTGAGACAACTTTAAAAGCACAGTATCAAATAATATTAATCAAATAAATTTTAGCAACGACTAAACTATACCTACAGTAGTTAAATGATTTTTAATTTATATCAAACGTCATAAATATACTTACAAACAAGTTTGAGCGAGTTGTCGTTTATTGATGTGATAAAATTGACTTTTTCTCTCAGTTAGAAGCGAACGATCTACTTAATTGAATTTATTAACTTTATTACACGTCATTTAAATACTTAATATAAGTTATTTAGATAACGTGATCGATATTAGTATAGTTAAAGTGACGTATTATCATTATACATCGCACGGATTAACGATAGTGTATGCGAGTGTGGATCATAAGAATGGGTTCAAATCCCTGGTCGAGTAAGTAAAAATTCCTCGTCAATAGAACTTTTCAGTAAATGGTCTAAAAGTTTTCAATAGCAGCTTGGAGTTACGGAGTTGGTGGTATTTTACTCACGTATCTGTAGTGTGAGCGGCTGCTGATGGATGGTCTTGAGTTCGATCTCCGGGTCGGGCAGTGTAATTGAGCTTTGTCAACCGACTTCAAAAAAGGGGAGATTCTTAAGTAGACTGTATTTTTTTTATGTTTGTCACCTCAGAACTTTCGACTGGGTGAACCGATTTTGAGGATTCTTTTTTATTTGAAAGCTGGTGGTGCTTCCCGTGTGGTCCCAATTGGTCCAGTTCTGACAATGATATCCATGAGAAAACCATACAAGTCTTAACTTGAAGTCGGCTTTTTTATGATGTTTACATAGATATTATCTTAAAAAGAAAAATTCTCAGTAGTAGCCCGGAGTTTGAAATGTGCCCGGTTGACGGTAATAGGCTCGCCCCCTATGTGCCTGCTACACGGTTGTAAATCAGCGCCCTAACAGAGGTGACCTTGCTAGATTACAACCGTGTAGACAGTGGTTTGCAACCAAATTTGATAACAGACAATTGGCCGCTAACCAATGTCACCTCTGTTAGGGCGTTGGTTTACAACCGTGTAGCAGGCACTTAAACATAGCTGGCGAATCGTGGGTTGTAATACACCTCTGCCTACCTCTTCAGGGATACACGTGTGATGCTATGTTTTTTGTTTATATTGCAAAGAAATTCCTTTATATTTGACTTTATCATCTCGCTAGTCTTACCCCAAAATTTGTTGGAGTAGACTTCGGGTCTGTTTCGTTTATAGCTGAACCACCAGTACTTACACGGAGCAACTGCCTATACTTACGTCCACTACCCAATTATTATTTTTGATGTGAAACATCTAATGCGGAGGGAGGGTAAAATCGCCTGTTAGCGTGGCGACGCTTTTATTTTACGTGTTCTATTCAAATCTTGCAAGTTAAATTTGACACACTTCCCGGTTCCCGATTAAGCTGAAATTTTACACGCATATGTATATCACGTGACAATGCAATATTATGATGACACGGAGCTGATCTGATGATGGAGCTGGAAGGTGGACATAGGAACTCTATAATGAATGGCGCCCATCGAGTTTGGGCTTGTATGATTCGTCTTGACGAGTACTTTGTCTGTAGATGGTATTCGGGTCGGATGATGGAGCTAGAAGGTGGCCATAGGAACTCCGTTATAAAAAGACATAGCTCCATCGAATTTGGGCTCGTATGATTCGTCTTGACGAGTACTTTGTCTCTAGATGGTATCCAGGGATTGATGATGGAGCTGGAAGGTGGCCACAGTTACTTGTAATGAAACGACCCAAAGCCATCGAGTTTATTACTTATACTCGTTTGATTCGTCTTAAGGAGTACATTGTCAAGTTATGATCATTTTATTTCTACAAAATAATTTCGATGTTTTCACATCTAGTAGACGTCCCGTGACGTCTAGTTTTTTTTTTACCCTGCGATTCTTGTATTGCAGGGGACTTTACAAACAAATGACCACCAGTCGCTCACACTACCACTCCTCCTCCACCGAGGCAGTATTTTTTTTCAGTATACGAGTTTGTAATTAGTACTTGTACTGAACTTATAACATCAGTGAAATCATTTTATACAATATTTTTACCTATGTCTTAGCACAATGTGTGTGTTCAATAACTAAAACCATTAATAGGTCTAGCTGAGCAGGACTTAAGGAAGTACCTTTATATTGGTATTCTATAATGCTAAAAGTTTATTGTGTAGCAAGACTCTCGGACTCTATATAATACCAAGTAGATACCGTGAGAATTTCGCGATTCAATAAGCTGATTAATGAAAGGCTTCTAGATTTGTAAGAATTACAATTTCACTGAATTAAAAACCCCTTCATTTAGTTTCCTGTCTTCGTCAGTCGTGATTTCGTGAAGGATGTTTTAAAGAGTTACTAAGATACAGTTTGGACATGATATTTGGTTTAACTGAAGACTATTAAGATTACATAGAGTAGCCAAAGGCATCACGTTATTAAAAATTATAGTTATAATATTAATTATATTTTCTTTTTGTATTGTGTGTCATTTTTATTTTTGTATTGTGTGTTAAAGTATGGGCTATGATTAAATCACAAACATACACACGCTAGCACGAACACACCGACGCACATGGTGACAAGTACGCTATATTTATTTCCGTAAAATCATAACCGTAAAACTTAAAAATAGCACAATATAATATAATATAACTTTAAATTTATAAACTAACTAACTTATCATCACGCCATTTCCCTTGCGGGGTAGGCAGAGTAAGTAGCAGTAGGTAACAGAGTGCCAAGAGGCTCTATTCTTGCATACATCTCTCGCTTCCTCAACATTCATAACTCTCTTCATACACGCTCGCCGGTTTCGGAGACTCCTGACTCCACCTTCCTTCAATACATGACCAATTTGGTCTAGGTAAGTAAGTCTCGGTCTCCCCCTGTACCTACATCCTTCCACTTTCGCATTGTATATCTTCTTAGCCAGTCGCTCGTCCGGCATTCTTTCCACATGTCCGAACCATAAACGCTCATTTACAATGAAGTCACTTGATTTTCTTGTTTAATCTAAGAGATCTCGCTTTTTGTAAGTCATTTAATCAGTCTTTGCTAGGCAAAGGCAGCTCTGAAATATCACTTCCCAAAGTTAGACTCATTTATATAAAAACTCAAAACAATGATTATTATTATTAAATCACACGAATAATTCTACTGTTGAAAATATATCACACGACACTTGTGGAGGCTATTTGTGCCGTCTATTTTAATTTTGCACACGTTATTTCTTATATGTATATGCCGCATCTATCGTTTCGCCAATCCTTTCATTGAAAAGATCCAGACGGACATCTGAATAGCGTCTCATTATTTTTAATTATATACTGATTCTTCGGCAGAAGGGTGCCCGTTTTACTTATTGCTCAACTCCCAATTATAGACCTCTATATATTTAGTTTTATATTCAAATGTAACGATTTCGTCATCTGCTTGTTTTTATTTTAAATCAATTATATTTTTATTGTTCCATGAATTTCGCTGAGTATATCCATTATTATTAATTAAATTTGTAGTTTTTTATAATTATATCTATGATTACTAAAAGTTAAATGTAGAGCACTGTTACGCTAATATAAATCTTTTTTTCTTCACAACTCTTGCACTATGGTAAACAGTTATTGTGACAATGGAATCAGAGCAAGAAAGTACATTATTGACCAAATACCAGCAGAAATTACCAAAAATATTTGAAAAAAGTGGGTGATATAAATAGGTTTTTGTCTTTTATAGTCCAAAATGCATGAAGTACATTCTATTGTTGGGGACGAATACAGTTTGAACCTGAATTGATTATTGGGTTGAGTACGATTCCAAACAGTCTTGATAAATTTTAAACATTTTGAATGACGTACAAATAGTTGTGAAACACAACTGTAATTTGTAGATAACAGAACCACACTGTTATTAAATATAAATTATTGATAAAACAAATGGGGATGATTGCTAATGGATTACGTTTCGCCCGATCATCTTAAATTACCTAAGGTATTTAGCAATGAATGCAACATTTTTGAGTATGTTAATAGTTTGGATCTATTTTAATACGACAGTATCACAGTCGTAATTTACAATTACGAGCGTGACTCATTGAAAGAGCATTAAACCGATTATGCAAAAGTCGTGCGTTTGAGTCACAACCAAAATTATAATTCTATTTCACAATAAATTTATAGAAAAGCCCACAATTTGAAATAAAATAAGCACTATTTTAATTTTATACACATGGTGTAGTGGTTAGGACATCTCACGTGCCGAGTGTTATGGAATCAAATTCTATTCAGAACAAATTCTTTGTGTAAACTCAATGATTGGTAATATTTTGAGTGCGTTAGTTGTATAATTTGTAAAGTACCTCGCGAAACAGGGATTATTCCTTAGAGCAGGGCGTTGTATTTATAAAAAATATTATTGTTATTTACTTATGGGTTTTGAGGAGTTTTACGATCCTACCTGTCTGGCGTCAACCATCCTTGATCAAACGGTACCCAAATTTGAGTTTAGTGTTAATAGACAAGTCGTTAACCCATGTTGAGAATGAGTTATCATGAGTGTCTCGTTTTGAAATCGCTATAAAAATTTGTAAAGAGGTGTACAACTATCGTTTTCATACAAAACCGCTTCGATGTAAATATAGAATCTTTTACGGCACTTATTACGGGCTGAAAAGGGGATGCCAAGGTAAAAAGTGTAATTATGTTGATTATTTAGGCGACGACTATCCCGCGACCCCACACTGTCATTAATCGCCCCCTACCCCCTCCTTAGAGCCTTTATTATTTCGTTTCAATTATTTTTGTGATTATCTTTTTATGGCGGGTGCGCATTAAAACTCGAAAAAATAACAGTGGACATTAAACGTAATTAGAATCGAAATTACGAGATGTCACCACTGGCGTTCGTGTTTTTTAATATCATTATGGTTCTGTTCGTTAAATGTTTAAATGTTTATGGCTTGTTTTTGGATATCTTCTGGTTTTGTTTTGTCACTTTCATCGTTTTAATGTTTGCCGTTATTATATTGGACATTTTAGTGTCAATAATTTGTGTATGGTGTATTTTGTTTACTGAATTTTGTGTTATACAAAGATATAATTAAAACAGTGTTAAGTGCGTCAGCCTTCATAATACGCACAGCTAACGATTACCTTATAATATAAGGGGGACAAATAAACATGTGAGCAGTCTGAGGGTGCCGGGAACATCACTAATGCGTTGTCAAAGTAAGAGAAAGGAACAGAAAGTGGAAAGGAAATAAGGGGAATAGGAGTGGCTTAGACCTGAATCTTTTGAATAATTTGCCATTGTGCGATTTTCCCTTAGATTAGAATATTTTTAAAATTATAATGAATAAAAGAAGCTAGTATGCTCCATAATCCAATATGCGACCTGTGTGATTCACGGCCTGCTGGTATTAAGTCAAACACTAGCGTCTTAATGGGTTGAAAAATAATAGAATTCAGCAGCAAGGCCCTACTACTCCAAGCACATATCGGTCGGCTCGTCTAGGGAAGTACTTCCCTCTTACACTAGATCAGCGTTACATACATCTGTTGCGTTTCGTATGATGAGCGAGACTAGTACTTTTTAAAAGATATTAGATTGATTTAGGATTATAGAAAACCCACACACACTAACAAATACCTGGATACGTCATCTCACCATCATCCACGTCACTTAAAGTCCGTTGCTACATCTTTGGTTAACCGAGCCCATTACCTATGCGACCCTGAACACCTCAAAGAGGAATTGTCGCATGTTCAGGAGGTACTTAAGAAAAACGGTTATAAAATGGATTGCAGATGACCCAGACACAGATGCAAACGGACAGCTAATTACGATGTAGACAGACAGCCGGTGTTCTTACCGTATGTGAAAGGGATAACTGATAAAGTTGGAGATGTGCTGCGGAGGCTATCAATAAAAACTATATATACACCCTTATCTCAAGTGGCGCAACAAGTCCGTACAGCAAAGGATATTATCCCATTCCGAACACCAGGCGTTTACAAAATTGACTGTAGCTGCAGGAGTTCTTATATCGGCCAAACAAAGAGATCCATCACCGAGAGAGTGAAAGAGCATATCGCAGCCGTAAAGAATAGTCAGCCCGGCAAGTCAGCGATTGCGGAGCATCTACTGGAATCCGGTACAAATCACTGGATAGCGTTTCACGACCCTAAAATCCTCTCCACGGAACGCCATTTCTACCCAAGGCTGGTCCGTGAGGCGATAGAAATCAAAAAGTACCGAAATTTCAATCGAGGTTCGAGGTTTTAGGTTGTCATCATCGTGGAACCCCGTAGTGGCCAAGTGTCCGCGTCGCGATTTGTGTCTCAGAAAAACAGTCGACACCGTTAGTGTTATGTGTAGGGACCTTAATACTTTGCGGTCAGAAAGTGAGGGTAGTTGAAGATACTCTCACACAATATAACCGACGAACACCTGCTCTCACCAGTCTACTCGTGACCACGGCTGGTGCAACTCAACCGAAACGTCGAGGTTAGTCAAAATAATAGTATTTTGATATGTTTAATGCGCGTATAGACCCGTTAAATTTGTTATAATGAGCGAGACTGCCGGGGCTTAAACCTATTTTTATAACCCTTAGGTACTATCCACCTCCTTGACTCCCCTTTGTCGTTCTTCTCCTGTACTTTCTATCTTCCCTGAAGTTGGAAGCGTGGATGATGTCTCTACAGGTGTTGCTAGTGTATATAGGCTGTTGTAGCCGATTACGATCAGGTGCGTTCTACACAATACATATGCTTGTCTGCCAGAACCGTTTCTTTGGATAAGTTAAGGTTTCATGCCAATGTGACGAATTATTTTATATGTTATTTTTTTTAAACAAAAGATAATATTCGTGTAAATAGAAAGAAGGTACATAATAATTCATAAACAACTAATAAACGGTGAAAATGTAGTTCTTTCTTTCTTTCTTACAGCATTTTAAAATGTCCATTAACTTTCTAGTTAAGGTAGAAAAATATTGCAAAATAAATTAATGTTTATCCACATTATGTTGCTATTAAGTAGAAGAAGATATCCAATATGTTATACAAATATACATATAATCTTTAAACAGTATACATTATACGAACTTACGAAGCATAAAACTATCTTATTAAATCGTTCATACATATGTAAGACATTAATTTCTATAGCAACGGAAATATAAAAACACGTATACTTAATACCAACTAAATTGAACGCGTGACTCTCAACAATAGAAGTTGGATTTGCCAACCCTTTGATCGGAGTCACTAATGAATAACTAAAACACACAATGCGATTTCAACCTTAGCTTTATATTTTTTGAGTTGAATATCGTAGTAATTGATGAGATTAATGTATATTATTATTAAAGGTGTTTTATGGATGAGCAATTTTTATGATTGTACTGCCATTGTGCAGTTAGTGCACAGATGTTTTAGTTATAGCTTAGTTAGTCGTTAAATTCTTGGATTGCTACCAGTGCCACGATTCTAACACTAAATCTAATATTTTAGTTTCACTTTAAGCGTAGCCTGTGGCTTTGCCACCGAAATGAGCGGCAAAAAACGTTATATTTTTTATTCTACGTGGGTGGCAAACAAGCATAAAGACCGTCCGTGTGGTGACGCACTAAGAATACAAGTGTCACCACCCCATTCTTTCCCACGGGTGTCGTATGAGGCGACTAAGGGAAGTAAGCAATTATCATCCATTGACTGGTGGTAGGGCTGGGTACCAAATGGGAGTACTCACTTGGTATCGGGTCCGAGCGGGTTGGTATCACCACCTTCCGTGTCACCGACCGGCCATTAAGCACATCGTTGCGTTTTGGGTGTAGCAGGAGATAGCCGTTTATTCTGTCATTTCATATCGGTGAAATGAAATGGTGAGCAGCGGCTTGACAACACTCTCGGTATAGTTGAGTCCATGAGTGACGGTTACCATTTACCATCAGATGGGCCGTGGCTCGTCCGCCACTAATGCAATAAAAAAAAAGACTAACTGATGGTAAGCGGTAACCGCAGTCTATAGACGTTAGCAACATCAGAGGTATCACTCGCGCGTCGCCATCTCCAAGGACAGGGATAGGAGCTGGGTAGGAAGGATAATAAGGAGTTTGGGCTTCCGGCGTTCTCACTCACTATATGAAACACAACGGTAGGAGTATTTACCGTTGTATCACACTGATCATTTGTGAGAGGGTGGTACTTTCCCGATCGAGCCAGCCCATTCATGCTGGAATAAGTAAGGCTACGTATCTATACATATACATAGTAGGTACGTTAACCGGTTGATCCACTAACCATTAAAACAGCCTTCCAGTCTCCAATTTTTGCCACCATGGGAACGAGACGTGACAGGTGGGGAACCACGTCAACGCCATTGAGATGATTGTTACTAATTCTCCATTGTGTGTCCACTGAGAAAGCCAAGACACCAGGATGTCCTTAACCCGTTGATTAATAGTTACTTTAAGTAGACATGTAAACACAAGCCCTCAGTTGTTCCAAAATGGGAATGTTATAAACAGAAATAGTCTCCATAAAACCAAGTCCAAATAACATTTAAATCAAAATAAAATCCGATCTGTATCCCCATTTATATCCCTACAAACGTGTGGTCATCTGCAATCACACGAGATCGGCAGGAAATGCAAACTGAAGGATGACTACGATCCACAGCCTTTTATTAAGGATACACCATTAATATTCCGTGTATTTTCTTTTTTTATTATAATGGAGATAATTAAAGGATTACACATATTGTCTATGGCAAGGGGTGGAAAGAAGAAACCACTGAAGTGTTGTCACACAGTTCCAATGGACTGCCAATACAGGCGGAGAGACGGCACACGGCGGGTTACCCTGTTCGTTGCCCAGAATGATGGGGTCTGCAGTTAGATATATGTTTTCCCGCCATAACAAATAAAAAATAAAGGGCCGGACTGAAATTGATTTCTTATGTTAAGTGTTATTTTCAGTTATTGTTGCAACTTTCAATTGCTGCAAAAAAATTATTGAGAACCTAAAAGTTGTATATGTTAAAGTCCTTTTACTCAGAACTTTAAGGTTTGCAATCAATAGACAGCTACATATACTCCCTAGTTGTCCCGTGAACACGGCTGCTGCATCGCAGTTGAAACATCGGGCTAAAGGAAAAAAAAACACGTAATTTATACGCGAAAAAACCGTTTATGTTACTTTAAATATGTGTACAATTTGCGAATATATTTCCTTTATCACCAGCAATTCCAAATACAATTTTTTGAAAAATAAACCAGTACACACAGAGTATCCGAGAGCCGAAATAAGCAAAATTCATGGTCACCGAGCGCACGTTGAAAATTGAAAGTGGTGCGCACCGAAACGCAGTGGACATTCATTGATGTATCTCTTCATCTATTATTATATTTACTGAACGCGTTATATGGGGCCGCTGAAAGCGAAACCATTTTCAATTGTTATCCCTCTCGGCGGTTAATTGACCGATATTTGTAAACCTTCGCGGTTAATTTGTATTTTCAACGATATAGTAGCGATATGTGGGCAATGTTTATGTGTTCAGTGGTTCGAATGTCTCGTACAACACAAATAAATATGTGTGATTAAACGCTTGCGGAATCGTGCTTCAAAAGATACTTTAAAACATACTATATCTTCCCATCATTACAAAGTAGCTATTAAGGTAAAATATAATTTTGTTTACAAGAAAACAAGAACGTATTGATAACATAAAAATAACTTTTTTTATTGCTAATGTTGGCAAACGAGCCACGGCCCGCCTGATGGTAAGCGGTAACCGTCGCTCATGGACTCAACTATACAAAGAGTATTGTCAAGCCGCTGCGCACCATTTCATTTCTCAGATATGAAATTAATGAATAAACAGCTATTTTCTGCTACAGCCAAAACACACATGCTTCATGACTGGTCACACAGGAGACGGTGGTACTAACCCGCTCAGGCCAGATAGCAAGTGAGTACTCTCACTTGGTACTCAGCCCCACCACCAGTAATGCAATGGGAGATAATTGCTTACTTCCCTTAGTCGCCTTGTACGACACCCACGGGAAAGGATAGGGTGGTGACACTTGTATTCTAAGTTCGTCACCACACGGACAGTCAAAAAGTAACTGCAAAAAACATAATTTCTTGAAGTCTCTACCACAAACTACGGATACGGATTGAACTTTATACCTTTGTCATAGTAGTAGTATACTTCTCATCACTAGGCTAGCACAGGTTACTATCATTTTAATCTCGTTATTACGAGAGTGATCGACATAGCCCGCCGGGTGCATGGCAATGCTGAAGTGGCAATGGGCAGGCCACATCGCTGGAGGAACCGACAACCGTTGTGAATAAAGGTTCTCGATTGGCGACCACGTATCGGACGGCACAGAGTAGGACGGCCCCCCACCAGATGGACCGACGATCTGGTCAAAGCCGTGGTGAGCCGTTGGATGCGGTCGGCACAGGACCGCTCGTTGTGGCGTTCTCTTGGGGTGGCCTATGTCCAGCAGTGGAGGTTGATAGGCTGATGGATGGATGGATATTACCTCTTAATTAAAGAATTTTGATTACATTCTATATATTAATTTTAGTGGTAGACCCTTGCTTATCCCAGCACGAATGGACCGGCTCGATCGGGGAAGTCCACCCTCTCACAAAAGATCATCGTGTAACATCGGTGGTAAGTGGTAACGCTTGCCGTTGTCTTATAAGGTGAGTGAGAGCGCCGGAGGCTCAAACCCCCTCCTTATCCTCTCCTTAGTAGGAGAGAATAGGAACCTATCCTCTCCTTATTATCCTTCCTATCCTTGGGATAGGAGGTGATCCCTTTCCTAAGAGATGGCGACGCGCGAGTGATACCTCTATAGAGTACGGAAACCACTTACCATCAGATGGGCAGTACGCTTGTTCGCCACCCATATAGTTAAAAAAAATCAACTGTTATTGTCAAAGGTTACAACAACATATCCAAATAAAAATAAATAATGCATAATAAATCCAAATAAAACCTCATTTCTCTATAATAGCGATGTATGGATCCTGTACCAAAAATGAACACTTAGATCATATATTATTTAAGTAGCATTAATAATATATAGAAGCTCTAAAAATACCCCCAATCTTGGTCTGGTAGGTGACCTGAATACCGATTTGAACGATCTTAGTCTGGAGTATGTTGTTCTAAATATGGCCCATGACTTTAGGACATATTTAGCTCTTTAAACAGTGATAGCTTAGTGGTAAAACTTTATTTTCGATTTCACATTTTTCATTTTGTGTTTAATGTATAGTGCTAAGCATGTCAAATGCTAAAAATATATATAAAAATATCTAAATATTTTTAGGGTTTGCGTCATTATTAGGTAAAATCTTAATTGTAAAAGTTTACCTGGTCGGTATAATGTATGAAAATACTTCCGACAGATGGCGCAGGCGTCACCCAAAGACGTTAAGTATGAATGTGTTATCGAAATTAGCAGTCAGGAGCAATTATCACGATGGCTGAATTTGCAACGCATCTGGACGGTATCCAGGAGATGCAGGTTCAAGTCCTGATCGTGACTGTTATTTTCTATTTAACATTTTTCACTTTTTGTTTAAAGTAACAATTGGCTATATGGTATAATAAGCAACGAAATTTTTACATTGTATGTCATCTAAAAATCTAGCAAAGGCTGACTGGCGCCGTAACGCGTTACGTAACGAATTGGTTTACCCTTCCATAAGAAGTTATCATTTCAAAAATGATTACTGCTTGGTGAACGAAAACTCAAGAAACGTGCATGCCTGAGAGATCTTCTTCTTATGAAGACCAGCACTGGATTAGCTTGGAGGACTACGGCTTGAATCCCTCTCAATTTGAGAGGAAACCCTTGCCCAAGAGGAAGGTCATATTTAGCCCTATACCTATATCTGAGGACCTTCCATATGTCGCTGTCTTTAGAAGTAGTCGGTATGGCTCTCGATATGTATAAAGATAACGTAGGGCTGGGTACCAAGTGAGAGTACTCACTTGCTATCGTGCCTGAACGGGTCGGTACCACTGTCTCCTGTGTGATCGGTCATGAAGCACGTGTGTTTTGGCTGTAGCAGAAGATAGCCGTTTATTCTTTCATTTCATATTTGAGAAACGAAGTGGTGCGCAGCGGCTTGATAACACTCTTGGAATAGTTAAGTCCATGACCGACGGTTACTACTTACCATCAGGTGGGCCGTGGCTCGATGGCATCATTAGCAATAAAAAAAAATCTAATGTATAAATTAGTTAAGTACTTCATATTGATATCGTGTTTTGCTACCATTGAAAGTGGTGTACAATAAAGTATTAAGTAAACTAGTCTAGCTGCAATTGTTGTCCAAAACCCAGAAAAATATGTGTCATGGGATAGCAGACCATTGTGCTGTAAAATGACGACCAAAATTTTGAAATCCGCGCGGACGTAGTCGCGGACAGAATCTTGTCTATACAAATAAATAAAATTTAAGTGTCTGTTTATAAATAACAGTTTTTTTTACCAAATGCATATGAGAGTGTATTATATACGTTACCAAAATACCAATTTTAAATTTTTTGCCTGTCTGGCTACCTGCCTGTTAGTGTCTGCTCTGTTAGTTAATCCGAACGGCTGGATCAATATGGACTGCAGTATCACTGGCAGATCGCTGATGTTACAAGTAGTGTCTTGGGCTAATTTTATTTTGGAAAAATATTAGAGTATTTCCATTGATGTATAAAAAAAAGAAGATCCACAATTAGGCACTAAGTTTCCGTTATAAATGAGTGCAGATTACGCTTTCCAGCACTCATTTCACTTAGTGCTGTTTCGACGCGCGAGCAGCCGCAACGCCCGCAACGTATCAACATGCCTAAATAATACGAAAATCTCTTTTGAAAACTCATTGACTGCCTCTTTTCTCTTGTTATTGCACGCCTCATAAGCGAAGCGTTGAGGTGTGTACTATTCTCGTTTCGCGCAGAAAAACTGATTTTTCTAACTTAAAATGTCTCTATTTATCATATATTGCACTTGTAAAATAATATATACACAAACATATTAAGAAAAAACACTATTTTAACACTCGTGATATTTTTGATGCCATTTTTGTTATTTAAACTAGTTAAAAAACTGTTTCAAAAAGTTCTGTCTTGGACGTCCGTTTGTTGTAGGTAATGTTACGATAACTACCAAAATACTTTATTAATCGAGTTTTTTTATTTCTTATACGAATTAGTATGATTACGAATCTTTTCACGGTCTGATTCGATGTGGCTTAATTGTTATTAAATAAACAAAAAAATAGTAAATATTTACTTTCGATTCGACACTAAAACCATCGCCTGCTTATTTCGTGAGAACTATTTCTATAGACCAATATAGAAGTACTTTTTAAAATTTGCACTAGATGCCGTATAAGATATGAGATGTACTTTTTGAAATTAGCGCTATCTGTGTGATTTATTGAAAACTATTTAGTAAGACCAATATATTATTAGTTACTTATCAAATAATCAATTTTATTGTGAAAAATGAAGATTATGAGGCGTGCACTTTTGGATTTTCCAAAGTATTTTTTAATAGTGTCATTAAACCCACAAACGCAGTAAAATGTTGTTACTATTTTATAAAATTAATGCGAAACGAATGCACATTTAAGTTAAGATTATATACACAACTTTTGCCACGATTTTTAAACACAATTGTGTAGGATACAGAAACATAATTTATAGATCAATGGCTGCCGCCAAAATCCATGTGGACGAAGTCGCGGGTAGCAGTATAAAACGGTGTTATGTATATAGTGTATCCATAAATAATACATTAGAGAATATTTAACGCGTTGCCTGTATTTCCTTGAGCATTATAATTGTTCGCTTGTGATGTCCAAGTAATAAACGCTGGCTTCTAAGCTGCTAATAATACTTACGCACTTCAAAAGACCAGACTGTGTCGACGCTTGGTTTTATACGACTCATGAACAATTACTCTTGTTTTTTTTTTTTAAGAATCTTTGTGTTCGTTACATATTTTACAATAATACACATGTTAATCCTAACTACTATAAAGCTGTAGTCTGTAAATTGAAGATACTTGGAAAAAAAATACTGTATTAGGCTACTATATAGGTGTGTCGGAACACATTTATCTGTTTGTTGGTTCGCGCATTTTGTAAAAAGTACTGGACGGATTTTGAAGAAACTTTTTTATTTGATAGCTTTTAATTATACTTAAAAACTGGTATACATTTTATCCCGCTAACATATCGGAAACCTGAGATAAAACTTAAAAACTAACTTTTGGCTGTGGCGGAGCCGCGGGAAAAACTCCCGACGTTTCGACTTTTAAATTCATTTACGTAATCATGAAATTTAGCAAACAAATATTTCAGACTGAGATACTTGCCGTGTGGGGTCGGTTTGCCGTGTAGGGTCGGCTTTAGAATTGTCCCACCTCTCTCCACCCATGGGAGTCGTAAGAGCCGACCGAGGGAATACCGAGGGAGTGGGCAGCAGCACTCCTTCGAGTATTAACAACATCCACTGCGATCGCCAACCCGCCTGCCAAGCGTAGCGATTACGGCACTATCCCCCATTTTTGGAGTGGTCTATGTCCAGTAGTGGACTTTAAAAGGCTGATGGATGGATGGATGAATAGTTCAGAACCTAAAAAGACGTTAGACACATTTTATCCCGAAAAAAAATGTATATGTCTTAAAGGATATATTTTTGGATAGAGATCAATAGTATCATAGAGTGGCGTATTTATATTCTGAAGCCACTCTACGGTACATTAATTAACATATGCAAAAACTATATCCGATAGGAATTATCCTTTTCTGGGATAAAAATTCTATACCCTTTTCTGGGCTTCAGACTATATGTGTGCAAAGTTTCAGAATTATTGGTCATGTAGTTACGACGCGAAAACTTAACAAACAAACTCACTTTCGCATTTATAATATTAGTAAGGAATTAAAGATTTTAACACAATTCATAATGAATTTTAACACTTTTATTACTTAACATTAGTGTGGCACAAATATCACACAAGCGAAACTCTTGAACTTTCAATGTTCATGTGATATATGTCTTTCGGACTCTTATGATCATAATGTACGTTGAATGAGAGACTGTAGTTGTAACGTCGTGGACATAGGTACTACCTATTTGTTCAAACTAAATACATCACGTCATCTTACGTAAAAGTGAACAGGCTTTTGCGCTTATTTACCTACTTCTTAAGTTACTGTCTTATTCTTTTTTTTTTAAAGTTTACTTAAGTTACTGCACTAAGGAATAATAAGTATTGCGATAGACTTTACAAACATACAATTTCACGGACACAAAGTATAACCAGACTCAACAACCATTTATGGATCACACAAAGAGTCGTCCTGTGAGGGAATCGAACCCATAACACTCAGGCGGGAGACCGGTATCTAAACCGCTCCGCCATATGTGCAGTCTTAGTTTAATATCACATGGGATAAACATCTGATATATTGGATAATTTTTCTTTGGTTCCCAGATCAGCATGGATATAAGAGGGACTTAGAATCGCGATATAACATGTACAATTGTGCATACCCCCCTAAAGATACCTGGATGCATACAACTCTGTTTACACACTTCAATCAAAACTGTGAGTAGAAAATCATTCACAGATTATTTCAGATATATTTCACAATTGATTCATGATTCAAATTTCACTAACCCTTTAGCGTAAGAAGCACTATTTATATAGATGAAAACCAGCATTGATTTTATTTTATATTGTAGACATGAGTACCTTCATGTAAATATTTTACAGGAGGGATAGTATTTGGACATGAGTGAACTTATATTTATTTTTACCTAATTGTTTCTTTAAACGTGTATCATTATAATGTGTAGTTATATGAGTAGGTATAGGATACATTAACAACTAACTGAGATTATAGTAAATAGCATATCTGTAGTGTCGTGTCAAATAAAAATATTTAAAACTAGCCTTTGCCGGCGGCTCCGCCGTAATCAAAAGCTAGTTTTTAGGTTATATCTCAGGTTCCCGATATAGTAGCGGGATAAAATGTATACCAGTTTTTAAGTGTAATCATATTAAAAAAGTTGCATCAAAATCCATTCAGTAGTTTTTGCGTGATTCGTGAACGAACAAACAGAGAAAAATGTCTAAAAAAATTGTTTTGTTTTCAGACACGCTAATACAGACATTTTTTCTCAAATATCTTAAATGTACAGACACGACTCTATTACACCTTTATAATAGTATAGAAGACGTAGACAAAGGAATAATTATAATTAATTTTAAAATGAGATTAAAACAAACTAAGAAAAATACTCTCGTCCTCTAAATTAAATGAGACTACAGATATCACTGAAATCAACAGTAATGTTACGGGTTTTACGGACTATTAGTTTAACCAAAACACACGTACTCCCACTTGATAGTCTACGAACAGTATTTAAAAAAAGAACTTACTTTTCTTAGTCTTCTCTTACAACCCAAAAAAGAACGGGGTCATGATACGTGTACACTTAATCCGTCACCATTAAAAAGATATAAATAATTACTTTTTTATTTTTACAAACTGTGAATGTATGTAGAGTGATCAATTGCAATATTCCTCACTATATACCCACGTATCTATATCTATCTCTGTATAAAGAGTTACAAATGACAGCCCGGAGGTAGCACTTCTTTGGAGGGTGCTTGATTCACTTCCTGACAATAGCACTCAGTCTTGCCGCGTGAGGGTTCGATCACTTATCTTCTTTTCTTTATGTTATTGCACGCTCATTATTCGCGGTTTTTGATATTATTAACATTGTTTTACTTCAGGCATTTTGAGGGTGAAGTGACAGCGTAGAAAAAATGATACAGATACCGCTACGTATATCAAATGTCAAATTTACATTAATGCGACCCTAAAAATGGATCACCTTATTAATTATTCCAAGTGAAAATATGCAGAATACAGAATTTTTCACTTTGGCTAAATAAAATTCATTATCACATATTCATAACCTAAAAAAATCATAAGTGACTTTCAGAACAAACCCTCGTTAGAATTAGAAATCAACCGTCACTGGCCGAAAAAAAAAACAATAATTATAAAGCGCGCGTAATTCTAATTCCGAATTCAAATTAAAGCCGCTTAATGCGCGGGAGCGACCCCGTTAAAAAAAGAGTTGACGAGTGCTCGGAGGGTGGTAATTTTTCATTAATTTAAGTTCACCATTCCCTGTTTTGTTTGCTTTTAATCGCATTTCTAATTAATCCCGTCGAGAATAACGTGACAACTGTCGACTATGGCCGCCATTTTTTTAAAGCGGAGTATAGCAGATGTCGGCCGATTTCCATTTGTTTCTGAGATTAATGATTCGGTACGATTGTGAATTTTTCCGGTCGGCTTTTGTTGTTTTAGAAGCAATTTGTCCGCTTACTTTTGTAGATAGGCAGTCGTTAAAGTTTCCACAAATGATATTGGAACTGAATGAAATAAGTCTAAAAAAATAATTGTATACTTACTCCTGAATACATACTCGTAGTATTATTTACCACTCTATTGTAGTTTAGTAGAAAGATGAATAGACGCCGAGGTCACGAATTCGAATCCTGTGGACTTTAAATATGTTTTGGTTACTAGTTTCTACCCGCGTCTTTGTTTGTGTGGTCTTCAGAACTGAAGTCAAAAATTATTTGCCGTTCTTGGCCATTTACCAAAACACAAAGTGCGACAATGTACACGTACACACCCAAGATATTTAGAATATGTTAAATAAATTGATAGTCCATAGCAAATGTCACAATAGCAGTTAGCACAGCGTCTAAAACAATAACGCAAACGACGCAGGTTCTTGCTCGTGGCTATAAATTTTCACTATGCTTTCTGGTAAATGCTTATGAACTTAAAAAATGAGATTAAAAAATCACTTAATGGAGTACCAACAAATGATAATAATCAGTACTCAATCGAATAGGTTATATTGAGTCATGCATTCCAATAATTGTGGGGGGGGAGTCACTGACATACCTTTAAACATCCTAACATCAGGACTAATATTAGCGCCTTTCATTAGCTAATTAAAGCTCAGAATATGTTCATCTTTATAGATTCAATTTATCCACAGAGACAACCTGAATCTGGCGGTCAGCTTCATAATAGTAGTGCTAAATAATACAAAAACTAATCAATAAATTACAGAGCACGTTAGGATCGATCTCTGGAATTTTCCAATGTATTTTTAGAGAGTACTAGCCTTTGCCAGCGGCTTCGCCGCAGCCAAAAGCTAGTTTTTTTGGTTATATCTCAGGTTCCCGATATAGTAGCGAGATAAAATGTATACCAATTTTTAAGTCTAATCAAGGTCTTTCAAATAAAAAAAGTTGCATCAAAATCCGTTCAGTAGTTTTTTTTAAATAACTTCTAAAAAAATCTAGTATAAATAATTTTCTAGTTTTTCGGTTATATCTCAGGTTCCCGGTATGGTAGCGAGATAAAATGTATACCAATTTTTAAGTCTAATCAAGGCCTTTCAAATAAAAAAAGTTGCATCGAAATCCGTTTAGTAGTTTTTGCATGATACGCGAACAAACAAACAGACAAACAGGTAAACAGACAAACAGACAAAAATTCTAAAAAAAAACGTCTCGTCTATTTATTACAGCCATTTTTTCTCAAATATCTTCAATGTACAGGACACAGCTATGTTACAGTTTTATAATAGTATAGATATAGATACGATCGTATAGACGTCTATAATACCTAGTATCAAGCAAAACTAATTTTTAAAGGACTTTTTTAAAAGGAAATAAGGTGAATACGAGCCTGTCGAAAAATCAGGAAGCCTGCATGACAGAGATTTTCTTGATATTTTTTGAAATATACCTTACGGAATGTGTAAATCGAGCAGGCTCATTTATCCTAGTCACAGTATGGATGTTTTTAACGATTAAACAAGTACGAAATAAGAGCCTAATATATTACCTACTACTTGTTTTTTTATGTGGACTGACCAGCACTTAAATTCTGTCGAACGTAGTAGAAATAAAAGTAGTTTTTAGGTTATATCTCAGGTTCCCGATATAATAGCAGGACAAAATTTATACCAGTTTTAAAGTCTAATCAAGAGCTACCAATTAAATAAGATACATCAGAACCCGTTCTGTAGTTTTAACGTGATGCGCGAACTAACAAACAGACAAAAAAATAAAAAATAATGTTTTATGTTTAGACACGCCTATATAGCCTAACACAGTAATTTTTTGTCAAATATCTTAAATGTCTGAAATGTACAGACACAGCTCTATTACAGCTTTGTAATAGTATATAGATAATAATTATTATGATTTATCAAATTCAAAGTATTAGAGTCATTACTTATTTGTACCTACGGTTAAGAAATCACGAATCAATGTAGTCCACTGATTCAAATACCTTCGTAGTGTGGTCCTGTGTCTGGTGCCTGTAAATTTTCGCAGTGGCGATCTGTGGCCGGTCTTTGTGCTATTAATTTGTAATGTCCCCCTCCTACCGCCTAGATGCATAGGCGAGATGCACAGGAGATTACAGCGAGCGATAAATCCCGAAATATTGTTGATACTTTTTGTTTATAGTGTATATTTTTATTTTATTTTAGAAAGGTAATATTCTTAATCTGCTGTACTGTATTATAATTTATATTGCAATTAAATAAAAAGTCTGACCGTGTTATGCTTCGAAATAAAATTAAATTGAAATAAAAAGTCACATTATCGAATGAATCTTATCGAAAAATGGTGAGCGAAATCAAATCGCCTTAGAATGTTGTGCAATATGCTTCCGATAGATGACGCAAAAAGGTATCGTCTAGGGAACGATAGGAAACTAGATGTGGGTCACAGCGCGTGATACTCACGGAAGCTTTAAATGGAAGAGCAGTTAGAAGGGACTTATAAAAGTTGGAGCTTCAAATCACATTTAGAATCAATTTATTGGTAAAAACTTTCCTTTTTTTTTGTTGAGCCGGGAAAAATGTTCCTAACCGCACACCCCGTCGTTCCGGGCAACGAATATGGTAGTGTGACGGTACCTCACCCACTAAATAAATCCACCGTGTGCCGTCTCTGCGCCTTTATTGGCGCATCACTGAAACTGTGTTACATTACTTCAGTGGTTTCTTATTTATAGCCTGTAAAAATATTTCATTTTTGTTTTTTTTTTCAATATATATTACTTCAGTAATGTACTAAGGTTGATTTTACTTTCATTGATATTTAGATTCTAGTCGATTCTGGATATTGCCGGTTGGCATTTTGCAAATAAAAACAGGATCGCCACAAATAATACATGTCTTTAAAATCTTTAGATATGTCGTCAGTTTAACACCTCATGCTAAGCTTTAGTCGATCTTCAATGGGGGCCCGCGTTTCCGATAGGATTAAGCCAGACTTACTGCTCGGTCAGGAACACGGCGCGACGCAGTAACCCCCTGGCTCCCGTACCCCGCACCACACACCCTACGGCCTAACCTCATCCCTCGATCACCCACCACATTAGGAGCAATCATATTCGACGGCTGCTAGGTTTTGGCATCGGTCTATGTTGCTTAGCCTCGACCAGCTATTTGTGGAACAATGATAGGTTCTATCTTACCTTTTGCCGTATTTAAGGAAAGTACGTATGCATTTGAGTTGTCTAGTTTAGTATTCAGTTCGATGAGCCATAGAAATAATTTGTATTTACACCTGCTTAACTAAATTCTGGGTTGAATCTCTACATCGATTTCTACAAAAGATGACGTTAAGCAGTCGATAGATTCTGGGTTTATGTTTTTTGAAAGTTTCTTAAGTCGCTGTAATCTGTCTGTGATTATAGATAAATTTAAAGTACAAATCATAATTTGTGAATAAGGAAAAATAGTATTTTAGTACAGGCGGGAATCGAACCTGCGTCCCTTCCTATTCGGGGAAGTGCTCTAATCCACTGAGCTACAGTACTATCTTTTAGACATACCCAATCTGGGCGGGCCTCGTGGCGTGGTCGGTAGTGTAACCGACTTCCGTGCACGAGGTCGTGGGTTCGATTAACACTCAGGACAATTATTTGTGTGATGAACACAGATAATTGTACTGCGTCTGGGTGTTTTCTATCTATAATATGTATGTATTTACAAAAAAAAAAGTAGTATATGTATTATATCCGTAATCTGGTACCCATAGCACAAGCGTTAAGCTTAGTTTGGGACCAGAGGGCGTTGTGTGAAAATGTCCGTGAATATTAATATTAATTTATTTAATCTCCTTATCACATTTGTCTTAACGACCAACGCCCTCTATCGGAGCGCATTTACATGCATCCAATATAGTAAGTTTAATTTTGCAATTAAAATTCATACTATTTGATGGCGTGATTTTTTTTAAACATTTTTGATCTATATTTTAGCACTTGACATGCTCCGCTACTCTTAAAGTACAAATCATAATTTGTGAATAAGGAAAAATAGTATTTTAGTACAAGCGGGAATCGAACCTGCGTCCCTTCCTATTCAGGGAAGTGCTCTAATCCACTAAGCTACAGTACTATCTTTTAGACATACCCAATCTCTTTATCACATTTGTCTTAACGACCAACGCCCTCTATCGGAACGCATTCACATGCATCCGATATAGTAAGTTTAATTTTGCAATTAAAATTCATACTATTTGATGGCGTGATTTTTTTAAATATTTTTGAGCTATATTTTAGCACTTGACATGCTCCGCTACTCTTAAAGTACAAATCATAATTTGTGAATAAGGAAAAATAGTATTTTAGTACAGGCGGGAATTGAACCTGCGTTCCTTCCTATCCGGGGAAGTGCTCTAATCCACTGAGCTACAGTACTATCTTTTAGATATACCCAATCTCCTTATCACATTTGTCTTAACGACCGACGCCCTCTATCGGAACGCATTTACATGCATCCAATATAGTAAGTTCAATTTTGCAATTAAAATTCATACTATTTGATGGCGTGATTTTTTTTAAACATTTTTGATCTATATTTTAGCACTTGACATGCTCTGCTACTCTTAAAGTACAAGTCATAATGTTTAAAAAAAAATCACGCCATCAAATAGTATGAATTTTAACTGCAATATTAAACTTACTATATTGGACGCATGTAAATGCGTTCCGATAGAGGGCGTTGGTCGTTAAGACAAATGTGATAAGGAGATTGGGTATGTCTAAAAGATAGTACTGTAGCTCAGTGGATTAGAGCACTTCCCCGGATAGGAAGGGACGCAGGTTCGATTCCCGCCTGTACTAAAATACTATTTTTCCTTATTCACAAATTATGATTTGTACTTTAAGAGTAGCGGAGCATGTCAAGATAAATTTGTCAAATATGTAACGAAGAATATTGCGTAATATCTTCAGAAGATCTAGAAAGTGGGTCTCGGTATGTTCTTGCAAACCGTGTCAAACCAATTTAAATAAAATATATCAAATTTTGCCTTTAAAAGCCCAACGAAAGGCAACTAGACTTAGCTAGACTTTGTGCTTCTATTTCGGGGCACAGTAAACTGGACTTCGTGCTTCTATCTCATGAATTTCCTGACGATAACTGAAAACGTTTTTTATGCTTTGTAACACCCAAGGACCTTGTACTTAATCGAGCTTGTGTGACTTATCTATGCCAATAGACTAAGGAGGTTTTGGTTTAAAAGTATCTGTTTTTTTAGAATCAGAATATTTTTGAATAACTTTTAATTATTTTTAAATCAGTATGTATTGCGACGGAGTATAATGTCGCCACCATATTTCCCGTAAAGGGAAAATTGAAACAAAACCTATAACAACTTATTTGCCTTGTATAACTTAATATGGTTTTTTTTTTGTTATTATAGAGGAAACCCGCGACCGGCAACAATGCATGTAGGGACGTTTTTTTTAACTATTATTTCATTAGATATTTTTACTATTCTCCAGACAACGTTTGTTGAAAACCTACCGATCTACAGTCACTCGCATACCTTGTCTTAATTTCCATGTACAATGTATACAAACTTGTAGCAGAGAGGCGCCATCTTAATACAGAGATTTGATATGATCTCTCCTTATAAGCTAGTGAAGTATATATTGCTGCCGATCATTTGTACCAAGAAAATGAATTTATTTATGGAACATTAGAAAACATATAAGTATACTAGCTTCTGCCCGTGGCTCCGCTGCAGGAAAGAACTAGACACGTCTATAATACCAATGGAAACCTATTGTTGGTTTTTGGATAATCCTACAGGAACCAAAATTTTTTTAATCAACTAAAATTGAACTAATCTTAAGCTGATCCCAATAAAGTTTGAGTTAAACTTAGGAAGATGATGATGATGTATTTACTTGCTTACTTATCATCACGCCATCTTCCTTGCGGGGTAGGCAGAGAGAACAAAGTGTCAAGAGCCTCTATTCTTGCATACATATCTTGCTTCCTCAAGATTCATAATTATCTTCTTAAACGCTCGTCGATTTTGGAGACCACTGACTCCACCTTCCGTCAATACACGACCGATTTTGGTGATGTATCTGAAATTTGAACTTCAAGACATAGATGCAAGACGACACCCACCACTAAGGAATAATCGTTGTATCGTGGAGGACTTTATAAACATTTCAACTAATTCAACGTACACGCAGACTCAGAACAACCATTTCTAGATCTATATAGTATTGTCCTGTTTGGTAATCGAACCCACGAGACTCGGCACAGGAAACCGGTATCTTAACCACTACACCACTTGTGTTCTACTTGAGCTGCTTCACACAGCAACTTCAGCTTAAGTTTTCAACGTTATCTATTATAGAATGGATATTTTAGGAAGAGGAAGAGAGCCCAACATTGTCCATACTGGTTATCTTTGGACAAAATAACCTAAGATTGCCAATCCGCATTCTCACAGATAGAGGAGAATGTGATAATAGCAAAGTACCATGAACGATCATGACAAAAAAAAAAACTCAACAACGCGACACAACCATGCGATACGGCAGGACTCTCAGAACCACAACGTTGCAGTATTCCGCAAAAAACCGAACATAAATTCGACACGTGTTTCACCTCTGAACGAGGCATCCTCAGGAACGCTCGACAACAAATGAGCCTTCTTTCAATCAATTATCTTATTTATTTAATCTTAATCATATAAAGATATAGCGTGCTTAAGGAATAATATGTATATATACTTATACGTTCCTTAGTACTGAATACTAAAAACATTATCGTTTTATTTCATTACGTATGAATAACTATGTGAAGTCGGAATCCGTCCTTCAATTTGCCCGACTTCTGATCAAACAGCTGATACTTTTTCTTCCTACTGTAAACACAGCAAGCTTTATCTCATTTTGAACCTACTATACAAACACTCTAAGGTTGATTTTTAAAACTCAAGTGAGCATCAACGAAAGTACATCCAATTCTTCCTTTAGTAAGCTTTGCCGTTCTGCTGTTTGATATTGAACTTACGTGAGCAAAGATCAAAGTAGACATTTGTGTAAATGGATGCGAAAACGGGAACAAAGGAGACAGACCGATTCGGGACACGTGTCTTGACCTATTTGTGTCGCCGCATTGGTGTAGGTCGTTGTTTACTTATCGAATAGGTGATTTCTTTTTAACGTGGCTCTAGTGACGTAGTTACTTGCGATTTTTCATGCGTCGATTTTTTATTTTTTATGATGATGATTGTGTGAAACCATCATAACAGTAGGTAGTTTTTTTAACTGCACCTCTGATGGTGAGAGAGATTAGGCTATAGTCTGCCACGCTAGCCCAATGCGGGTTAGCAGACTGCACAGACCCTCGAGAAAATCTCTTAAAATGTCGAAAGGTCAGAGGTGTGTGCCGTACGAGGTCTGAACCTTGGACTCGGAATCGAACCTGATACCACTGTCTTTGCAGTCCTTAATTTTACCGCTAGGCTATGACTCCTGTAGTAGATAATTCTTTGTAAATATTGATTTACGATAATCTAAGAATCAGCGAACTGAAATCCGAATTTTCAGCCCTGTTATTTTAGACACTGGTCATGTTACTTAGGACACGGTCTATCGCCTTCTAAAGTGTTTATTATCAAGGTGGTTTTTTAAACCCATTACTGTACAACTATTAAGCATGCGTATGCTCACAGTGTAAGAGAGATTTAGGCCATGGGTCACCACATTAACCTAGTGGGGATTACGGACTTCACAAGCTATCGAGACAATCTCTAAGGCTTGCAGGTTTTCTCAATGTGTTTTTCTTCACCGAGCAGCGATATATTGTCAATATACATATATACATTAAACACAAAGTGAAAAATGTGAACTCTTTGTGTTTAATGTATGGTGATAAGCGTGTGAGGTGCTAAAAATATATATACATATATTTTAGAAAAATTCTAATAATCTTTTGTCAGATCTCGGCCTCAGACTGGGGATCGAACCCGATACCACTGACTTTTCAGTCCTTGGTTTTACCGCTAGGCTATCACTGCGGGTTATGGGTGGAAAAATAACAAGGTTACTTTCACATTTAAAACTATTAATAGGAATGGATAGTTTTAGTAACATTATAGATTTTTCAGTTTTGTTTTGGCGTTGAATCGGTAAATATATCATATCATATGGCATAAAAGTAAAGTGTGGTCTCTTTTACAATTTCATGAAAGATTAATACTTTCTGATATTTACGCGAATGTTACACATTGTGAAATAAAACTACGTTTACGGAATCTATCGCGTTTACTTGATTTTACTACTATCCCGATGTTTCGAATACTTTATGATTCATGATCGCGGGTGGACTTAGATGATAGACGTCCAAGGCTGATATGTTATTTCAACGGTTTTATCTACCCACAGTATATGATCGTAAAAAAATTTTGGTTTATTTATTTTAACCCACCTAATATTCGTTTAGAAAATATTTACTTCAAATTTTTTATGCTTACAATGTATGAGACTTTAAGTATATTAAAATGAGTATAATACTTATCTTTAAACTGTATTTTTTTTTTGTTTTTATTTAGTGCTCAAATAAAAATTAGTTTTGACAAACCTCAAATCCTCGCAAAAGAACATCGATGTCGCTCTAGAATGATACCTGAGGCTATTGAAATTAAGAATCATCCCAATTTCAATAGAGAAGACGGCTGGGTCTTACCATCAAGCTGGAATCCTGTGATAGGCCTCACCAAACAGAATACAAGAAGGCACACCACAAGATTGCAAGACACAGTTAGCGCTTATTGTGTAGATAAAACCAAAAGTTGTGATTAGATTTTGCCTTTCTAAAAAATTTTAAACTTTATTAGCTCTCAGTAATTCCGTACAAAATTTAATAATCTATAACAGTTGTTGCCTACTGAGTTTTCTGGCCGGATCTTTCTCAGTCAGGCCGCGTTCCGATCCGGCGGTAGCTTCTTAGTCTTAGCTTTTGGCAAAATTAATATATTTAATAATATAAACTAATAAACAAGATTGTCTTCTTACTGGTAGTAATTGGTAGTTTGCGGTAGAATTTTTGAGCACTAAATAAAAACAAAAAAAATAATTTACAGTTTAAAATGTGTTTTATACTCATTTTAGTATACTAACTTAAAGTCTCATACATTGTAAGCATAAAAATTTGAAGTAGATATTTTCACTGTGTTTCTAAACGAATATTAGATGGGTTAAAATAAATAAACCAAAAAGCCTTGGACATCTATCATCTAAGTCCACCCGTGATCATGAATGCTGTAAAGTATTCGAAACGTCGGGATAGTAGTAAAATCAAGTAAACGCGATAGATTCCGTGAACGTAGTTTTATTTTATGAATGATTTATAAGAATCGTTTCTGTAAAAGATAGATACTAATTATATAATAAAAATTCTGACACTTGAGAAGTGTCACAATTTTTATTTGTAAATCACACTTATATTTATTTGGTTTCGAACTCATGACGCATTTTTTTTTTACTTTAAGTTTGAAGCTATAGAATAAAGGAAATTTTATGGCAATTTGCTATGTGGGATTGAGTTGAGATCCTAAACAAATAATGTTTCCCTACGTTAAACAAATAATACTATCGCTATAGTGACATACACAAATCAAAATGACGCTTAATTTAGAAAATCACCTGATATCCTGCTCGTGACTGTTATTTTCGATTTCATATTTTCACACTTTGAATTAAAAACGAACTATTTAAACCATAGAACAATCAAATCAATCTATTTTATGGTGGAGTTGCCCAAACTGATTCTGCTATTCTGTTGCTGTCTAATTTTGGTGGCCATTTATACGATGCTTAGTTGAATGTTATTCTTGTTTCAGACGAGTCGGGATGCGAGGCTGATATGCTGGAGGGCGCGGAAGTGGGCCGGCAGTCGCCGCCCCGGCCGCAGCAAGAGCCCATCAACCTCAAGAATGAGGTGAGTGTAACTATTACTTTATATAGGCATCCTACGTAGTGTTATATAACATTTCCAAAATCATTATAGGCCACCTTAGGTTTTATGCAATACTTACTCTGTTTTTTTTTTATTAATTGTCATGAAGGAAAACATGATAAAACCTATATTACTTAAATATGTTTTCAACAATGTGGGCATTTTAATGCTTACAATAAGCTAACGTAATGGCCAGAGAAATGTTAGAGGAATAAAATTATGATGAGACTTGATTTCTTTTCTGATAGTAAATTTCTCGCCAATGATATACTTTTTTAACATTTGACATGCTTAGGCATATACATTAAACACAATAGTGTTTAATGTACGTATATATATATATATATATATATATATATATATATATATATATATATACCTATATAGGCCATTATTTGGTAAAAATCTTAATTGTAAAATTAAGTTTACCTGGTCGGTATAATGTATGAAAATACTTCCGACAGATGGCGCAGGCGTCACCCAAAACATTGGGAATGAATGTGTTGTCGAAATTAGCAGTCAGGAGCAAGTGTCACGATTTCTGAATCGGCAAAGCATCTGGACGGTATCCAGGAGATGCAGGTTCAAATCCTGCTCGTGAATGTTATTTTCGATTTCACATTTTTCACTTTGTGTTTAATGTAAATGCCGAACCATGTCAAATGCTAAAAAAGTATATAAAAATATCCAGATAGTAAAAGGGTGAAATTACTACTAGATGCCTTTACACCAACATTGGTGAAATAAAATACTACTAGATGCCTTTACACCAACATTGGTGAAATAAAATTGGAAACGCGGACAAAGTTGAGTGTGAATAAACGCACTCGATTCTCAAGTGGCGCTTCAGTAGTCCGCCAAAAAGACGACACTGCCCCAGCTCAAAAGGTCCTCGCAAAGACTAAACATTCATCGCTTCGTTAGTGCTCCTGCGAAAAAATTGCTATGCGATTCGACGCCGCCCAATCGGCCCGCACTGGCGCAACCTACTTGCTTCAGAATGTATAGTATCGATTAGTGAGAGCTTTTTTACCCATACGCACTCACACACCGCCGCGGCGGGGCCAGCCTTTTTAACAATCTTTTTTTCGTCCACCCCTCTCCCCAAAACCGCCACGTCCATTGCGCGGATGCAAAGACCACCCTTCTCGTCCCACCCCTCATATACCAGCATTGAAAATGGAATTTCCATGAGTGATGGAGTGTCAAACGGGAAGTGAAAAAACGGAGAAAAAGTACATTATGTTAATTATTGAACGCGTGGTCCGTCGTCCGAGTTTAAATTGAATGTCATGTCGTACGCGTCCGTGGAGTCGTCGTATCGTCGTCCGCCGGTTCTCGTGTCGTGCAACACGCTTTTACTTTTCTATTCCATTTCGTGTACAAACGGTATAATTAAATTTTTTACTTCATCTCTGTGCTAAATTAATAATCGCACATGTCGAATTTTGGACGAAACGTATGTTTTGTCTGTTTGGAATTTTGAACAAAAATTCGTAATCAAATTCAACCTGTATTTACAGCTTTTGTGAGATTTACTTCTTAAGTAAACAAAAGTCAACTTTATTAACTAGACAGAGGAACCTTTAATGGTTGTACGATGGTCTGTTAAAAGCCCAGTAGCTAGGTAGAGAGACTTTTATTTTCATCCACAAGTGCGCGAAGATAGTTGTACGCTTGTAATCTTTTTAGTTTTTGTTTTGTTCGTGTTGAGATATCTTAGAACAATTTCGAATCATTCAACTTGATAACTATCTCAATATGACAATGCCTAACACCGTTATTTTTCAGACGTTTAAATATACTAAAACATCATTAGTCTACATCACTTTTTGCTGTAATTAAACTATGGGTTAGAATTGCACTAAACCTAACGTAAAATATAACAACGATACTACCATTTGATATGTCTAACTTTTTTTTAATACCACGTGTATGATAAAACCGTACAGCCCACTTGATGGTAAGCGTTTACCGTAGCCTATAAACACTAGCAACACCAGAGGCATCCCTAGTGCGTCGCCGTCTCCAAGGAAAGAGATAGGCGTTGGAGAGGATAGAAAGGGTACTAAGGAGAATAGGTACTTCACTCTCACTCACCATACGAAGCATCACACTAATCTTCTGTGGTACTTCACTGATCTCAAGCCAGCTCATTCATGCTGGGATAAGCAAGGTTCTACATCTAGAAATCTGTTATATATGTAAGCATGATAAAAAAAGACCGGACAAGCAAGCACTTATTCATAGGACGAACTATCCGGACAGTTGCATTGCTAATGGAAAATGCCGAAAAAATATTGGCGGTGAAAAAAAAGTAAAAAAAAATCGGCCAGCACATTTGAATGAAAATTGGGTGGCATGGAGGGTGGCAGAGCGGCCGACGATCGACTATTATTATTATTATTACTTGCATTATATCTGCATTTTTTCCACGCACACAGAGCTGGCTCGCACGCCATTTTCATTTTTTCTTGCTTTTTTTTCGGGAAATCGGCGGGGGCGGCTGCGGCACCCCCACACATGCGGGCTCGTTCGAGCCCACAGAATCGAACTATGCGATGTCTACAAGTGGACGAACATTTAAATTGGCTCTCATCAAATATTGACTGCATGTAGTTTTTTCATTACCCATTTGGTTTTTTGTGAGGTAGGCTGTCGAATGCCGTTCAATTTGTATCTGTTTCCTTTGAAAAGATAGCTGGAGTACCTCTGGATTTTCCTATTAATATTTTTCAATTACTTGCGGTCTGCCTGAAAATATATCGTATACATATTATATGTTTCATTTGAATAACTAAACGTATCACCTTAAATATTTTATGTTTGGGGTATTGCCAGCTACTAAAGTAGTTTATAGTTACTTAGTGCAACTATCTACAGCAAAAGTTTGCTGTCCAGAGGCTTCAAGTTTGTTTTGAGTGAACATGTCTAATCGAACGTATCTACTCACTACGGCCCTGTTACTATAGCAACCCGCGCCTTAAATGTAGTAAAGCTTTTGATATTAATTTTCAAAATGGAAACTGCAGTTGTTTATGTCATGTGACAGGTCTATCGAAGGACTAACGATAAGTCGGGAATGAAAACTAAAATATTATATTGGTCTTTAATTTAAGAAGTGTAATTTTTCAGGTAATTTCATAGTTCTTTATTAATACACCCTACGCCAGACTAGCGACTGAAGACCTACACTTTTATGTATTTTACAAACTTATAATAAACGCAACCACTTGTGACCCACTTTTGAATTGTCGAAATTACAGTCTGTGTGTTGATGGACTAAAAATACAAGTGCCACCACCTTATTATTTCTCGCTTTTCCTTTAGTGGTAGTGCTAGGTACCAAGTGGAAGTTCGCACTTATCGGCCCCCAGTGGGTCGGTATCACTGTGGCACCGACCCGCACACATCTCCCGTGTGGCACACGACACTACTATCAATATAGTTGATTCCAAGAGCGACGGCACTTACCATCACGTTTGCCGTGACTCGTCTCCCACTATAAGTAATAAAAATACTTACTTTGTCGTTTTTCTTCTTAAAAATGCTAAGTGGCAATGCAGTTTAAATTAAAAAACAAACTCATAGGTAATATATTTCACTAAACATGAACACTGCGAAAACAATTATATAATTTCCGATATAAATAATACCTTTTTTAATAATTTACTGAATCCGAATGTGGTTATAATATAATTCGTCTTTGCATTAGCTTATAGGTAACTAAACTAATTAACACTTGTTTAAAAAACGCCCATACTGTATAAATTAATCACGCAACGTCTTATAAAGAACATTGTCACATGTTTTATAGTACACGTATGGTAAAAAATAGAGTGATCGGTTACGAATAATTTTCAACACAGTTGCCGTAGCAACCAGCTACGGCAACTGTGTTCACAGTTAACTATAATTAAAACCAAATTCGTGCATTAGACGCCCAGAATCATGTGCTAATTGCACAGGGCTACCACCGGTCGCGACACGAGCTTGACAAACGACTCTGATCAATCACGTCCGCCCTCGGTAAGCTGCCCTGGCCGCGGCTGCGACGAGACGCGACGTCGAGATTTATAATTGTAGCAACCCTAGCTCTAGAGGCACACATTGTATTTACTGCTATCGATATTAATGTTCAATCAAACTTGGGCTTTATTTTCGTACTGCTAAGACTTGCTTATTTTATTTAGGGCATCTTTAATAATTCGTAGGGTTGTTCGATTAACGTTCTGAGAGAAGCCGATGGGTTTATGCGTAGGATATTATTTTATGACGTGCAAAGTGTAACATAATCTAATCCTGTTTGCTTAGATTTAATACTTACTAAGAAATATTAAATAAGATACTAACTGTAACTCTCGCAGTTCTTGTGAGGATCAGTAGCAAAACGAAAAGTTGTATCCATAACGTTACTGTACACAACCAAAAACCCTATGGTACATATAAGAAAAATAAAAAATAAATATTTGATACTAATAGGAACTTAGCCTTATAGAAAAACCTTATAGAAATGTTACGTAATACTCAGTAGACAAAACCTTGGAGACAATTTAATGAAAGATTTATATACACATATAGAAAACCTCAGAAAGGACGTCTGGCAGATTTTATAGATGATCTAATAGACTATCATGGAGCGAGCTCTCATTGCCGATATTATGTAATATAAAAACAATTCTTTACCGCTGGAAGAACTCACACGTGTTAATGATTATATTATTTATATAATCATATTTTATTAGTTGTTAAATAGAAAAGGAAAATAATAAATATGTCTTGAAGGAAACACATATTTTTGACACTACGTAACGTTTTGAATCTAGCTACAATTACTTATATTTTATTGCGCGAATATAAAATAAAATCACATTTACGAAATCTATCACGTTTACTTAATTTTCAAGTGTCACGACGTTATGATTTCATTTTACAGGATCCATAGTCACGACTTGACTGAGGTGTTGACCACCAATAGCCGACAGTCGGCAAGGTCAATTAGATAGGTGACCAAATTGGATACCTATTTTGTTAGCATTTGATCTCCTCCATGCTTCCAAAGTCACTTAAGGCAATGGATGACAGATGATTGACAGTCGTTAAAGGTTTCTAGTTGAGTACTAAATAAAAATCCCTAGTTGGGTCGCGAACGTTAGATAGGCAGTAGATCCGTTTTAAATACTGATCATCAACTAAAACGGACTAACGAAAAAAAACATGCAGGGCAGTCTTTGGGGACTGCCGATAGAAGTGAAAACTAAGTAACTTGTGAATTGTATATATTGTAAAGAAGTGTTAATGACCAATTAATTGGTCATTAACACTTAATAGAAGAACACTGTAAAGAAGTGTTAGTGACCAATTAATTGGTCATTAACACTTCTTACTTACAATCCAAAAATAATTAAAAAATTTTTGTTCACCTAAAAGGTTCTCAACGCGCCTAAAGAAGTTTTCACTACAAAAATTGTTAATAACGAACACATTGTTAGTATAAGGATGATAATAAAAATATTATTGAAAGGTGTGATAAATGTACAAAGATGTGCAAACGAGAAACTTTTTCCAGAATGAAAGGTCCAAACTTATTTAATCAGGGCAAAATTTATTACCATAGTACATTTCACGTTGATAAGCGACAAAATTTAAAACCGCATAATAATACCGAAAAAACGGTCCCAACGTTTTCACTATAACTTTTGTAATTTACAAGCCAATTAAAATAAAGAATGGGATGCACCCCCAGCCACCCCTTTAATTATGATTTTTTGCATTTTTTAATGATAATAAATTCCCTTGACTGCAGTGGTGGTGTCTCTAGTTGTTTTAACCTCAGAACATACATTAAACTTTGCCTTATTATTCCGCTGATTAAATTAGCGTTTCTTGATTGCGTTTGTATAAAAAAAGTACCTTATAAAGGAAAACTTCTTCTTCTGTGTGTGTGTAATGTTAATTGCGAATCACTTAAAATATTTCTTCTTGATTCAGTTTGAAATAATATATTATTGCAACTTTCTCTAACGGTGTCAGATGTAACATATAAACATGTAAACATCCAAACATATTCACAAACTTTTACATTACACGATTAGTAGGATTTAATCTAATCTATTCTATGTGTTTGGGTGTGCTCTATTAGTTTAAAGTCTTAGCAGACCCCACACAAAATAAATTACGGTTGTTCCTAATTAAAAGCCGAAAATACAATGGCCTTCATGCACACGGACACACATTAATCAATAAGTTCCAATAAACAAAATTCCAATGGACTAAACAAATTCAATATTCACGATTTTATTAACGAAATCCAATTATCTAAATGAATTAAATTTAAAATTTGAAATAAGAATGAATATGTAAAACAATTTACCACAAGAGACGCATCGATTGATGTGTGTGTGTTACAATAGTAATAATTCTATCACTTGCGTCAATGCCAATGAGGTATGCCTGCGGTCGTACACTCTGCGCATGCTCCTAAATAATGTTCAAGAAAAAAAAAACAAGCATTAAACATTTTTAAAAAGGGAGATGTCCCGAGTATTACGGACGCATTAAAATGCGAAATCACGTACATTACAACCAGTTTCGTTTTTTTTTTTCAATACTTTTAATTCACGCAACGGACGCATGGAGTCGATTATCAATTCTTTTATTTTTACTTTTTTTGTCGCGTTGGCTAATGTTACTTATCGACATCGCGTTTTATGCGATCGCTTTTTTAATTGAAATTGATATAACGGTGCGTTTATAACTTTAATTAAATTATGACGCAACATTTGTAAATTGGTTATTTGGAAAACACGCGGTGTTTTGTTTTGAGTTGAATATGTTTAGCGTTCAGGAGTCTCCACCGTATTTTGTCTCATAATGTTTGTGATTTACATTAAAATTAATGGAACCATATCTAAGGGTTGGTTCTAATGCCGTATATGTTCACGATTTAATTTTAATTGAATGTTACAGATGCAAGTTATATAGCTGCCGTGAAAAATTTTATTAACTGACGTGTCATTTCTGTGTGGTAAATAAAAGTAAAGTATCTGGATGACCGAGCTTTGCTCGGTATTTCTTTTTTTTGGTAAATCGTGAGTTTTTCTCACAAAAGAAAGAATTCAAAAAAAGGGAGAAAAATCGAACTGGAGACATCTGGACTCCAACCGGGGTCTTCTGGTTTTGGGACCGCCCGATTTCCCACCTGAGCTATTATAACCTTGTAGATGGTGGGGAAATTTACCGTCGTATTCCAATAATATTGTAGCAGTTTTTCATTGCCTGAAAACGTGGATAGAACGACGTTTTCTAAAAATGAAACCTAGCTAGATCGATTTATCACCCTCGAAACCCCCTACATACAAAATTTTTATGAAAATCGTTGGAGCCGTTTCCGAGATTCAGATTATACTATATGTTTAAACAAGAATTGCTCGTTTAAATATATTAGATATGTAAATAATATTAGTTTTGTATATATAAATAGTACAATAATGCAGATCTCTACTGCATTGGTAATTTTTCAGATATGCAGAAGCATGAAGAGGGCTTTAAAAATATAAACATTCGAATTGAGAACCTCCTCCTTTTTTTGAAGTCGGTTAATAAACAACTACTAGTGGCAGAGCCTTGCTTATGCCAGCATGAATGGGCCGGCACGATGGATGTACCACCGTCTCACAAAATATCAGCGTGTAACAACAGTTGTAACGTGTACCGTTGTGTTTCGTATGGTGAGTGTCGTATGGTGAGCGCCGGAGTCCCGTACCCCCTCCCTATCCTCTCCCTATTATCCTTCGTATCCACCATCTCTTTCCTTGGAGATGGCGACACGCGAGTACCTCTGGTGTTGCTAGCGTCTATAGGGCTATAGGGTACGGTAACCGCTTAACATCAGGTGGGAAGTATGCTTGTGCACCCATGTCATATAAAAAAAAAATTTCATCATCATTATTTTTTTATTCTTATCTAAAGCTTTATTGGAATCTAATTTCAATCTCTTCATTGGTGATTGATCCACCAGTATTCAAACAGAGTGACTGCCTATCCGATCTCCACGACCCAACAACCGGCGACCTCAGCACAAGGCCGATGAGTTTTTATTTAGGCCTTTGCCAATCTATAACGACTATTAGCATCTTTGTTGACAGCCTGGCTGCATTACTAT
Organism: Leucoma salicis; assembly: GCA_948253155.1. Taxonomy (NCBI): domain Eukaryota; kingdom Metazoa; phylum Arthropoda; class Insecta; order Lepidoptera; family Erebidae; genus Leucoma; species Leucoma salicis. The sequence continues at coordinate 6,721,762 of OX411813.1, read as the reverse complement.
GTGCCATCCAAAGCACGGAGGAGCATTTAGTGTTCACAAATAGGTGTACATTTTTGAGCACCCTGGTAGGTGAGCAAAAGTTGCTTAACACTGCCGATTGTTCTAGTGGCACTAGACTACAACGACAACAATAAAATCCTTTTTAAACATTCGCGTTTTATATTTTTTTTTAATTTTAATAATGACAGACAAGCCACGTCCCACCTGATGGTAAGTGGTAACCGTCGCTCATGGAGTCAACTATACTGAGAGTATTGTCAAGCCGCTGTGCACCATTTCATTTCTCAGATATGAAATGAAAGAATAAACGACTATCTGCTGCTACAGTCAAAACACGCTGACGTGCATCATGACCGGTCACACAGGAGACGGGGGTACCGACCCGTTTGGGCCCGATAGCAAGTGAGTACTCTTACTTATTACCCAGCCCTACCACCAGTAACACAATGGGTGATAATAGCTTACTTCGCTTAGTCGCCTCGTACGACACCCGTGGGAATGGATGGGGTGGTGACACTTGTATTTTTAGTCCGCCACCACACGGTCATTATAACTTATCTATACGCGCATTAAACTTCTCTAAATACTTTTATTTTGACTAGCTTCGATGTTTCGGCTGAGTTGCACCAGCCGTGGACACGAGTAGAGTTAGTCTACTACTCACGACTAGGTTAGTCAAAATAATAGTATTTTAAGAATTTTAATGCGCGTATAGACCCGTTAAATGTGTTATAATGAATAAAATCCTTATATAAAAGTTAATTTACAATTATCAATGTGTAGCAATACGTTATAGCTTATCTGTCTACCCAACTTCACTGGTCAGAAACAATGCAATTCATCTAGCGCACCTAACAAAGAACCTATTAACAATATGAGTAATGCACAACTTAGATCGAGTGACTATCGGTTATATGAAACCTTATGAACAGACACGCCGTTGCAACAGGAGCGACCAAGCCACAGTAACAAGCGCTCAAAATTGTTTACGGAAATATCACATTTAAATCATAATAATAAACTTAAGATCACGCATTCGTTGGGCCGTTGAATTGCATAGCCGTTAAAAATTAAGACAAAATAAGATACAATCTATTAATCTTCGATTTACTTAATTGAAAGCGTGGATCATATATGTTCGTTAACACAAGATTGTTGACAGCTGATTTTTAATTAATAATAGTTGTGTTTGAATATTTAATTCTATCAACATTAAAATAAAACGACTGTAATTGTTTCAAAATAAAAATTGCGAGAAATATACGAGTTTTAGATCCGTTTTCGACTAATATAATAATTATAGTAGCAGTCTGCGCTAAATGATATTTCAGTATAGTAAAACGTAACATTAAAGTATCATATTTTTTTAATACCACGTGGGTGGCAAACAAGCATTCGGCCTGCCTAATGGTAAACGGTTTCCGTAGGATAGGGAGGGGGTCTTGGCCTTTAAAATTGGGTTTTTAACATCACCCCGAATAATTTGAATTTATATAAAGAAGGTGTCTGCTGAGAGTATGATATATATTTCATTATTTGTAGCATTAAAACGCCGCGTTTTGTCCGTTCGTCTGCTACGGTGGCTCTCCACCCATCCTCTGAAAATGGAGCGACCGATAAAAAAGGTAACGAATTATAAAAAAACGAAGGCGCACAATCGCGAGCGCGGACGTGTGGGAGGCGGGCGAAATGAAATGAAATAATGAAAAAAATGGGCAAAAAAACAGTACAAACATGCATTGTCCTCTCTGCCACCCACCCTTAATGAGAGGGTGCGGGAGAAATGGACGTCCCTCTACGTGCAACGTGTGCCTGAAGTGGCTGATTATCACCTGATTCCATCTGCGTCAATTGTGGCGCTGCTAAACAGCTCGCCAATGGATTTCTGTTAAAGCATCTGCGTGAATACTTCTCTGTCGGGCACTGAACGGCAATGATCAGTTGAATAGTATTATTTCACTTGAGACGCAAGTGAGTGTTTATATATACTTGTACGTAAGAGTATACTACTAATTGAGTTCGATTAAAGGAGAAGTTTCACACTATCGTGGATTAATTTTGTGAAACAGACAAAAGTTGCAACATTGTTATAATTTCATTCAAGAAAGCTAAAAAACCTATATAATTTTGTTGGGTAAAACGTGCTTACTCTGCTGAAACGGTTTTTAGTATTTATATTTTTAGCATCGTATGTATATCCAAAAAGTTATAAGCTGTCTATCATTACGCTACAACCCTTAGGAACGAAGCAATGAGTGATTAAGTGCGAACAGGCGGAGAAGGGCCGAACTATAAATGTTTATGTTATCTATCAGCAAATGTATATTTTAAAAATTATATGAACTTGAAACCTCAGGGTGCAGCTTGATACTTTTATTTAAATATTTTAAGGCCCAGTCAGGATGAAATCGTATATCAGCTTATGACTTTCTATTTTTTTTTATGAATTCGGTACCCCAATGAAAGAATTGTAACTTTCCATAAACATATATTATTTTGTATAAAAATATGCATAAGTATTTTAAGTTTATTCGAGTCTTTAGCGTATATAATCTCGGCAAAGTTTTCTTTACAGCCAATTGGCGTCACGCTCAAAAGTCCCAATTTTCGAACATATTAACCATCAAAAACAGCGTCCGAAATTAATTTGTTTATGCGAAACAAAGGTGGGTGCCTGGCGCATGCACCCGTGCCTCGCCCACCTCCCGAAAAAAAGAAAAAAATAGGAAAAAAGGGAGAACCCGGTTCCCACACCACTCCCGCGGCGCGATCGGCATCAGACTTCTTTTTTTAATCGCGTCGCATTCAGAATGGTCGTTTTTGGTAAGCACACACTGCGCATAGCCTATTTTCCAATTTAGATTGCTTTGTATTACCGGTTGAGCGATGCGCAATAGTTTTTGAGGTTCGTGACACGTGAACGCAGGAAATTAAATTTCTGTATAAAACAAGAGCTTCGTTCTTTATCATACGAGTAATTGCTCTTGCGTTGCATGGGAAATCTTAGTTTATCAAATCCTGGAGACGACTTCAGATATGTGTTATATCTATAGGCTAGGGCATGAATAACAGTTCCGTTTGTACAAGTAATTGAATCTGTGGCTAAAATGAATATTTTCTATTATTATAACAAGTCAACGGCCTTCATTGTAATTCTTTGTACATCTCCAAACGTTCTATTGATAGGTATGAATCTCCTCTGTACGTAATGGAAAGTTAATCGACCAACTAAACCACTCCGGTCAAAATGGTTTCTTTAGTATTTTATTTTGGGTTTATCTTCTCTTGCATGGGTAATATCTATTTAATTTTAAATAATATAGTTACGGAATCCGTGGAATAGAATGCATTTTTTAACATGGCAAAAGGGTACTTATACACCTTTGTTTTAGTTAATTCACATACCAATAAAAAGTTAGTCTAGCCAGGAATGCTTAAGACTCACAAATTAGTCTTAAGTAACAAAATAGTATATTAGAGATTTTTTCCACAGTCCACTGTAAAACACCCCCTACGTCACAATGTTGGGAAACCTCAGTCCACTACGCTGGTCAATACAGGTTTGCACCCGTCTAGAAAATCTCGCAGGTTTCCTCACGATTAAAAATTAGATATAGGTATATCTAACTATAAGTTAACAAATATAGCTAAAGGCAATTATATTCGTTAATTTTGTACGAAAATATAGAATGACGTAGAGTTTATTTTCTCGAATTGAACGAAAATAGTAATACAACAAATAAATCACAAAGGTAATAAAGAATATTAACTGAATATCCCTGACTAGTATTACAGTTATCGGAGCGATCTATTATATAACAGTATTAAAATTATTCATAATTAACTAGCTAGCAAGGAGACCGATAATTCAAGTATCAAAATTCCTTGATAATTAGCGAGCTAAGGCAATAAATATCTTCAAGACGATTATTAAGCGGCAAGTACTAATCACAAGAAGTTATAGTGACACTCTGTATACTAGAAACCATCTCAAAATTATAGGCTAGGATAATTGTTAAGAAATATTATGTTGTTTTGGGTAACGGTAGCGTTAATAATTTAGTACCGACATGTTTTTTTATCGACGAATACGAAAAAATAACTTGATCATGCAATCCATCTATGTAGTTAACTTGACAACTGTGAGGCGGTCCAAAAAATCCAATTGGATAGCGATTTTTAATAGCAGATTAGTCAAACAAATTTGCAATGAAAGTATTCTAGTAATTCTTACACTTAACACTAGGCCACTGATTTCCAATGATTTTTGCCTGTGTACCATTCAAAGAAATACATAGTTCAAGCTCGAGTACTGCGCGATATTGTAACCTGAATGGTTACTATATCGAATATTACTTACACGAAAAGCCATACAAAAAAAAAGCATTGGAGTTAGTATTGTTCTTTTAAAGCAAACGCTTGATAGTCGTATTTTTTTAAATTTAATTGACAAAGAAGGTTTTAAGTTCACAGCTTTCCTTGGCGCAATACACTCCGCCTAAGGCACCGCCAGTTTTCTGCACCCTTCTATATAATTATAATGCACACTTACTTCGTATAATTAAAGAGTTGCCACAAAGAAATCGTTTCGAAGATAATATCACTTAAACAAAGTAGCATGAAGTATATTAATGAATGTATGGTAGTGCCCTATAATAAGTTATTATTACGACGTGTTGTGGAGTTAGGTGGACAGTATTTATACAAATATATTTCTTTAATCTCTATTTGAATATATACTACTCCAAAACCTGTACTTTATATTAGCCATCATCCGTTCATCAGCTCTTGTTCATCTATTATGTACCTTTATAACGAGTGCCAACACGAGGTATCCTTTGCCACCATTCAAAGACAAATATAAAGATATATAGCCTGTCCATTGGTACTTAGCGTGCGATCTCTTCGAGTTGTGTCGCTTACTCAGATTCTACCACGGATGCAGATTTAGCCCTCTTCGTGGCACGCTATACAGCTTTGAATTTAGTCACGAGGCAATGTTTTGACACTATGGTCTACGCTACTATTACCTTTAATGTTGCAGATATTTTTGAAGAAATCTTAGAGACCTAAATAAATATAAGATGTATAACTGTTAAAACACTTTATTTGTAAACTATGTAAGTATGTATCGGTCTAAATGATTTTTGAAGTGAAAACTTCTATAGGAAGGTTTGGATAGGGAGTGAAGTGGTCATCGAAATGGTCACGTGACGTGTTAACGATAACACTATATCTGTTCCTATTAGTATACTTAACTTATTGCGCTGGGCCAGCTGTGAATGAAGAAATGATTTCTTTTTAATGAATGAATGAATAGTTTTGATTTATAAGTTTTAATTTAAGTTCAAACAATTCACTTGTATATTAAAAAAAAACAACTGTTTGTTTGTAGTTTTAAGTTTTCACTTCTGTCGGCAGTCCTAATGACTGTTTTGTTTTTTTTTTACCTACTTCTAAGTATATATCTAATTTGAAATGTAGCGCACACTTTAATCACGTTTTTAAAAATCTCTATCTAGTAGGTATTACCTACTAGGTAAGTACTTAGCCAAACATAATTTATCGATAAAATACTTCAGTCTAAGATGTCATCATTATTAGTTACCTTTTAGTGCTAAATTATGAAAATGTCGCTAAATAATACTAGTGATGTGATGACTGACTAAATTCTAATTCAAAATGTCACATTACTTACAAATTACTATCCCATTATTAGGGACGGGCTACTCAGAATAAAAGGCTATCGTCTGCAATACTGGCTCAATTACCTACACTTTCAGCAAGAAACTATCTTTAAACAGAATTATAAAATGTATTGAACGTACTAACTCATAAGCTTCAAAGTCTATTACAAACAAAAATGGTCGACAAGATAGTTTCCGCATCGGACAGCGGAGGCAGCAACACGATCCGACAATGATCTAATTACTTTGATTAATGATACACATTCATATTCCCAGTAAATGTACACTCGCCGGCACTTAAAGAACGCTTCTTAAAGACTGGTTTGCGTCACTTCAGAATTTGTAAAATATTGTTGTTTTCTTACTAGGCATATTAATTAGAGTCCAAGCGAGTTTTTTTGTGACATTGTTGATCACGGATACCTACTCCTTTAGAAGGAGAAGAAATAAAGCCCTAGTCTACCACACTGAGCCTCAGCATTTTTGACAGACGAATGAAGCCGTTGAGAAAAATCAGAAGCATAGAGGTTTTATCACAATTTTTATTTTGTATTACTGAAACTTAACATAAGTATTATTTATGCTTCCCTTCTCCTCCGCACTTATTCTATCTTAAACGCTTCATTTCTTAAAATCATAATAATATCGTAATTTTTGAAAACTAACTACCTATATTTGATTAATAAAAAAATATTAATTATTAGTGAAGGTGAATACAATACAATAAAGCTGTTGTAGGTGGCATACGTCATATCCTCGCAAACCATAAATTAACCAAAATTTTTTATCCAAATAGGTGGAAAATAACAATATTAAATAGACTTGCTAAGATAAAGTTAACAACGATTCGATTCCCACACAGGACAATTCTTTGTGCAATACTTTCTGATATTTACGCGAATGTTACACATTTTGAAATAAAACTTCGTTTACGGAATCTATCGCGTTTACTTAATTTTACTATTATCCCGACGTTTCGAATACTTTACAGCATTCATGATCACGGGTGGACTTAGATGATAGACGTCCAAAGCTGATTTATAATGTTGAAATAACATATCAGCTTTGGACGTCGAAACGCGATAGATTCCGTAAACGAAGTTTTATTTCAAAATTCTTTGTGTGATCCACAAGTGGTCTTGTGACACTTGACACAAGGGTTTGTATATACTTTGTGTCCGTTAAATTATGTGTTTGTAAAGTCTCTCAGATTGTATTCTGATTATTACTTATTGCAGGATGTTTTCTTTTAAAAAAAGTGTTTTGGAGATTATATATGACTGTATTTTTTATAGTTGTTTAAGAGTGGAATTCCTGGGATTTGTAAAGTCCAAGCAAAATTATTGGTTCTATCGGCTTAAAAAAAGAAATCTAAATGACAGCTATATATAATTACTTCTTTAGCTGTTCATAATTGAGTAAGTTGTTTTCTTTTTTCAAATAAGTCCTCATCGAATGTAATAGTCAGTAAGTAGGCGAGTTACAAATGAGCGTATAAATATAAATGATTTTCCGCATTCTTAACTAATCCTATACGATTTAAAATGACTACGCAATTGGAGCACCAATGATTTATTGTCGGTTAATTTTATGTTAATGAGCTTGTGGATTATCTGCGCAGGAGTCGTATTTTGCTGTCGATTTATCCAATTAACTGGGTTACGATTTATAATTACCTATGCGTATAATATTATTCTGGGTGAAGATTGTTTTTATTATTATTAGTTTTTATGAATAAACTAATAATATAATATGCATATCTGGGACATAAATTTACGGTAATGACATTTTATAGAGATTTACCTTAGACAGTGATAATTAAGTATCTACACCTTGTCAAGCCTTTTTCCCGTAGGGGTAGGCAGAGAGCACTTCTCTCCACTCGCTACGATCCTGACACACATCTTTCGCTTCATCTACTTTCATCAGCGCTTTCATGCATGCTCGTTGGTTACGTATTTTTATTATACAGTATTCTTAAGTATCTATTTATAGATATAGATATATATCTGTATGTATTACAAAAATTCCAAATCGATGATGTCATTGTATCACAGGAGAAAAAATAACAGATCTATAGTATATATAGGTATACGACTCAACTATTTGTATATTTTGTAAGCCACAACAGTCGTCATGGGAGGTCGGTAGATATTTAATAAGCTAGTCTAGTTGAAACCCATATCTATGAAGCAAAAATTAAAATGGATTCTTATCTACTGATTCTAAAAGGGGCGTTTTATAACTCCTTCATGCATATACTTATACCACGGCTGTATACCTACATAATTTAATTATAAGTTGTAAATATCGAACAATCTTTATCGATAGTGTATCTGTTATTATATACGATACTAAAAGCGATAGCATCTTGGGAACGGAAGCCATAATTTATTTAACACACAACAGTAATTCGATCGCGTATTTCTTAATTCTAACCACTAATCATTGTGTTGTACTAACTTAACCAGACATTATTAAGTACTACCAAAAGGACAGTGTCCTTGAGTAGTAAGTAGCGATGACCGATTGAAATCCTCAAAGGATTTGCCGTTAGAAGTTCCGAAGTAGTACCTACAAACTTTCGGAGTAGTATTTTAGAGTTACTACAGCCCTCGATACTCCTCCAAAATGTAAAGTTATGTACCTATACACAGACGATGGGATGGATGAGCTTACGTACAGACTTACTTTGCCGAATATCATGAATTTGTTTCCCATACAAATATTTTTTTTTTTGTAATCAATAGATAGTTCATTTGTTTGTGTTCTTTGATTGCGCAGTCTTCTGCGATACAAGTTTTTATTTTCTGTACTGTGGCGATGGATTTAAAAAAATGACTATTCATTTTCTTTTAAAGAGACAACACACTGCACTAAGGAATAATCCCTGAATCGCGGGGGACTTTACAAACATACAATTTCACGGACACAAAGTACACCCAAACTCAGAACATCAATTTGTGGATCATACAAAGTGTTGTCCTGTGTGGGAATCGAACCCGCAACACTTGGGCGGGAGGCTGATATTTAAACCACCCCACCATCGCGTTAAATAGGGTTCTGTATTTTTTTCCATTCCATCCACAGAGCGCTCTAAGCCCTGTTGTAGGGTTACTGTGGTTTTTTTTAACTTATATATTATTCTTTTGGAAATACATGCCATTTCAAGTATTTTTTGTCATGAAAAAACGACAATAAGAAATTATTTAGATATTTTTATATATATTTTTAGCAATTAACATGCTTAGCACTATACATTAAACAGGCAGGATCCTGCTCCTGACTGTTATTTTCGATTTCACATTTTTCACTTTGTGTTTAAGACAATAAGAACTTTTTTGATCTATATTTTTCAACATTTGACATGCTCCGCTACTTTTTAAAGTGCAAATTATTTGTGAATAAGGAAAATTAAAGAGATTTTTAGTACGAGCGGGAATTGAGCCCGCGTCTTTTCCAATCCGGTGAAGTGATCTAAGCCACTGAGCTATCTATCGTACTGACCTATTCTGTCATCCCAATTTCCTCATCACATTTGTCTTTACGACCAACACCATCTATCGGAATGCATTTACATGCATTAATCCAATATAGTAAGTTTAATTTTTTAATTAAAATTCATACTATTTGATGGCAATAAGAACTACTTCTAGTTTTTTTTGTGCATTATATGTCACGTTATAGAAAGTACAGTCTCGAAGTTTTGAGAGTCTGCAAGAGACTTGAGGCCTAGTAAATTGTCCTAACGATTACCTATTTCTCGTACTCAGATTTCTACGGTACGATTATTATTGGTTTGTAATTATTGTTCCTTTCTATTTGTGTATCATAGATACAAAATCTTTTTTGTTTGGTTTCTATCTGCTTCTAAATAATTATTCAGATTTATTGAAACTTGGATATGCATTGTGTATTTTAGGGGAAGCTACTTACTTATTTAGATAAACATATATTATACTAAATAAGTTTCAATATCCTCTTGTAGAATTTCAGTTATCAATATGCTATCATTTAATAGTAACAAAGGACGCCTTAAGGATTGCGTTGTTAAAAAGAATGGAAAATAATTGCTTTTGTTCAGGATATACATATATCTATGTAGATAAATTTAAAAAGAAAAAACTATCTAAAAGATAAGTTTATTGCAACGAAGAATGCAACAAGTTACATACTTGTGGAAGCTATAAAAACCTGCGCTGATCTTCCTCCAGGCTGCTGTTGTGACGTCACGGATGACAATAAAAAAAAAACAAAACAAAAAGAATATATAAAATACATATGTGTAAATTATGACGTGATCATAAAAAGAAGTGCTCTATATAGTGATCCTGAATACAAAACGCAATCCATATACCTATCTCACTCATTTAAAGCTATTAGATTTTAAATGTCATGACACCACACAGCGAGCCCTGTCTATCAATAATATCGAACAGAAAATCTGACGAATTCTATATAGTAATGTATCTACGAAAACTTGTGTCGAACGACATGTAGCTACATAATACGAGTGCCACCTCAGGGCACTTCGTATCGGGAGCGGATTGTAATAAGTCGATATAATTTATGTTACATGCAATTAAAGTAAGATTGTTGCGCGGCCCCGCTCACCAGTACAACGGGAGCTTGTTTCTGTTTGTTGTTTAGTTTATTTCAACGGTAGGCACTAAATATGGACCTTTGGGTGAATTTTATTGAGTTAGCTATATAATTAGTTTGATGAAATATACTCTATATTACTAAACTTCATTTTTGAAGTGAAAACTTCTATGAGACCTGATGGTAAGCGGTTACCGTAGCCTATAGACGCTAGAATCACCAGAGGCATCACTCACGCGTCGCCCTCTCCAAGGAAAAGGGATAGAAGGTGGATAGGCAGGGGATAATAAGGAGAGCATAGGTAACGTACTAAGGAGAGGATAGGAAGGATAATAAGGAGAGGACAGGGAGAGGGTTTGGGCATCCAGCGCTCTCACTCACCATACGCGTTATTTCACGCTGATCCTTTGTGAGAGGGTGGTACTTTCCCGATCGAGCCGGCTCATTCATGCTGCGATAAGCAAGGCTCGACCACTAGAGTTCTTTCATTTTCGCAAAATAAAATGATGAGCAACAGTTTCACTCTGGGTATAGTTAAATCCATGAGCGGCGGTTACCACTTGCCATCTGTAACATCGTAGCTCGACTGCCACAATAAGCAATCAAAGAATATCTCCTCATCCATATTTACATTCCATCTGCTTTTGCTTTTTGTATGTATGTGATTCATAAAATAACTTTAATTGCTTACCATCAGCCAGCACATACCTAGGTTTGCGTGCCATCCCTGTAGTATATCTGATATAGCTATAACAAAACTATGTCTGTACAAATTTATATGTGAATGAGGAAAAAGAGATTTTTAGTACGTGCGGGAAACCGAACCCTCGTCCCTTCCAATCCGAGGAAGTGCTCTAAGCCACTGAGTTTCAGTACCGACCTTACGGTCATCCCAATTCCCTCATCACATTTGTCTTTACGACCAACGAAAAAAAATCTCTGTTTCCTCATTCACAAATGAATTTGTACTTTAAAAAGTAGCTGAGCATGTCAAATGCTAAAAAATATAGATCAAATATGTCTGTACATTTAAGATGTTTGAGCAAAAAGTACTATATTAGGTTATTTAGGCGTGTGTCTGAACATATGACCTTTGTTTATAATTATTGTCTGTTTGTTTGACATCACACAGAAGGTACTGAACCGATTTTGATGAAAACTTTTTGCTTCGATAGCTCTTGATTGTTTTACCGCGCTACTACATAGGAAACCTGAGATATAACCTAAATAATAGCTTTTTGTTGCGGAGGACCTGTACGCGAAGGTTAAAAAATATTAAAAATTTGAAATTACTTTAGTTATTAACATTGATTTTTAACTTGTTGTATATTATTGAAAATTATTGAGAATTTAGAGATTTGGGGCCAAAATGCAGTAAAGAAAAGCTTTTTCCCAAAATGAGAACTAAATCCTTTTTAAAATATACCCCTTATAATAATACTGTGGGAAACTTACATTAATATATAATAATGTTTGCGAATAAATTATATGAAAGGAAACCTGCTCCTTACATATGATTACCGATCCATTACCAGGTTTCCTGCCCCTAAATGAGATTAAATGTACTTAAGTTAATGTTTCTCAGGAGCATTAAAAGTAGGAACGTTTATCGAAGCCAGTCTGTTCTATGCGCTTATTAGGGTCAATTCACATGTTGATATCGATCCGGTCTCGCCTACTTTAAATATTATAATTTAGTTCTGCTGTTCCGTAAATGAGGTTGTATAAGGGTTAGTCTACCATGCTGAGGTGGTGCCGGTTGATAACACCCACACATCAATAAATATTCCTATAAACGGATTTCTATTTTGTTGTTTTCTTTTCAGTGTTGCAACAAATTATCGTTTTCCTATATTGGCGTTGAGTTTAGTTAGCAATTGTAACATTTTTTGTATTACTGTGATGTAAGTATTTGTAGGTACGTAGGTTAAATATTTGCTTAATTTATTTAATTAAGATAACTGACCCGGCCGCCTTTGAAAATATAAAAAATTGGGATAAAATAATTTATATTTTATTTAAATAAAATGGGAAATGAAAACCTTATCACGATCGGGTCCCAATGTGAATTTAAACCATCTAGGGACCCTCACACACACCGCTGAAGGAATATAATATGGTTCCAGTGGCCCGCTAACAAAGGCGGAGAGACGGCACACAGCGGGTTTATTTAGTGGGTGAGGGCCCCACACTACCCTGTTCATTGCCCCGAACGATGGGGTGTGCGGTTAGGAACATTTTTTCCCGCCTTAACAAAAAAACAAAAACGTGCCCTCACACAAAAAAACATCATCCAAATCGGTTTAGGAGAAATTCAGTGATATAGCAAAAGAAAAAAAAAGAATAAATGGTGATCCTTGTTCATATTATGTAGAGCTTGTATTTGATATCAGACCTTGCCTTGTACCCCATTACAGACACGTTGATTAGGTAGATGAACACTCACATTAGGAATACCGTTACGACCGGCGATTTAATACGCGTGAACTTTGCGAGAATTAATAATAATAATAATAATAATAATAATCTTTATTGAGAAAAATAAACAAAACATTGGTTTAACATACTCTTTGCCTCCTGAATTAGGCGAACCTGTGTCTCAGGCGACATTCCTTCCCTGGTAATATTATTTTAAACACAATAAACAGTATGTGTGTGTGTGTGTGTGTGTGTGTTTGTGTATGTGTGTGCGTGTGTGTTCGTGCGTGCGTGAGCTTGTGCGTGTGAGTGTGTGTGTGTGTGTGTTCAAGTATAAATCTTGTTTGCGTGTATTTGTATGAATGATTACTGTGTGTTCAAGCCATTAGGTTAGTAATAATTGACTCAACCTTGTCGTAATCCAATTGGCGCAATATAGTATAAAATACAGCATATTAATTATCTCTATGCAAAAGTACTTATCCCACATATACTATACATATTTACGGAATTAAAGTAGCCTACGAGTATGTTTTTATTTGAGCTCCGGTAAATTACATCGATCACAATAAAGATCGATTACAATAAAATCGGTCAAGTGGTTACGGCGTGTCAGCGTAATAAGCAAGCTCACTTTTACATTTATAATTTTCATATTTATTAAACTTTATCTTGAAATCACAATATTATCTACCTATTAATAATAAAGAAAACTCTTTATTTTTTTAACAAAATAATATTTGCTTCGGAAGCTAATGATTATGAGGCACGTGTGAATTGCACTTTATGCATGTAGCATAAATATTATTATTTGTAATGATTGTATTTATAGATGCAATTACTTCATTGTTATATAAAAATATAATGTAAGTAGTTACCAAATTATAAAAGCTAGGTAGGTAGGTACATACCACCGAAGGAATGTAACATGGTTCCGGTGGCCCGCCAGTAAGGGCGGAGAGACGGCACACGGCGGGTTTCTTTAGTGGGTGCAGGCCCCACACTACCCTGGTCGTTGCCCCGAACGATGGGGTGTGCGGTTGGGAACATTTTTTCCCGCCATAAAAAAAAATGGTAGGTAGGTACATATGTGGGATAAAAGCGTCTTTTTTATTACTTATGGAGACGAACCATAATCCAACACTTCTGTCGTAAGTGGTAACTGCCGCCGCTTATGGACTCAACAATACTAATACTAAGAATATTGCCCAGCCGCTGCTCACCATTTTATTTCACATAAAGGAAATTAATGAATTCCTCTACAACCAAATATAAAAATACAAGGTGTTTTAAATCTTTTTTTTTAGCAATTGTCATGCTCCGCTACATTTTTTTTTAAAGTATAAATTATTTGTGTATAAGGAAAAAGTGACTTAGAGCATTTCCCCGGATTGGAAAAGACGCGGGTTCGATTCCCGCTCCTACTAAAAATCTCTTATTCACAAATAATTTATACTTTAATACAAAGTGTTTCACGATCGTTCACACATTAGTTGGTAGTACCGATCCACTTGGGCAAAATAACATAAGACATACTTCGACTTGGTACCCAATCTTTTTTTTGGTTTTTCTAAAAAAAGTGCACGGTGTTGCCTTTAAAAAATGTACCTAACTGCATACCCTGTCGTTCGGGGCAATGAACTTTACGAAAATTACTGTGGGACAATCCATCCTCCATCCATCAGCCTTTCAATGTCCACTGCTGGACATAGGCCTCCCCAAGAATGAGGAATAATGTCGTAATCGCCACGCTTGGCAGGCGGGTACGCGATCGCAGTGGATGTTGTTAATAGTCGAGGGTGTGCTGCTGCCCACTCCTCCGGTTTTCCCTCAGTCGGCTCTTATGACTCCCGTGGGTAGAGAGGGGTGGGACAATTCTAAAGCCGGACCCACACGGCCAGTTGGAACTGAATTGTAATACTGTGGGACCATCACCCACTAAATAAACCCGCCATGTGTCGTCTAGCCGCCGTGACAGACCACTGAAACTGTGTGATATTACTTCAATGGTGTAGTACCCAACCGCGCCACCAGTAATACAGTTGCTTACTACCTTTAGTTGTAAGACACCCACAGGAAAGATTGGGGTGGTGATATGTATTTCTAAGAAAATAGTTTATTTATAACTTATTCTGTTGTCTTTGAAATTACTAGACACAGTCAAATGAAAAATGTCTTATGAATACCTATATCTTTCAAAAGATATTTTGGAGTTCCAATATTGTTATCTTAGAACTGAACGTTTTCAGTAATAGGATAAATTAGCTTTCAATTAGTTCTATCTGTATATATGTTATGTAATAAGCGACGCAACGAGAGAGGCTGACAAAGGCAGAGCTAAAAACTAGTACAAGATAATTCGATGAATAGGATATACTATATCGAAAAACCATTAGTATTGAAATCAGGCATCAAAACCTGACAACAACTAAAGTTCATTTCCATGTATACCAATTTTATTTGAAACTGTTGGTTTATTAATACCTATTATATTCACATTTAACTTTCTAATTTTGAAATACAAATATGAATCCAACATGCATATAAATTTAACCTTCAGGTAACTAAACTGCGAGAAAATGTAACGAATGCAATATCATATAGACTATCCAATGAACTGCACATTTTTAAATTTAATTTGGTATTACGAAGTGGCTTTGGAGCACAAAACAAATAGGAGACACTATATTTTTGTATTCTATTTCATTCCCTCACAAGATGTTTTGTTTTATACTACATGAATGGCGAACAAGCACACGTCCCACCTAGTGGTAAGCGGTTATCGTAATCTATAGACGCTAGCAACACCAGAGGCATCAGTCGCCATCGCAAGGAAAGGGATAGGAAGAATAATAAGGAGAGGATAGGTACGATACTAAGGAGAGGAGAGGAAGGATAATAAAGAGAGGATAGGGAGGGGGTTTAGGACTCTGGCGCTCTCACTCACCATACCACCGTTAGAGAGTAACTACCATTGTTACACGCTGATCTTATGTGAGAGAGTGTAGGTAGTTCCCCGATCATCCGAGCTTGCTCATTCATGCTGCAATAAGCAAGACTCTACCGCTAGAAATACTACAATACATGTATGTTTGGTCTCTTTTTAGTGTCTCTTTTTGTTTTATTTCATGTTTACATTGTTAGAAACAACGCCTTATCTCCACAAATACAAGATTAGCACTATCGTGTATCAGGGATCAACAACCGGTAGCAGTCCTACGCTACCCGCGATTCTCGATTCTAATCAATATGCAAAGTCCGATACGCCATCGCGTGAGACCGCTAAATATTCGTTCTTTGTTTAATTAAATCTGTGATTAATGTTACATTACGTGAATATCTTAATACTAGAATTACGATTTAAGTTCTTTTTTTTTGCCGTTTAAACTGTAGGTACCTACACTTTAGTTAAGTGCTCTTCAAGATTTTTGTTGTATCTATATTTTTTTGGATAATGAGCAGTAATATGTACGAGTATATGCTTACATTTTTTGCCGACCAACTTTACTGCAGTTTGGCAGGAGATTTAAATAGAGTTTGAGTAATATGATTCCAATAAAAAAAATTGTTTAGTTACTTATTTGTCAAACATGTGGTTTATATACTATAGTTTGATAATTCTGGATACAATTATGGGGAAACATTCAAGTGGTACATCTGATACGTATACCAACAACCAGAATTTTATCATACTCGTATTGTAACATAAAACAATCATTATATACGTATTTTTTCATAAGTAGGTGTATAACTCTGAGTGCACCTGAAAATAAAGCTAAAACTTGCTCTGACTGAGACTCCTCTAAGCTTGCTCTCCAGCAATATGGTCTATGGTGGGACACAGGATGCCAAAACATGCTGGGCACCTGGTTGTATTCGCGATATTTTTTTCATACAATAAACTTGTGTGGAAACTGTGGGAACACGTCGTGTCCGCTGAAGAAATTACACTCTGTATTTTTTATACAAATTATTACTACTATTTTTTAACTAGTATGAGTAGATAATATTGTGACTTACTGAAATGTGTATATCAGCAGAATTTGATCGACGGTAGGTAAAAATTTTAGGGAAGTAAAAATTACATAAGTACCTATATAATGAATCAAAACTGACCCTATTCCAGTTTTACGTAATTATATGAAGATCGAAGATGCCAGAAAACCTCATCTTCATTTTGTAAGTCCTGTCCTGTCAAAGTAAAAAATACATAAAATGTAATTACAATGCTGTATATGCAAGCATACAGAAATATAACAACGGATTCTCTTATAAAACGAACATGAATCACAATTAAAAGTAAAACAGCTGAATATTTTACTTCGTTAGCCAACACTCGAATTTAATCATTGAAGAAAACAAAATGGCCAATCAAGGAATTTCTTTTGTTCTTTTCGACTGGACCATATCAGGAAACGCTTATGGATGCGATTTTATTAATTAATATCGAGATGCATTTATCTTCCTCGCATGATCCAAGCGTTTAATAAGGCCGAGGCGCCATTATGGGGATTGGTTCGAGGGAAGTTGGGGGAAAGGGATAACAGGCTAACTGAGCGATTAATATCACGCGGGAAATTAATATTTCTGGTATATTTCTTTTTTTTTTGCACGACACGTCTGGGTATCTAAAGTAATACTATTATAGAATGGATTTTAGGAGGAGAGCCCACCACTCATCCACGGATTGTCAATCCCGGTTATCTTTGGACAGAATAACCTAAGATTGCCAATCCGCACTCTCACAGATAGAGGAGAATGTGATAATAGCAAAGTAGCATGCACGATAATGACAAAAAACTCACCAACGCGACACAACCATGCGATACGGTAGAACTCTCAGAACCACAATATTGCAATATTCCGCAAAAATCCGAACATAAATTCGACACGTGTTGTGTGTGGAATGAGGGCTCATTTGTTGCCGAGCGTTCTTGAGAATGCCTCGTTTAGAGGTGAAACACGTGTCGAATTTATGTTCGGATTTTTGCGGAATATTGCAATATTGTGGTTCTGAGAGTTCTACCGTATCGCATGGTTGTGTCGCGTTGGTGAGTTTTTTGTCATTATCGTGCATGCTACTTTGCTATTATCACATTCTCCTCTATCTGTGAGAGTGCGGATTGGCAATCTTAAGTTATTCTGTCCAAAGATAACCGGGATTGACAATCTGTGGGTGAGTGGTGGGCTCTCCTCCTAAAATCCATTCTATAATAGTAATAATGGACTTCCGCCAAGTGTCGCCTCATTCAATTAATTATCTAAAGTAATATTTAATATTTCATTGGCTTACTAAAATTATACACATACTCGTACTATAACTATTGTTACTCGACGTCCGCGGACGGCGTGCACTTCTCTCGTAGTAAATACTTCGCAACCCGTTCTATGTCGGTCTAAGCGCCGTTCGCCCCTTTGTCCCCTCACGGGGTTAATGGGACCGCGACGGTTGCCGACCGGCCGCGGGACAGTTTATGTTATTAATATATAGAAACCTATAAACACAAGATACGTAATTACTAAAATAAAGTACACTTTTACACTTTAAGCTGTTAAAAACTGCTGACAGAATGTCAGCGTGTCAAGCTTTAACGCTTAGGTATGTAATTTTTTAGGTAAAGATTTATAAATTTACACCTTCTGCTAAATCCATTCGTCGACTGACTCCAAATGTGTTCTCAACACATTAGGATATAACACTGCCTACAATTTCATGGACTTACAATGTTAATATTTCACGCGTCCACATAGACCGCATCTCCCCTCATTTAAATAATAATCTCACCATCAATCTGTTCGGCTTGCTCCTTGATTATTAAAACAAGACCTCATTTACAATATACGTTTATTTTCAATCTCGTTTTTTAGTGTTAGAACAGAAGTTGCGCAAAATATTTTGCAATTGATGAGTGTCTTTCCAAAGGGGCTTATTTCTCGTTTTGGAAAATACTTTTTTCTTTATTACATTTTAGTTCCAACTCCACATTTTGAATGATTTTCAATGATATTATAATGATTTATAACAGCTTATTTTCTATAAAAAAAATGTGACGCGGGACGCCAGCAGATGTGAAAACAACGATTTTCTTTCTTTCTTCAAATATTGCTCGAGTCTTATATAATTCTTGGGCAAACACTCTCTTGTTATCCATAGACGAATTAAACTTGTTATTGGTTTATTGATTGACATTATACTTCTTAGGTAGATGCTTTTGTCAACAGATAGCGTTAAAAACAATTAAATAAATCAAAATGACGTCGCCACCCCTACAGCCGGTTATACCCTGCCTCTGTATTAGACATTTTCACATCAAAATATTCTGTTCAGCCTCAGAGACTTCTTAATATTTTGTTCATTCAACCCATCTAAACATTCATAACGAAATAAGCCAGAAAAAAACACCCCAGAATTGTTTTTGAAATATTTATATTGTAGTATAGCAACGAGAAATGCATCCAAACATACTTAAGACTTTAGTTTTTCACTGTAAGAGGTGAGCCTCTTCAATATAGCGCTACGACGAGCAGTCCTGAGCCGCCTGCATTCAACAGCTGCCTGAGCTGTGGAAGTCATAAAGTTACCTTCATGTACTCCTCCTAATTTATGGAGGAGACCAAAGTCTACTTATAAAGTGTAAATAAAATATCGAGGGTTTTATAACTGCTATCATTAATGGAGATATAACACAATAATAGATAAAAGTGACTAATATACAAAAAGGCTTGGTTTCTAGGTGGGTGCGCCAGGCCCTTGCAGTGCAAGTATGTACTGTCTTCTTAGATAGAGGATGTGCTTAGAGTATTGTACGTTGAAAATAATACCTATGTATGTCAACCAATATTATGAGCATCTATACAGATTAATGGCAGAAGCACAATAACACCCTTTGCGAGTCGACGAAACGCTACGCGTGTTAGTCGAATCGAATTGTATTATTTTCTGTGGACAGAACCACACAACCCAGCGATGTCTTTTAGTTTTCTGCGCTTAGTCAGACAGAAGAATGCTGCAAGAATTTATTTTGTATAGCTATAGAAGATTTTATAGATGCCAAAAAGGCTCTTTTTGATGCAGAGTTCGCAATAAAGACAGCACAAAGTCCTATAAGACAGCAATAAATGTCTTATATCTGTCCATCCATCAGCCTTCCATCGTTCACTACTGGACATAGGCTTCCCCAGAGCAATCCTGTGTTAGTTTGACCAAATAGTCAGTCCACCTGGTCAGAGGCCGTCCTACGATGCGCCGTTTGATACGTGTTTCTTCTTTTTTATTGTATCAAATATTAAATTAAGTTTTTTAACGAGAATGGCAAACAAGCATACAGCTGACCTGATGGAAAGCTGTTACCTTCACTTCACACAAGTAAAAGGATAGGTAGAGAGGAATGGTAATTGCCGTGTAGGGCCGGCTTTAGAATTGTCCCACCCCTCTTCACCCGTGGGAGTCGTAAGAGCCGACTGAGGGAATACCGGGGGAATGGGCAGCAGCACTCCCTCGAGTATTAACAACATCCACTGCGATCGCCAACCTGCCTGCCAAGCGTGGCGATTACGGCACTAGCCCCCATATGAGCGAAGTTCCTTTGGGGAGGCCTATGCCCAGCAGTGGACTTCGAAAGGCTGATGGATGGATTGATGGAATGGTAATAAAAAGTTGATGAGAGTTTAAGCCTTTACCGCACTATCTAATATCTTGTTCCCAATACAGGGTTTACGACTGCGGCCGCGGGGGACCTTCGCAATTAGGTAGGGCATTCCGGCGTTCTCACTTACCATGCGAAATACAACAGTAGGGGTATACCGTATCTTCACGCTGATCTTCTGTGAAAGGGTGTTAGGGTTCTCGGTCGGGCCCGCTCATTCATACTGAGACACGCAAAACTCTTCCATTATAAATTATTTAGAAATTTAGATTTTAATAAAAACTCTCATTATAATTTAAAATTTCGTTAAACTAATAGGTATCTTTGCATTCAAATTGATATAGGTATTTATGATATTATTATCTAGGTCACAATCCAGCACTTACAGAAGTACATAGTATGGAAGACCCCGTTTGCCGTAGAGATCATTAGCGTAAATTTAATCTACGTAATATGACATGTCCCGTTTATAGCAACTAGGAAATAAATGTTTTGAAATTTATGTAAATAAAACATACGTCGTAATGTTGCTTGTTAAATAAAATATTAATAGTTTAGAGATGTCGGCTTCTAATATTATATTTTAATTATTACCGTTCCTGTAATATATAAGTAACTATCTTACATCCTCTATGTGGAAATCACAACAGGTAGATACGTAATAGACTTTTTGTGCAATTTTAGGCGTATTAAACAGAGATTAGTGTTCAAGTATAATAAAATATACCTATCCAAAAAATAGGATCCTTCTAATAGTTTCGTGAAGAAAGTGCCTTAACACTTTTTATAGCCCATGATTGCTACAGAAAATAATTACAGTAACATTTTGTAAAAACCTCACTTTGCAATTAAAATTATTCCGCAAGACCGTTCTTTTGTGTTATTAAACAATTTCATGTTGAAACGTCAAAACTGAAAAAATAAATCAATGTGAAAAGAATACAAAGTCATTTTCATTAGAAATTCAATTTATTAAAATAAATGTCTAGATACTAACTAACCCAAAAGTTGTACAAAGTATATAATAAATTTTTTTGCCGAAATGTTAAAAGGGTTGAAAGATAAAGTCAGCAACTCTGACAATGGCGGCAATCAGAAAAAAATTAAAACAGTTATATAAAAGAAAAGTTTGTATTCCACATTCCATTTTTGAATAACTCGTCGTTACGTTCATAAAAGTTTTCAGTCCAAGGAGAATAACTATTTATGAACGGCGCTAATTTTAATTTACTAGAGGCCACGGATTGATACGTATACTTTGGCTATTGATTTGTATTGTGCTTACAACTCTTAGGTTCCAATAAATTCAGTTGTTTTTTTGTATATTTTTCAGAGTTAGAAGAAATTGCTGAATTACTAACGACAAAGTACGAGTTGAAGCCTGAGACGCATTTGAGAAAAATACGAGGAACATTTTTAAAATTTATCTTGAATCTATATATTGAATTACGCGGATTTTTTAATCTCGCACTTTGTACTCATCTATTTTAGACACTACAAAACATTTTTTTTTTGTTGGCACATCACGTGAAAACTAATGAATGGATTTTTAAGATATTTTTTTTGATTGACCTCTCTTGTCTTAACTTAAATTTTAATTGGTATAGGTTACTACATAGGTAACTGAAGATATAAATTAAAAACTAACTTTTGCCTTCCTCGAAGTCGCGTGTATACGCTTAGGCTTGTAATGTTGAGTAATGTGAGATGATTAAGCTACTCTCACAACACAATTTAACTGACTCTACTGTGTATACACTGCTGTATTTAAAACAAATAAAACTCGTGTACCATGAGTAACCAAAGAATATTTTCTATTTGACAGCTTTATAACAGCCAAACTAGATTTTTTCTTTAAAATTTTATACAAATATAACTTACGAGTAACTCCTTAAAAGAACAAAAACTCGAGCAATTACAACGAGCAACAACAGATACATAATGCGTATTTTTACACTCGATTAGCGCGCATTTACACTCGCGAGCCACGCTGTGAATTCAAGTATAACATGGAGTATATAAATACTGTTTTCTTCATTCCCCACGGTATTAACATACTTATTAATTGCTGCCTCCAGGGTGCACTGGTAGCTTTATAATATTTCTTCAATGGTTTACGAGTGCACGACTCCGCCCAGTGCATCCAACTTGCAGACATGAATGCGTTGCTAACGTCGTCAGACAAATGAGTATGCTGATTAAACTCGTGTGCACTATCTGTATTTATTGTTGATTCTTATAACTTTTTTTTAATTAGATAAAGAAAATTATCTCTAGAGTAAAGTTAGATAAGTGACAATCTTTACTATTATAAAGCTGTAACAGAGCTGTATCTGTACATATAAGATATTTAAAAAAATAAAATACTGTATTGGGCTATATAGGCGTGTCTAAACACAAAACATTTTTTTTAGATTTTTTGTCTGTTGGTCTATTTATCTGTTTGTTTGCTCGCGCATCACGCAAAAACCACTAAATGGATTTTGATGCAACTTTGTTTATTTGGTAGCTCTTGATTAGACTTAGAAGTTGGTATACATTTTATCCCACTACTTTATCGGAAACCTGAGATATTACCTAAAAAATTCTTTTGGCTGCGGCGGAGCCGCGGGCAAGGGCTAGTTCTATTATAAAGGTGCACATAACTAGGGGTTATTTATAGTTGTAACCTATATAATTATTGATAGGTCATCACTAGGGTTATTTGTAGTTGTAACTTTTGCACGCCTCATAAGCGTACTACTGTCACTTCACAAAAAACAACTTGAAAATGACTCTATTTATCATATATTGCACTTGTAAAATAATATATACACAAACATATCAAGAAAAAAACACTATTTTTAACACTCATGATATATTTGATGCCATTTTTGTTATTTAAACTAGTTAAAAAACGTTCTGTTTTGGACGTCCGTGTGTCTGTATGTGCGGATCCTGTATGTTTGTTAACACGATAACGACCGAAATACTTTACTAATCGAGTCTTTTTTTCTCTTACTAAATAATACCACAGGTCCGAGATAAAAAGTAGCCTATGTCCTTTTGTGTGCTGGACTATACTAGGTTTACTGATTTCATGGTGATTGGTTGAGTAGTTAAGGCGTACAAACAAATAAACAAACGCATTTTCGCATTTATAATATTGATCATAAAATTATTTAAAAGCTGTTATCGGGTGTATAATTTATTGTTAAAAAAAGTAGCCATTACTTTTGTACAAATAATAAATAGCATTTGAAAAAAACTTTAAAAAAACTTATCATCACGCCATTTCCCTTGCGGGTTAGGCAGAGAGAACAGAGTGCCAAGAGGCTCTATTCTTGCATACATCTCTCGCTTCCTCAACATTCATAACTCTCTTCATACACGCTCGCCGGTTTCGGAGACTCCTGACTCCACCTTCCTTCAATACATGACCAATTTGGTCTAGGTAAGTAAGTCTCGGTCTCCCCCTGTAGGTACAGGGTATATCCTTCCACTTTCGCATTGTATATCTTCTTAGCCAGTCGCTCGTCTGGCATTCTTTCCACATGTCCGAACCATCGGAGCATTCCCTTTCGCATTTTTACACCAATACTCTCTTTCATACCTACTCGCTCTCTTACGTCATTGTTACGAATTCGGTCAGTCAGCCTTACTCCACAGATTCTCGGCAGAGATCGCATTTCGACCGCATAGATTTTGCTCTCATGCTCCTTTTTACATACCCAACTCTCGCTTCCATATAATAACGTTGGGATAAGCACTGCGTTGTGTATTGCGACACGTGCCTACTGGATGAGGTGGTGGCTGGCGAGAAGTTGTCCCAATGCTCCGTTCACTCTATTTCCCGCATTCATTCTTCTCTCTACATCAGTGGTGTACCTTCCATCCCGACTGAATCCACATCCAAGATATACAAATTCATCCACTTGTTCTAGCACACCATTTCCTATTGCTACTCTAACATCTGTTCTGGCTTCTTCTCTTTCAAAAACCATTACTTTGGTTTTGCTCACATTCACACGCAGGCCCCTTTTCTTACAATCTTCTGCCATTACGTCGACTAGGGTTTGCAGGTCAGTCGCAGACTGCGCTAATAAGACCAAATACTAGGATACTTTATTTTATTCTCGATAATAATATGACAATTATCTATATTTAATTTATATAACATTAATCAAGTTTTCCTTCTATTTCAGGTAATGCATCATTCACATCCGTTCTTCGTAAGTCTACTCACACATTATTTCAGAATACCCATACAAAATTATGATACTACAAACAAACTATTTAACGAACGTTACCGTCACCCACACAGACACGCCTCCAATCAAGGCAAGTCGCATTTCGAAAGCAAATTATCAACCTAAAAGGGGGGAGGTATAATTAAAATCCGTTGATTAATATGTAAATGTAATAAGATTACCCTCCCTTGAATAATTTAAATGGAAGCCCGGGAGATGAGTTATACATCGGACTCTCATTATACTGTAGTTGTATCGGCCACTATAATGTATGTTGCGTCCTCTTTGATAAATGCTGTTCGTATCTACTGACAATGCGAGTTCCGCTGGTGTGATCTGCTTGCACATCCGAATATTCAATATGTTCTGAAAGTTGCTCATTAATTTAATCAAAAAGCGAGAGAGCAAAGGTTTTGAATTCTTTAAAATTTCGTCTTTTCTAATAGTTTGCCTTTCGGCGCATATATATTTTGGACTTGGTGTCTGAATGCTAGACATAAGTATAAAATATATAATAAAATACGTGATCTCAGGCCACTGGTTTACATGTCTATGTATCCAAACCTATAACATGGTTTTCTTATCAAAGATATTTTCTGATTTTCACATTCTAGAATATCGATCAAAGATATCAGAAGCCAGTATGTAACAACAACTTAATTAGTTTATCGAAGTCCTCACAACGCCAAAACGAGCATGTTTCCGCCATCTTTATTAAGAACGCATGGCCACCCACCTCCTGGCGTTGGTCAACAGCCAGCAAGGCGTTAAAGGCATCAGCTACACCACCCACCATTAACGATAGAGCTCTCCACCCCTTTTCGGAGTTAACAGTTACTAGGCAAAGAAGGGCGGCGAGACGGCGAACGTAGGTCGGCTTACACTGGTATTTGGTGCTGGCTCACTTGTCTAATGGCTTTGATTAAACTGCCAGTTTATTTGACGGTACGATGCGTGCGACCACGTATAAATTTATGTTTAGACGACGACGTCCGAAATCCGAATATGGAATTATGATCAAAGTTATAGGATCACCGATCGATACCTTATGCGAATTTTTGGATTCGGTATTTTTTCACTAGAAATTTTTGATGTAATAATAGGAATAGTCTGAATAGAGTCTATAATATTATAAAACTTTAACAGAGCTATGTTTGTACATTTAAGACATATTTGAGAGAAAATGGCTTTATTAGACTATATTTTATAATTCATTATATTCGATTTTCTCCGCTTATATTTTCCAATCTATTTAACAGATTTAACATTCACAAAATTAAATAGCGAGCAGATGCTTAAAAGAATCTTAGTACAGTTGTATCCATTAGAGGCGGTTACCACTTAGCGTCACGTAGGCAATCACTGGGTATGTACTTATAAAAAAAAATGTTGTCTGTTCCGGCTAATCTCCGAAACGGATGGCCCGGTTTGGACGGGACATTTAGGTACTGTAGCTGATATTTAGATATTTTTATATATATTTTTAGCATTTGACATGCTTAGCACTATACATTAAACACAAAATGCAAAATGTGAAATCGAAAATAACAGGCATCCTGCTCGTGACTGTTATTTTCGATTTCACATTTTTCACTTTGTGTTTAATACTATGGCTGATGTTATAAAGAGTCTCTTAGGCTACTGTTGCCAATTAAAAAATATCATTATCAATGTCAATTAGCTATTTTAAAGTTTTATTTATATGCACATTTTTTTTGAGAAACTATGTTCTGCCCGCAATTTCGTCTGTGGGAACGTTGGAGTTGTGTTAAATAATATAAATATGTGATTCCACGACACATTAAATTATCTTTACACAAAAAGTTCTATCCTAAAGGAGCCATCCTAGGATAAAAAATATCTTTGTGGGTTCCGTATGCGTATGCAAAATCGTATATTGAACGGTTGAGCAATAGGCGTGAGAGTGCAACAAGAAACGCTCTTTCACATTTATAATATTAGTAAGGATTCAATGTTTTGTAAATTAGCCTACGACAGTACAGCAGCAATGATCTATCTGTGATGATCATCCAGCTATAACAGAGGTACATCTAAACCGCTGTACCCACAATACTCTTCAGAAGAAATAAGACCAACCTATGTCATAAAAATCTTTGACGACTCCAACGAATCGTATGAGACGACATTTAAAATATTCCGTACGTGTTGGCGCATGAAAACACTACGGGTATAAGCGAATTGATGCGTTAATGATTGATAATGTATAAAGTTTAATTTATATGACATCTATAACTATAATAATGATGTTTAGATTTAATAAGATGTCAAAGTACGATTTGATCCGTATCTTATGTCCGTTTGCAAAGAAAATAGAGGTTGTTAAATGTGACAACGCAGAGATCTCATGAGCAAAACTGCGAGCACAATTAGTTTACTATACAAATAAATAAAATTGAAGCGCCTGTTTGTAACGTCTAAATTACAGGTACTAAGTGCATAACCTATAGCTATACTACTATATTATATATACTACCTCGGTGGTGCAGCGGTAGTGTGAGTGACTGCTAATCATAAGATCTCCGGTTCGATCCCCGGGTCGGGCAGTGTTATTGAGATTTTTTGTAAAAAAGAAAAGTCTCAGTAGCAGCCTGGACTTTGGATTATACCCGATAGACGGGGATAGGCTCACACCCTATTACGTGGGACTCAACCGTGGGTGTAATACACCCCCGCCTACCCGTTCGGGGAATACAGGCGTGATGCTATGTTTTTTTTTAAAAAGATATCAAAGTACGACTTGACCTGTAGGTATATCGTGTCCGTTTGCAAAGAAAATAGAGGTCTCTTAAATGTTACATGAGCAAAACTGCGAGCACAATTAGTTTACTATACAAATAAATAAAATTGAAGTGGCTATATCTATACCTACTACTAGGTATATAAATCTATGAACTTTGTCTTCAATTCCTTTTCTTTTCTCAAATTTTGTAATAGGAAATGACTTACTTATTCCAATTCTACTACTTTAAAAAAAGAAATCTGCCCTTTTATAACTCAAGAACGGCTGGACCGATCTTAATGAAACTTAGTATATAGAAAGAACACGTCATCGGACGCATGATAGGCTATATATAAATCTCAGTCCAAGATCCCAGGTAGCCAGAACTTACTTCTTCAGATGAGTAACTTTTTTATGGGATTGAGTAGTGACATATATATATATAGGTACTCATATATATATATATATAATATAGGCCGATGGCCAATTTCCAGGTACCAGGCTACACAAGTTACGTAAAAACATTAGTCACTTTTCTAGTGCATGCTAATTTGAATTATGTTTCGCAGAATATTTTTTTAGTAATAACGTATTATTACTAAAGAGTTAATGGTATTTTCTATTTTTGTGTATGCTAATGAAAGTAGTTTTATTGGTTTTGAGAAAGGATGAGTACTATGAGTATTTATGTACCATAAATAAAAAAAACTGGAGTGTTTAATCTAATAGTAGAACTTAGGAACGTTCAGATTTAGGATTTTAAATTAAGAATCTATTTTTTTTTTATCTTAAAATCATGTGTTACAGTGATTTAGAAAATTTTATCTCAAGGACGTAAAATAGGGGATTGAATTTAAAAAGTAAAAAACTATCACTGACGAAGTCGCGGGCAACTGCTAGTGAAATATCTACGTTAGGTACTTATATCAAAATACCAATTTTTAAAGCTTTTATCTGACTGTTTGTTCCGGTTAATCTCCGAAACAGCTGAACCGATTTGTTCATTGGCAGATACCTCATTTTATAATGAGTAATTTAGGCTACTTTATTTAAAAAAAAATGTGGTACCGCCCAAAAGAAAACTAAAAAAGGTAGTAAATATTCCTAAGGGCAGGGTGTTGCTTTAAAAAAAAAACAAAAAAAATATTTATACTCTGCGTGGGATTCAGAATTGGGTCACGTCATTCTATGACACATTAATTATCTTTTCGCAAAAATAGATACACCTCAGGAAAAATATTTTTTTTGTTAAAAAAATGTTGTTTATGGTGTTATTTGACACGTGTTACGTGCCTGCACAGAGACAATAAGTTTTTTTTTTATTGCATACGGTGGCATATGATCCACGATCTGTAGTAGGCGGTGGATTGACTGTACCATCATGAGTGGTGGGCCACTTGGTCCTCTGCCTCCATGGCTTGCCATTAGGAATTAGTAAATAATAAGAAATAGTCGATGGTTCGGACATGTGGGAAGAATGCCAGACGAGAGATTGGTTAACAAGATATACAATGCAAAAATGGAAGGATTTAGGTAAGGGGGAGACCGAGACTAACCTACCTAGACTAAATCGGTCATGTATTGAGTCAGGAGTCTCCAAAACTCGCGAGAGTGTATGAAGAGAATTATGAATGTTGAGGAAGCGAGAGATGTATGCAAGAATAGAGCCTCTTAGCACTCTGTTCACTCTGCCTACCCCGTAAGGGAGATGGCGTGATGATAAGTAAGTACGTAAGAAATAGTCCGGTAGATCCGCTTTTATTGAGTGAGTCATGATACGCGAGTGTCTTAGTGTTACATCGCTGCTTACCCTTCCAGGATAAACTCTAAAACAAAAGCAATCAATTTTATTATTTTGTGCATTTAAAGGAACTAGTAAAATAAAACCATACATTTAGGTGTCAGATGTACGTCATCAACTATTCGAACATTTGCTTGCTTCTCAATAATTAGGATAGTGCAACTCCGTTTACCGAATGGGAATAAAGCTTTGTCTATGTGTGAGAGAAGACCCCTTGTACACACGTGTGTGCATGCATCTTGATTCTGTGTATTTATGTGTGCTGTAGAATGTGGGGGCACGTCCTCCGCGTACCACTCTGCGATAGTAATGTCGTATATTTCGGTTCGTGCGTGCATGGCCTTGTCTTATTATCTATACTACGAGTATAGCCGAACTGGACTAGTGCATAAGCTAGTGCATAGGCTAGATATAAGTGGACTGCGGCGAATGTTCAAGAAAATTTAATTGCTATAAATCTAATTAATACAACGCAACTTATGTTAATATTCTATTATTACTTATATTTTTCTTTCATAAAACTGTGGAGATATTATGAAACCAACAAAATTGGTTACACGACTTGAGAGTATAAATCGTCATTCTAAAAATATAGTAAAAAAAACATAGCATCACGCCTGTATCGCCCGAAGGGGTAGGCAGAGGTGTATTACACACCTTTGATTCGCCAGCTATGTTTAAGTCCCACGTTATAGGGGGCCAGCTTATTGCCGTCTACCGGCCACATTTCCAAACTCCGGGCTGCTACTGACAATTTTTCTTTTACGAAAAAGCTCAATAGCACCTCACGCCCCCGGGGATCGAACGCGAGACCTCATAATCAGCAGTCGCTCACACTAGCACTGCACCACAGAGGCAGTTATTTGATATTCATTCTACAGCAAACGGATAAAAACTTAACTAACGACTACATTGCTACTAACTAGCCAGTAACTTCAAGAAAATATTGCGAATATTAAAAAAGATTTCACGAATTCATTTTAATATTTGCCGGTCGAATATTTTCTAATCAGAAATCCTTTAGAGACTTCAATTTTTTATTGAAATTGGCGTCTCGTTAATTAAAACCAAATCGAATTAATTACAGAGCTAAAATTATTCCACCCCTTCGATCTTAAAAATGTTAAGACGGGGAATGGGGTGACTACACATCAAATTGGTGTACATATTGTTGGAAACACCGCATGCCATAAACTAATATTCGCTCGGACACTACTTGGAGTTATTGGACAATGTAAATGAACGCTATCTCCTATAATGCCTGCCTTATTTCCCCCTCAGCCAGGCCAGTGCCCGGAGCGCCCCCCGGGTGGGGTAGCCCTCCCACCCCGACCAATGTCTCATCAGTAAGGATTGAACCCTTTAATGTATTCACCGTAACTTCGGGATGAGTCTTGTATTAGTGTTATAATGAGACGTGGCCCTAAGGAATTATGGCTATACTTGTGGATCTCTGGGGTTGGGATTAACCCTAACCTAGTTTCAATTTCTACATATGAGAGGTTTCGGTACATGAGCTCGATAATATCATATCTCTGCGTTTTAAATTATGTTATACGGTTTGGGTTTTCGGTTCAAATGTATAAAATGACAGAACTGAAATAAAATGCATAGGCTTCTATCAAACTTGTGGGCTGAATGATTATTCCCACTTACCATCATATGAAATATATATTATAAATAAATAATAAAGCTTAACGCTTGTGCTATGCGTACCAGATTACGGATATAATACATATTTAATTTACTTATTTTGTAAATACATACATATAATAGATTTAAAACACCCAGACGCAACACAAATTATTGTCCTGAGTGGGAATCCAACCCAAGACCTCGTGCACGGAAGTCGGTTGCACTACCGACTACAACACGAGGCCCGTCAACAGTATTAGAGTACAACACATAGTATTTTAGTATATTCACTGTAATTTTTGTTTTCAACTTTCTATACTATTGTAAAGCTGTAACAAAGCTTTCTTTTATCCGTGATCCTTTAATATATATATATTTTTTTATTTCTGTAACGTTTTCTGTTTGAGCGTCACGCGAAAACAACGAAATGAATTTTGATATAACTCTTTCGTTTGCTCTTGATTAGATTTATACTTGTATATGTACGTTTTATCTCGCTACTGTATAGAAAACCCCAGATATAGGTAACATAAAAACAACCTTTTAAGGCCGGCGGAGCCGCCGGCAAAACCCTAGAATAAAATTATTAAAAAAATACCAGAACGTACATAAGTATTTCTGCTGGCTTTACATTATATTAAGAAACAAATCTCAAAAGCACTTAAAAGAGTCTATTAAAAACTTCTTCGATTATACTCCATTAATACAGTTACAGTTCAACATTTTGGCTTCAAACATTCACCAATAACCAAAAACGTTTTCGTCAAAAATATTGTTTGTTGGAGCTCCTTGAGTCGCCAACAGATCGATAATGCTGCCAATTAGTCAGCACCAATTTTCCAATAAAACTTCAAACTGTTTTCCATTCCATTATCTCTCACCACCCTTTATTACTGGTGAAGTTAAGCTACGGCTCCTCTTTCCACTCCGCTCCCAAATTATTACAATAATAATATTATTATATTAATAATTGTATTGATAAGAAGACTCTCGTAATAAGGGTAAACCGTCCCCTTTCTGCCAGCCATCCTCAATAGGAGAATTTATGTAACTAATGAAATAAGCGAAGTGCCGCTCCCCCGCCCCGCGACCCTGCCCAACCCGCTCCCATCCACCCTTCATTATCGGAAAGTTTGAAATATAATTTGAAATTATGCTCAATGTTATATTGAAGATAAGAGAAACACAAATTCCTTTAATTGGACTTGTTAAAGTGAGTCAAATTAAGTTAACACCGAGTTGATGGTATTACTTTTGAAGTTGGAAATTATGACGGACTGTCCGTAGGTTACTGCGGAATTCATGGGGTGATTAGCGGTTGAAAGAACAGTTATCGGTTCCCCGACCCGCGTATTTTATTTAACGGCCCGACGTTTATGGGAACTTATCGCATTGTATTATTAACTTATAACAACGTAAGTAGAGCGTAGAATGCCGGCTCCTGTACTACACCAGCTGAATAAATACAATGGACCTTTTTACGTAAGCAATTAATGTTAAATTTCATTTCAATTAATATTGCTTACTCATGGTTTTTTTTTTCAAATTAAATAGCAGAGTACAAAATCATCTAAGAGTATTACGAGTTTATTTCTTACACTAACTTTCTAATTCCGAATTTCCTAACGAAAAACCCCGATAACTTTTTGTTGGCCTGAGCCGGGAATCGACCCCGAGACCTCACGATCCGCAGACGCATACACTACCGCTAGACTACCGAGACAGTAAATATATATACTTCATGTATCAAAAAATGGTATATATTTGATGTAGGTATCAAATAATATATTTATAACGATTTTTATAACCATGTTGGTTTTAGGTCCTGGATGGATGCTCAGTCTTAAATAAATAAATAAAAATAAAAAATTCTAGTGAGATCTATTTTACTCTGTTTGGTGAGTATATCGCCTCATAGACTATAAAACTATTAAAATTTGAATAGCCTGTTTATAGAAAATGTTTCTTGTTTAAAACTTTTCCGTTATTCGTTTCTTCCTTTAAATATCGCCTCTATCCATCGATATTACAATCGATATTTCCTCATCTTCCACCTATAATTCTAGAGACAGATTATAAAACCACATTACACATTAATCATATTTGTGTATCGAAATCGTTGAGGGGTACGCTAGGTCAACTATTGATTTTGCGTTCGCCCACAGACTCCCGCATCTAGGGGCTCGGAACTTGAGACCATCACAATTAGGCGCCGGTCTCAATCTAATTATATTTCTGATTGGGATAGTGACGATACTTGTATGTTTGTATCATGTTTTGATTTAGCAAGCAATGGAAATATTCAAGAACAATATTTGAATTGAAACTATCTAATGTTTTACAAGAGGACGTAAAGTGGTATTTTTTAATTCGGAATAGTGAACGAGAATGAAAAGATTATTATTAAAATTTCATCCACGAAGTGAAATGGTGAATAGCGGCTTGGCAATATTCTTAATATTATTGCGTTTGTGAGTGGCGATTACCAATTTACACATCAGGTGGAACGAGGTTCGTCTACCACCATAAGCAACAAAAATATTGCCAACTTTAATTAAGTATAAGTTTTCTTTTATTTATTTTTTTATTGCCTATGGTGGCAGACGAGCCACGGCCTACCTGAAGGTAAATGGTAACCGCCGCTCATGGACTCAACTATACCGAGAGTATTGTCAAACCACTGCTTACCATTCATTTCACAGATTATGAAATGAAATAATAAACGGCTATCTTCAACCAAAACACCGATGTGCTTCATGGCCGGTCACACGAGAGATGGTGGTACCAACCCGCTCAAGCCGGATGTCAAGTGAGTACTCTCACTTGATACCCAGCCCTACCACCAGTAATGCAATGAGTGATAATTGCTTACTTCCCTCCCTCTTCTGCCATACCTAATGAGGATAAGGGTAACTTTTGATACTCCTTAACGTAAGGAGAATTTGCGAATTATCGACCGATCTCGATCGATTTCAATATTAGTTAGTTTAAATAATCATTAAGAATAGTAGTGATTCTGAATGTGATGTTGCAATATCATTAAAAGGTCAACATTGAACTGCGAACACTAACTTATTCTTTAATTTTCTTAAACTTAAACTTCTATTAGACTATTTTGTAATGTGAAGACAAATTTCCATCCATCCATCCGTCAGCCTTTCAATGTCCACTGCTGGACATAGGCCTCCCCAAGAGAACGCCACAACGAGTGGTCCTGTGCCGACCGCATCCAACGGCTCCCCGCAGCTTTGACCAGATCATCCGTCCATCTGGTGGGGGGCCGTCCTATGCTGCGCCGTCCGAAACGTGGTCGCCACTCGAGAACCTTTCATCCCCAAAGGTTATCGGTTCGTCGAGCGATGTGGCCTGCCCATTGCCACTTCAGTAAGGCAACCCGGCGGGCTATGTCGGTCACTCTCGTTCTCCTACGGATCTCCGTATTACGGATTCGATCGCGTAGGGAAATACCAAGCATAGCCCGCTCCATGGCCCGCTGAGCGACTTTGAGTCTTGATATGAGGCCAACATTCAGAGACCACGTCTCTGTTCCGTATGTCATCACTGGTCGTAGACCTTCGTTTTCAGACACTGCGGAATATATTGATACAGACACAAATTTATATCAACCAAATGCAGATCGAGATCTAATTATTCGGATTCGGCTCCAGTTGGCGCAGCACTATTCTGATTGTCGACAAGCGATTTCGGAAATTACTAAGGCGTCGACGACGCCCGCTCATTTCAAGCGCCCTGTTCCTTGCGTCTCGGCCAGTCACTGGTACGGTTACCCTATTAATTTTCGTGCTAACACTAATGGATATTTGCTTATATTCTTTAAATTTAAAAATAAATTATTTGTTTTTTATAATAATCGGTTTGACATTACTAATTATTTATATTAGATGCTTAGTGTATATTTCAATTATTCTAATATTATAACTAAGGAAGTTTGTAAAAATGTTTATTTTTGTCCGTCAATCACGTCTTAATGATTTAGTAAATTTGGTAGGTGGATAAAAGAGACGTTAGAGTGATTGATTAACATATATGATTTACTTATAATCCCGAAAAAAAAATTTTTCCGGTAGGATAGCTGTTTACATCTCTGTTCGTTGCCCCGAACGACGGGCTGTGCGGTTAGGTAAGTAGATTTTTTCCCGCCTAAACAAAAAAAAAGGATAGCTATTTACATACAAATTTTCATATCTTACAGATAAATTACAGCCTCGATCGAAGAAGTCGCGGCCAGAAGCTACTACGAGTATATTATATGTTACGTGTTCTTAAAAAGAATCAACAGAAAGTACATAAGCTAGATAACTACAATTAGTTTTGACGTTTAATGAAATAGTTTTACCTTAATATAGCAGCTTTGAATTTCCTAAATTACGATCATGTAATGTTAGTAAGACACAATATAAGTGGATTAGTATAATTTATAAAAATATACCTTATTCATATTTATGTATGTAACAAATAAGCTGATATCTAACTCGATATTCGGCTGTGGAGACGCTGACGTAATTAGAACGCAGTCATATCGACCAAAAATCCCGCTTAGCATTAACATAACAATTTAATTTATCAAAACCCACTCTATTATATTAGAAACTGAGATGCTTAGATCTTTTGATTATTATTAAGTCTAATAATTATGCCAGTTAAGTTAGTTTGTATAAACAAAATGCGTTTTGGTGGAACTAAAAGGATTTAGAAACGTTTGAATTTGGAACGTTGATATTTTTTCTTGTTTTGCTTTGTTGCCAGTTTTTTTAGGTAATTCAGTAGATTTTATATGAAATTGAAAAAGTTCAATAAAATTTTTTCACTTTGTGTTTAATGCATAGTGCTAAGCATTTCAAATGCTAAAAATATATATAAAAATATCTAAATATCAATAAAATTTTTCAAAAAACGAACGAATTTTATTTGTACTTTGAACTGTACCATCAGGTGTGTGTATCAGGATCCATGAAAAAAACCTAAAGCGAAAGTTTTATCTAT
Organism: Leucoma salicis; assembly: GCA_948253155.1. NCBI lineage: Eukaryota > Metazoa > Arthropoda > Insecta > Lepidoptera > Erebidae > Leucoma > Leucoma salicis. The sequence goes on along the minus strand of OX411813.1, from coordinate 6,686,000 downwards.
CGTTATCATTATTTGATAATAACACACGTAGGAGTGGTCAAAGGTCGCCGGTTTTTTAAGTAGTACATAGATTTGTTTTGGTCAGCCAGACCTTAAGTTGTACACGATCAATTCAAACTATCGTCGGCTAACAGTCGAAGCACGCCACCCATCGCGTTTACCCGCGTCTCGCACTTCTCCCTGAAGACCGGCCCGCTACCCCACCCTGGCTGTACATCATCTCATTTGAATTTCTAACTAGGAAACCTCCATGCAATTATTGGATTAATGTAAATTACGCAGTCTACAGCTCCACGGTGCACTATCAGGGACAGGGTTTAATTAGAATCCGGTTAAGTCTAATAAGTCTATAGTGTTTTGCAAAGTCGCTCATCTATTAACTTTGAAAATCGAACGCCGCAGACAATTAAAATAACTGTTTTCACAGCTGCTGATATTAGTTATTAGAAGGATATGATAAATTTACATAATTAATTATGTGTTTTTTTTATTGTGTTTGGCGGCAGACGAGCCACGGCCCAGTTGACGATTAGTGGTAACCAGCACTCATGGACTCAACAATACTAAGAATAGGAATACTGCCAAGCCTCCGATTACCATTTTTTGAAAATGATTCAGCGGACAGTTAGCCCCTACAACGACTACAACCAAAAATGCTTCTTTTTTATTTATCCTACTCTATTGCAAAAAGGGTAATGTGATTTCAATTTTTTTTTAAAGGCCCCCTTTTTTGTTAAGGCGGGAAAATATGTATCTAACCGCACACCCCGTCGTTGGGGGCAATGAACAGGGTAGTGTGGAGCCCTCACCCACTAAATAAACCCATGCGTGCCGTCTCTCTGCCTGCACTGGCAGAACACTGGAACCCTGTGAAATTACTTCAGTGGTCTTAAAGACAACATCCATCCATCCATCCATCCATCGGCCTTTCGACGTCCACTGCTGGACATAGGCCTCCGCAAATTGGGGGTGTAGTGCCGTATTCGCCACGCTTGGCAGGTGGGTTGGCGATCGCAGTGGATGTTGTTAATACTCGAGGGAGTGCTGCTGCCCACTCTCCGCGGTATCCCCTCAGTCGGCTCTTACGACTCCTATGGGTGGAGAGGGGTGGGCCAATTCTAAAGCTTGCCCCACACGGTGACAAAAAATAAGACAACACCCTGCTCTAAAGAATAAATCTTTGTATCGCGGGGGACTTTACAAACATATAATTTCCCGGACACTAAGTGCACCCAGACTCAGAATAACTTTGGATCACACAAAGAGTTGTCGTGTGCGGGAATCGAAGCCACAACTCTCGGGTGCGAAGCAGGTATTTAAAACTCTCCGCCATCTGTGTAGTCGAAATTAGTTGCCACACCAACAAAAATTCACCCAGTTTCAAAAACAGAACGTGTTCTCCAGAGCGAATACTTCAAAACATAACCTCAAAACATTCCCGACGTGACCTCGAAAATGCACGTAGGTGAAAGCCCTCGGGAGTTCACGTAGGGGAACAAAAAAAACCCCTAACCCCCGCGTAAGGAGCGGGGGCGGCCCGCCCGTGAATGAACGAAGGAGGATTGCGTCCTTGGAGCAAAAAAGTCACGTGACCCCGTTCAACAGGTGGCGCCGTAAGTGTGTCCTTGCTTGTACTAGAAAAAAAGTGCGCGTTTGGAACTTCTTAATTATTTATATACGTAATTTTAAAAAACTGCGTTCGATTTTTGAGTGATAATGTTCTCTTTTAGAGTAGGTACATTGACGCTTAAATTATTTTATTCGTTGCTTTGCTTGGGTGTCGATAACTTCCGTACGTAGCTCGGAGAAAGAGTTGTACCTATTTGATTTGACAAATAACTTTTTCTGTTTCAAACTGAAACTTAAAAGAAAATGATTTGTTATAAAACTGCGAGTAAGCTACCAATGAAGTGTTTGAAGATATTGCATCGAGGACATTTATTATTTATTTATTTTGAGAGAAGAATACAGACTAATAGATAATACAGATACCTATGTCATGTTTCTATATAGATAATACTTGTTCCTAATTACAAACTTCTGCATATAGAGGAATAATATAGGTATCTATACATTTATTATAGGTATACGTTTAATAAAAAAATGTGTACTTATATACAAAACACATTATATCCTACTTAGAGTAAAACTATAGAATTACGATAGTGAAATATAGAGCCGAGATAAGTTACATACGAGTATTTGACGTCTTCTTTTCACTGCTTTTATTAGTCTATTTCTATTATCTCCAAGACAACTTTACATTTTATTATACTAAAGAGAAAAATGCACGTGAAATTTCCCAAAAAAACGCGTGAAATCTTTCACTAAACACAAATTACGATAGTGAAATATAGAGCTGAGATAAAATACATACGAGTATTTGACGTCTTCTTCTCACTGTTTTTATTAGTCCATTTCTATTATCTCCAACACAACTTTACATTTTATTATACTAAAGAGAAAAATGCAATGTGGCTGTGTGGGGCCGGCTTTAGAATTAATGGGAGCCGACTGAGGGAATACCAGGGGAGTGGGCAGCAGCACTCCTTCTAGTATTAACAATATCCTCTGCGATCGCCAACCCGCCTGCCAAGCGTGGCGATTACGGTACTATCCCCCATTCTTGGGAAGGCCTTGTCCAGCAGTAAACTTAATAAAGGCTGATGGATACTAAAGAGAAAAACGCACGTGAAAATTCCCAAAAAAACGCGTGAAATCTTTCACTAAACACAAATTAACTAATTGAAATTCAATTAACCGAACCATAAACTCGATCGTAATATACAAAAGAATTAACCTATTACTATACTTACTAAACAAACGCATAACAAAGTTCGTTACAGTCAAAAAGCGTATCCATATCTAAAAAGTTTACTTTGGAACAAGTCGTAGGTCTGTTCGTTCCTTTATGAATGGTGGACTCCCTCGGCCCCGCTTAACACAAATGTCACGGCGCCTCGACGAGCCGGAAAACTCTCTTTTCTTCGTGAATTACCGCATAAACCCTGCAAGCGAAAACACACCTTATCTACCTAAACCTAAAGTGAGAAACGCTTTGGATAACCTGAGAAAATTTAAGGAATTTTCTTTTCAATACTATCCAGAGAATTGCAGACTTATTGTATGCGTGTAAGGTTTACTTTTGCTTTTTAGCGTTGACGCCATGAAATCTTGCGTCTCCCGCGGCAAATTGTTTCCTCGCTCAGCGTGTTTGTATTTTATTATACATTTTTATTTCTCGATAACATTAGCTTAACCGACTTTTCATTGCTTTGGCTAGGGCTGTCACTTTGACTATTATTTTTGTTTCTGTACTAAAACTAAACATTAATCTTTTTAAATTAACTTATAGTTTATTGATAAAGATGTCAGATCTCTATTGTTTTTGACTCTATACCATATGCGATTAGATTTATTTTTCTTTTATGCTAAACCACATATATTTTGGTTTTAGCCGTGTGGGGCCGGCATCAAGAATAGCTCCACCCCTTCTCTTCCTATGGGAGTCGTAAAAGCCGACTAAGGGATTACCGGGGGACCGGGCAGCAGCGTTCCCCTGTGTACTAAAAACATCCACTGCGATCACCAACCCGCCTGCCAAGCGTGACGATTATGGCAATACCCCCCTTAGTGGAGGCCTATGTCCAGCAGTGGACGATGAAAGGCTGATGGATGGATGGATGGACATATATTTTGGATCGACATCTAAAACTGTCACGAACTTTAGCAAAGGTTAGCTATTTCTAGCAACAAATCTTCACCTAGATGGTCTAGCTTTTAACTGGTGGCAAACACGAGCAGTATTCATATTAGAATTTTTTAATATATAAGACAAATCTAGCTACCAGAACATTCATTCGAAAACAAAAATCAGTTTTTCTGTTTTTTTTTATTATGTTTGCGAACAAAAAATAAAAGCTATCTAATAAAAATAAACATTAAGTACCTTAAGAAGTGTATATTAAGTCAGCTTAGTCTCTGGCCTGATCCTCTTTTATTTTAAAAAGAAACCCAGAATTTATTACTCTAGGAAATCATTTTACGAAAACCTTATTTTAATTACCAATAATCTAAGATACAGTTGAAAAAGCAATGTTAGGCAACCCTAATCAGGTGCAAAGTTCGCATACCAACCCTAAGAAAAGTTGAGGCTAGGTAGGAATGTCAAAAACGTCGGGGCGCGAACAAATATGTGCTTTACCGGCGGGCCGGGCGTCGACACCGCGGCTTAAACGAAGCTTAACGGAGGTTTACGCTTCCCGCGCTTTTCGTTTAGTTAAATATTCCGTACAAGTGTTACCTGCTTACGCAGAAAAAATATTTCGATATAACTTATTATGTAGATCTTATTTTCTATTGCTTTTTATTTAGTTACACTTAGTATTTAATTAGGTTATTACGATAAAGACTAACTAAACGAGAAAAATATTATACAAACAATTAATATATTTAATTAATAAAGTGATTATTTATAGTATGTGTGTATTAATATATTCAGAACGAAATAACTGTTTTATAAACTTAATAACATAATACCAGCATAACCGTATTATAAATCAATTCAATTTAATATAGCCTTCAATATACTTATGGCGGGTATGGCTTTAAAAATTCTATGTGAGTGGTTCGTATAGTTCGTATCATTTAATTGAATGAAGAAATCTAGTTATAAGAAGAGTATTTACAAATATTATTACTTAAATTAAGATTCCTTTAATAATATTGGCTAACCAAAAATCAGTATCAGTTACAAGTATCGGTGCAACCCGCCCGACGAGACCCTCGTCGGGGTCCTTTGCGTTTGCGAGCTTCACGAGATTCTTTTTCCATTTTATTTATTTGGTGCGAACGTTAGACGCCCCGGGTGCCACTTGTACCAACCTTTATCCGCACCGTGGACGGTTCAACCACTGTTTTAAGTCCCATAGTATCGACTCTCGACTCGACAAATTACGTGATTTGCTCTTTGTTGAGTTGATTTTGTACGTTAGCATTGTTGAGTATGTTTGTAAATAGAGTACGGTGTAGATTTAAATATTAGTATTGGTGTTAATTATTAAGATTTGTAATATATAATAATATATAAAATTTGTAAATATAAGTAAAATAAACTTTATTTTGGAAAATCATCTACCTACAATCAATAATAGATTCATAGCGCCACGCGAAGTATGCGCTTTAAGGCTAAATTTGCTTTATTAATGGCTCATGCAGTACCAGTATGCACTATGCTAGTGTACATTGATTATATATTATTTAGCAATTACATACTTATGGGGTTATTTATTTATGGGAAAACAATAGTAATTTAAATCGTAATATAAATTAATAGTTAATACTTTCACTAATCGAATAAAATCTATTTTAACTAGAAGAAACCGTAGCATTTATTTACTTATAACATTGAAATTAAGCATAAGTATATGATAAATGTCATTTCTGATTCTATTCTTAGTTTTTCTCCCAAATTATTGTTGTAATAAAATTGTGTGCATGTAGGATGAAATATTAAAAAAAAAATGTTGTTTTTATTAAGGATAACTATTAATACGTAATGTAAAGTATTTTGATATACTTACTACATAATTATATACAATCATTAATAAAAAAACAATAAACTGACAATTAGTTGATAAAAATAACAAGTAATATTTACCTATCGAATATTATATTATTTCTGAGTTAAAACGAATAAGAACAATACTGACAATTTAGAAATTAAAATATTTTTAAATAAAGAAGGTTAGGTACCTACTTTATAAAAATCGCAAATCTTTCCCAATTCAAATATTTAGAAACAGTAAGTTGTTTATAACTACTTAAATGGCAACACCTAACGTGAATACAGAAAGATCGACATACATGCACTTTGAATTAACGGCGGTCCGTCTCTAGACTGTAGATATAACAACAGGGGGCGCACCCCTCGGGTGGTATCGATTTTGGATGAGAAACTGGACTAGAGACATGCAGGGCTTAATAACAATGGTCGATAACCTTGCAGTGCAGCCTCTTGCACTTGCTTTGTTTTGTTCTAACGTTATGATTTCATTTAGGGATATAAAAGGTCTATCAATTCTATTAAGTTGATTTGCGTGGAAACAATCCAACATATTTGTATAGTACCTACTAGCTGAACGTATAATTGAACTTATTACAAAAATACATATTCAGCTACCCTTTTTTATAGTAACGTATTGAAATAAGTTCAAGGACTGACATAGCATGTATGCATTAACTTAATTATTGCATATTTAAATTAATTATTTCATTTTAATCATTGCATATTTAACTTTAACCTAATTTACAGAAAAAAGGAGCTGAAAGGGGGAAAGAAAGGCAGATCTGTATTCACGATTTTACCTATACCCGTGAGATATAAATAAAACAAAGCAGCCTATGAACTTTGAATTCATGCCTTCTCTGTATGAAATTTAGAGTTACTTTCTTGTGTATGATATTAATATAAGTATTAATCTAGAAATTTTTATATACTTTTTTAGTATTTGACATGCTTAGGCATATAAATTAAACACAAAGTGAAAAATGTGAAATCGAAAATAACAGTCACGAGCAGGATTTGAACCTGCATCTCCTGGACTGTCCAGATGCTTCGCCAATTCAGATTCATCATTGCATTTTTGATAGAAGTTTTAAAGGGACACAATTTTTTGAACTATATTTTTTTAGCATTTGACATGCTCCGCTACTGGATGTAATGCTATTGGATTGATGCATGTAAATGCATTCTGATGGATGGCGATGGTCGTAAAGACAAATGTGATGAGGAAATTGGGATGACCGAATGGGTCGGTACGATAGCTCAGTGGCTTAGAGCACTTCCTGGGATTGGAAAAGACGCGGGTTCGATTCCCGCTCGTACAAAAAATCTCTTTTTCCTTATTCACAAATAATTTTACTTTAAAAAATATAAAGCTTACCCAGGTTTTGAATCTGAGTTCTTGCGGTTACGGTAATGAGACACGTGTTTTTTAAGAGGCTTTCAAAATATACGTTCGCAATCAAGGAGGGAGAGGGTTTCTGCTTGGTATGATGAAATGTGGCCAAGGAGGACAGGGGTCCTAAAAAAACCTTACGTTCGTAGTTTGATTAATTTTTTAATCGTAATAGGTCATTCAATGAAATTTAGGAACGGCCCATTACCACTAGACCAGCTTTTATCTACTCTACATACGATATTCATCTGAAATTTCTTGTCGCGGCCTTGAAAATACCACAATTTCATGATTTCTATATAAGTAAACGTTATAAACTACTTAGGTACCACAAAGTGTACCACTGAAGTAATCCAACACAGTACCAGTGGTCCGTCAAGACAGGCGGAGAGACGGCACACGGCGGATTTCTTTAGTGGGTGAGGGCCCTACACTAGCCTGTTCGTTGCCTCGAACGATGGGGTTAGATTTCTTCCCGCCTAAAGAAAATAAAGTACCACGAAGTGTGAAAATTAAAAATAACGAGCAGGATTTGAACCTGCATCTAGTCAGCAGGATTCAGGTCAGCTTTGCCAATTCAGCCATTGTGACAATTGCTTGGGACTGCGAATTTCGATAACACATTCATTCTTAACTTCTTTGGTGACGCCTACGCCGTATGTCAAATGTATTTGCAGACATTATACCGACCAGGTTAATTTTAAAATTAAGATTTATACCAAATAATGTCGTCCTATAAATATTTTAATATTTTTATAAGTACCTATATATTTTAAATGCTAAAAAAGTACATAAATATATCAAAATACTTAGGTACCGTCAATTTCGTTAAATTTGTGGCAGTTTTTCAATTATTTGATCAACAGCTTTTAATTCAATTTCAACAAAAATCGAAATTAACTTTGTTATTCATATAATTATAACTAAAGTTTAGATTTTAAAACTAAATCCCGTGCAAGTTCATTACATCCAAATGATTTTCGTCTGATTTATAATTAAGCATATTAACCCATTAATATTAATTATAATGCTATAATAAACTGCTTACAAAAACCTCTCAAAAATAAACCCAACGGAATTGAAAATCGGTGTATCGACTCACAAAGTTAGGCGAGTGGTTGCTATTATTATTATATAGCCGCGTAGCATTCTAAACTACATCGACCTCAAAAACTTATTACAATCCGCCCTACCCAGCTCATTATCTCTGGCCCATAGTCTCAATCGATACTAAGTACGAACACATATAAACTATTAACACACACATACAAACTAAACGAAAGTCTACGCGTACCCGTAACCGGCGCGTCAACTTAAAACTTAATTATAATTAATTAATTCCAATTGGACTTTATCTCTTTCTAACGCTTTATATCTTGTATATACCGCTCTCTATCTTTCACAGAGGAGGGTAGACGCGGTATTGTGTTTTCGAAGACCTTTTATCATGAGGCATTTCACGAAGTAGGGTAGTCGTTAGTTCGATTCCAATACGATTTTATTAGTACTCAGATTTTAATTGGCATCCAATTTTAATTATTTTTTATAAGTTTGCTGCTTATTAGTGGTTGATTTTTATTAATATTTTGTTGGAGTGATTGGTAGAGGAGAGAGAACCTTCAAAACTAATTTACTTAACGTTAATTTATTTAATATATTAAAGAATATAATATTAAATAACTTAGAATTAATTAATTCGAATTTCACAGAACTGTAATATAATGATACGGAGGTCGTGGCCTAGTTGTGCACTTGCAGTTAAGCAACTTTCTCTAGGCTCGCAATCAGATGGGTGACCAAAAATTGACATCTATTTGTGGACACCTAACCTCCACAAGTTTGGATGAAATTAGAAACGCTAACGAAATACCACGTGCATAGAATTTATTTAATCACATCATTTTCTTTGTGCTCTTCAATACTTACACAATTCTATCTGTCAAAATAGACCTGTAAAAGAAGGTGGTGGTGATTTCCTTACAATCGTCCTTCACACTTGCTTTGACAGCCCCAGGGGTTAACTGTCCTATTACTGACACGCCCCAAAACTAAAACCCACATCAAAGACACCGCTAAGACTATAAAAACCAAAACATATTTATTTTTTATCATACTGGCATAACTAAATTATGAAAAAAGTCCATAATGCTGTTCAAACTGCTGGGATTAAAAAGTAAACATTTGACATGGTGGAGCACCGTGCTGTATATTATTTTATATTTTTAACAAATAGGGCTATATGAATATACTGTTTTTTTTTTCAAGAATAGTATTAATTTATATAAACCTTGGTATCAACATCTGGCTGGACATCAACATATCAGGCAACGCTCAATACAACCAATGGTTGTAATTTTAATATTACAAAAAACAAAAGTGACTTGTACTAGATCGCATTATACTCGTAAACATAATGCTATGAATTAGTAAGTCTACTCTATATCATTAAAATATATAGTACACGAAGTCGGTTACAAGACTACGAAGAACACACGTAAGTTTAAGCGTCATGTAAACGATCAAATTTGCTTGACCAAGGCGTTTGTCAAAAGTCACGTTTTCATCAAACAATACCTCTAACGTTTAAATATGTTTGTCAAACGCGCATCAATAAAGCGCCTTATAAACGATCAATTTTGTTTGACCAAGTTGTTTGTCGAATTTCACGTTTTCATCAAACAATAGCTCAAACGTTCAAGCCGCCTGAAGACCAACAAATTATTTGTCAAATTTTACGTGTTGGTCAAATTTATTTGATAATCTGAGGCTTTACCTGAAGTGTTTGTTAAACAAAATACACTCGTTATTTGTTGAAAACGTGAAATTTGACAAACACATTGGTCAAACAAATTTGATCGTTTACAAGGCGCTTTAAACGCCAAATAACGCTTACAATCAAAATTTCCGACCAACACGTCAAACACGTAGTTTGTTTGACAAACACGTCAAACAAAGCCACAGACTGTCGAACAAATTTGATCAACAGGTAAAATTTGACATATAATTTGTTGGTCTACAGGCGGCTTAACGCCAAAAAACGCTTTCAATAAAAATTTCCGACCAACACGTCAAACACGTCAAACAAAGCCACAGACTATCAAATAAATTTGACCAACACGTAAAATTTGACAAATAATTTGTTGGTCTACAGGCTGCTTTAGAAGTAAAGGAGTTTTTATATCAACATATAGGCAATTTGATTGTCAACGTTAATGTATGTCTGTGGTGATTTGCATGACCTACCTTGACTGTTGACATGACTCATGTTTACTAATTTCATTGTGTAATAAGTAAGCAATTAACGACATTGTGCAAATTAGAGACTTAACTCTTTAAGTGTCTCTTTAAGTTATTAGCTCATCCTTGAACACACCCAAGTCTTGGATTCGATCTCTTGTTGAAATATTAAATACTCTAATTAACTTTAATTTTCACACAAAATTTTACTGTTAGTAAATTTCCGCGAGATCTATATCCCAAAGGTTTAAAATGTTATTTAGATATTTTTATATATATTTTTAGAATTTGACATGCTTAGCACTATACATTAAACACAAAGTGAAAAATGTGAAATCGAAAATAACAGTCACGAGCAGGATTTGAACCTGCATCTCCTGGATACCGTCCATGCTTGCATGCTGGATGCTTTGCCAATTCAGCCATCGTGACAATTGCTCCTGACTGCTAATTTCGATAACACATTCATACTTAACGTCTTTCGGTGACGCCTGCGCCATCTGTCGGAAGTATTTTCATACATTATACTGACCAGGTAAACTTAATTTTACAATTAAGATTTTTACCTGATAATGACGCAAACCCTATAATTATTTAGATATTTTTATATATATTTTTAGGCTTTGATATGCTTAGCACTATACATTAAACACAAAGTGAAATATGTGAAATCGAAAATAACAGTCACGAGCAGGATTTGAACCTGCATCTCCTGGATACCGTCCAGATGCTTTGCCAATTCAGCCATCGTGACAATTGCTCCTGACTGCTAATTTCGATAACACATTCATACAGTGCAGGCGTCACCCAAAGACGTTGAGTATGAATGTGTTATCGAAATTAGCAATAATGTATGCAAATACATCCCAACGATAGCGCAGGGGTCGCCCATGACATTAAGAAGGAATGTGTTATCGAAATTCGCAGTCCTGAGCAATTGTCACGAAGGCTGAATTGGTAAAGTACCTGGAACGGTTTTCCAGGAAATACAGGTTCATATCCTGCTCGTAATTGTTATTTTAGATTTCTTATTTTCGCACTTTGTGTTCATATATAAGGCTAAGCATATCATATGTGTCCGTGTGGTGACGGACTAAGAATACAAGTGTCACCACCCCATTCTTTCCCACGGGTGTCATATGAGGCGACTAAGGGCAGTAAGCAATTGTCATGCATTGCATGACTGGTGGTAGGTCTGGGTACCACCATCTCCCGTGTGACCGGCCATGAAACACATCGTTGCGTTTTGGCTGATAGCCGTTTATATTTCATTTCATATCTGTGAAATGAATTGGTGAGCAGCGGCCTGTCAATACTCTCGGTATAGTTAAGTCCGTGCGATGGCTACCATTTACCATCAGATGGACCGTGGCTCGTCTGCCACAACATGCAATAAAAAAAAAAAATATATATATATATGCATAAAAATACATAAAAATTACAAATATTTAAGCATTAAATCCACAACCACATCTTTGTAATTTTCAATATTTACTATATATTATAGATGAGGAAACTACTTATAAACAAAACAACAACAGAGACACAAAAGGGGTATAAAAGCATTAAATCAGAACAAAATGGCCGTAGCTCCCTGAATGGGGTATAATTTAATTGTAATCATCACTACATCGGCCTGTGACGAGTATCAACGAGATGCGACTAGAAGGGACCACCCAGAACCCTCCACGGCGACTTTGACTCCCCTAAGAAGGGGTTAACACCCCCTCATTACCATATTTCATTTACTCAACGAAATTATGCTAATTACTTATATTGCTTTGTGTAAAAAGGAAATTTATAAGGATTAAACTTACACCCCCCGGACCGGTTGAATTCAGACATAACTAGTTTGAACGAGTTCGAAGGATAAATTATTTAAGATGATTCTTCGAATTAAAAAATCGGGCGGTGCGCAGGGCTCCCGAATTTGTGTTCGCCTCGATTATAATCGCACGCAATTAAAATTCAAATTGGGGAATTTTTAATTTTGTTATTGATGACCCTCTTTGCGGATGGATTGAATTGTGCCTTGTCGAAAACTTTTTGCACCAACTTGAAAGTTGTGCTTATAGAGAAAATTGCTTGTTTATTTTATAAATTTCATATTATTATTCAAATTTAAGTCTTCTTTTTGTTCAAGTGTATTTAATTGGATAACAAATAAGACACATATTTTGTTATTTTTATATAATAATTATATTATATATTAAGCACTTGACATGCTCGGCCATTTTCTGACTTTGTGTTTTGAAACAGCCAGTTAGTATTTATAAATAGTATTCTTCTTCTTTCTTTCTTTCAAAATCAAGTCGCTGTCCACCTCCGTCGCTTACTTTTAACAACACACATAGCACTACGCCTGTATTCCCCAAAGGGGTAGGCAGAGGTGTAATACACACCCACGGTTCGCCAGCTATGTTTAAGACCCACGTAATAGGGGGCCAGCCCATTGACGTCTACCGGGCACATTTCCAAACTCCGGGCTGCCACTGATAATTTTTCTTTTTACGGAAAAGCAATAGTACCGCCTGACCCGGGAATCGAACCCGAGACAGCGTCATGATCAGCAGTCGCTCACAGTACCGCTGCACCACAGAGGCAGTTAAACGTCGTTTAGATATCTTTTTTCATGTAAAATACTTTTCTAAGAAAACAAATTTAATACTTAGTAATAAACTGACTAAACCTCAAAATGATGTAGTTACTGAGAACTGTAGTTCTTCAATATACTAGAAAATTCCTTCATTAGTAAATTATAAAGCGAAGCGAGTGCGGGTCACTTCAGTATTTAATAAGACAAGTATAAATTGCCTTGGCATAATATGTTGTCGTGTGGTGAATGATTAAGGAAACATAGTGTCATCACTCCATTCTATTCCGAGGATGTCATATACTTTTACAAAGTGAGGTAATACTAGAAATGGAAATTAGACACAAAATTGACAATGGCAGCTCGTCTTACCATTATAAATAGTATAAAAAGCCTCTTTTTGTGGAGACGAATGTCTAACAGAGATAATTTTGCAGGCTGTCTGTGTGGTGACGGATTAAGAATACAAGTGACACTACCCCATCCATGAGCAACGGTTACCACTTACCATCAGGAGGGCTGGCTCGTCTGCCATCATTAGCTTTAAAAAAGGCTTTTTATTTTTGCAAGTATACATTGAAATGTTTACCTGATAAGAAATTTATTAAGCTAAAGTGTTCTAGCGTAAACTTAAACTAAGTTGATAAGAAATAATCCGTCCATATTACGTCTAGAAGAGACTTTTGCAAATTTGTGTATTTAAATTGTCCAAACTCTTAAAAGAAAACCTTCTGTGGTTTAAAAGAAATAATAGGAAACTGCAATAAACGTTAAAACATAATTTATTTAAATTGCTCTCGTCTACTTAGTCAGTGTTGATATAACGAGAACGTTGTCAATTAAATTAATTTACAATGTATCTTTATAATCTACAAGGCATTTCCATATCGAGTCCTTATCGAGCCTTAATTAAATACTTAAAGAAAAATGCTTCGCATCTATCAGCATTTTTATCGAGTCATGAGCATAGACAGATCTTCACACTTACACATTATGAAAATACCTCAAAATATAATATATGATGAAAGTCCGAATTGAATTATATTAATGAAATGGCCGTTGCTTTGCGCTTGCAAGCGCCTCAGGCTGCTAGTTTCGCAACTTATCCCTACTAAGGCGAGTCCTTATTTAAATGTAAATTAGGTTCATTTCACGAAATTAATGTCGTGAAGGCCCCACCCCCGGTGTGCGGTGGCCATCCCGCGAGCGTTTCTCAGTACAAGTCCCGTTATCTTATTAAACTTTATCATTGCGTCATGTATAATGACTATTTATGATCATAATCATTTCATTTTAAACATTTTTGTTCGTGTTACTCTGTATTTAATACCTTTATGGTAATTAATCATGCCAAAGGGTTTGATCGCATGTTACCTTTTAATTTATTTTGATATCTGCTCTTGAAAATTTTTATTTAATAATCTGATACTGTAACTTACAAGTTTGATAGAATTTAATGTTGGAACTATACATTACCTTACATAATTATATAGTAAACCTCGCAGGTGCAGATAACGTATTTGCCACTACTGTCATTGCTAGGTAAAGGAAAAAATCCTCTGTAGAATGAGATTAATTGGCTGGTTATAACTTGCTGACTATTTTATCAAATTAGTCATGTTATTTATCTGGTTTTTATAATTTTTATTTCAAGTATACTGTCTCTTTCAAGAACTTGTCTTTAAAATACTACCTTTTCAACATAGTGCGAAAATGTGAAATCGAAAATAACAGTCACGAGCAGGATTTGAACCTGCATCTCCTGGAATACTGTCCCAGATGCTTTGCCAATTCAGCCATCGTGACAATTGCTCAGGACTACGAATTTTGATAGCACATTCATTCTTAACGTCTTCGATGAAGCCGGCGGCATCGGTCGGAAGTAGTAGTGCAGGTTCAAATCCTGCTCGTGACTGTTACTTTCGTTCACATTTTCACACTTTGTGTTAATTTATATGGTTAGCGTGTCAAATGCTAAAAATAGTACATTGTTACCCTAGGGATGAAAGCAACCCTCGAACTATTGGAACCCACGCTACGCTTGGGCGCTAAACCCCGTCTCGGGACTAAATAAGTCTCTATCCCGAGGTAAACACTGTGCTTTTCATTACGAATATGAGGAAACAAATTCTTTAATAAATACTTAACTTTATGTTATTTCAATTTTACATCGCGCTGTAATTGACTGGCTGTACAGAATGTAGAACTGTTTTTTTTTATAATTACTTAGCTGTCAGTTGAAAGTAATTCTCCCTAAGGCTGAAAAGTGTTACTTTCAACCCGCTGCTCAGGCAACTTCAGGCCTACTTTCAGAGTATGAGTAATGAAAAATATATAAAAATATCAAAATATACTAGCTTTTAATTTTTTTATTTAACTCTAGTGGCATTAATGATCAAAAATGTAGCTACTCTACAAATCGTACTATAATACTTAATACAACGTGCCTCGTTGGGCTCGTTATATCTCGCTGCAGTGAAGTCTCGGGTTCAAACTCTGTGGGGTGTAAGAACTTCACATAATTAGTGTGCCCTATATTTCGTTGTGAGTAAATTGCATAGGTGAAAGATGGATAATTATATAATTAAGTCTTTATGGATTAAACAAATATATTCTCAAATATTGATTAATTTTTATTGTGGATTTTAATATAAGTTTAAAATATCTCATTTGTAATGAGCATGATATTTAACTAACGTGTTGTTGATACAGTGTCCTTCATACGCCCGAAAGTTTGGCAACTGTCTCTTAGGGAGTAATGGCTGCTCTATGATTATATGGACAGACGAGTCGTTACTCCTGTATAAGTGTTGTTGCGAATTGCTAATGTTATACTTTCACAGTTTTATACACACAAATTAATCGTTACTGTAACACGTATAACTGTTTTGTGCGCGATTTTAATAGCTGTGACATGAAATGTGTTATTTATGTAACACAAAGTATGACATCTTGATAGCAGCCTAATTATTCATTTACCACTTGAACGACTAGCATAGGTAAGCAACTTTGGCTCGGCCACCGTTACATAAGTGACCAAACCTTACTAACATTATAAAATAACCTTTAGCAACAGCTTCGCTGCGTGAAATCTAGTTTTAGATTAGGCTTCATTGTATCCCGTAAAAGTGTTAGGTTCGTATAGAATAGCAATTTTTACATATAAATAATTAATATGGATGTAGCCATGTGTATGTAGTCGCTAACAGAATCTAGTATGACTTATTTGTAAGCCTCTGAACTCCTCCGTTCTTTGGAAGGTACATTACATACCAGGAGTAGGTCATACGCCTGTGAAATAATACCCTGGTGGTATAATTATACCCCTCTCCACCCATGGGAGTCGTAAGAGCCGACTGAGGGAATATCGGGGGAGTGGGCAGCAACACTCCCTCGAGTATTAACAACAGCTACTGCGATCGCCAACCCGCCTGCCAAGCGTGGCGATTATGGCAACGATACTCCAGTCACAGAGCTGTTAAATTGTAATCGTTTTATACTATAACCTATGCATTATATGTATTATATATTATAAGTATAACAGTTTCCCACTACACTGGGCTTACTTAAGATCTCATTATGGCTTATCGCGCAGTGAAAGCTTGTTATCAGCGCCTAGTTATAATAATAACCAGTCTTGGTAACTGTAAAAGAAGTCAGGGTAATACTTGCACAGATCGCGCAGCGACTTAAGGAGGATAATTTTTAACCGACTTCATTATTATAATGTTTCATCCTGAAATAAGTACTTATATGTGAACTTTATGGTTTCTATTTATTTATCGTATAGTGTATTGCAGAAAATTAATTTAGGTTGGTTAAGTTTTAAATTAGTGTAAATTTTACCGTACCTTTTCCTTGATTGCACTTAGCTAGCATCGTTATCCGACTGTTTTAATATCCTTAGGGCAAGTAGTCACATGTAAATATGTAGTGATAATATAATTTAGCGACCCTATCTAATATATAAAATTCTTGTGTCACAGTTTTAGTGTTTATACTCCTCCGAAACGGCTTGACCGATTTTGATGAAATTTTATATGTATATTCAGTAGGTATGAGAATAGGTTTATAACTAATTTTTCTACCCCTAAGTGTTAAAGGTAGCTAACCCCAAAAAATTTTTTTGAATTTTTTGGACAATTTTTTTTGGTGATTTTTTTATGGTGTGGCATTAAAAATATATTTAGTCCTAAATTTTTACCCTCCTACCACCAACCCCTACTTTTTAATAACATTTTGTATTTTTTAACCCCGGTCGATAGCTGATCAATGGGGTTCCGTTTTGCCAAACTTCTCCGCATGGGAGCAGCATAATAGCAAGTTTATGTCTTTTTTTTTTATTGCATTTAGTGGCAGACGAGCCACGGTCCATCTGATGGTAAATGGTTACCGTCGCCCATGGACTCGACTATACCGAGAGTATTGTCGAGCCGCTGCTCACCAATTCATTTTATAGATGAAATGAAATATAAACGGCTATCTCCTGCTACAGCCAAAACGCAACGATGTGCTTCATGGCCGGTCACACGGGGGATGGTGGTACCAACCCGCTCGGGCCGGATACCAAGTGAGTACTCCCACATGGTGCCCAGCCCTACCACCAGTCGTGCAAAGGATGATAATTGCTTACTTCCCTTAGTCGCCTCACACGACACCCGTGGGAAAAAATGGGATGGTGACACTTGTATTTTTAATCCGTCACCACACGGATAAAGTTCGTCGAACGCAATTTTTCAAATACATTTTAAAAGTAAAGATTCCATCCATCCATCCATCAGCCTTTTAACGTCCACTGCTGGACATAGGCCTCCCCAAGAATGGGGGATAATGCCGTAATCGCCACGCTTGGCAGGCGGGTTGGCGATCGCAGTGGATGTTGTTAATACTCGAAGGAGTGCTGCTGCCCACTCCCTCGATATTCCCTAAGTCAGCTCTTACGACTCCCATGGGTGGAGAGGGGTGGGTCAATTCTAAAGCCGGCCCCACACGGCTAAAAGTAAAGATTAAATAGATATAATAATATTTTCATACTCTAGAAATAATTCATATATGGCAACACAACGTTTGCCGGGTCAGCTAGTAACTACATAATAATGAAGGCATTTGTATTTGTATCCATTAAATAAAATCAAGGTATCAAAAACAAGGGGAGATTTTCATCCCCTCCTTATTATTCTCCCTCTCTAACTCCTATCACTTTCCTTATATTTGGTGCAGCACAAGTGATGCTTCTGGTAGCTTCAATAGGCTACAGTAACCGTTTATCATCAGGTAGACCGCAGGCTTGCTGGCCACCCTCGTAATAATAAACAAAATTGACGGTCCTCGTGGCGTAGTCGGTAGTGTAACCGACTTCTGTGCACGAGGTCGTGGGTTCGATTCCCACTCAGGACAATTATTTGTGTGATGAACACAGATATATTTTGTACTGCGTCTGGGTGTTTTCTATCTATTATATGTATGTATTTACAAAAAAAAAAAGTAATATATGTATTACATCCGTAATCTGGTACCCATAGCACAAGCGTTAAGCTTAGTTTGGGACCAGACGACGTTGTGTGAAAATGTCCGTGAATATTCATTTATTTAATTAAGATATGATTAGTCTTGTGGAATCATCTTCGTCCTTGAAATGTTGTTTTACCTTTTTCGGAGTAATATTACTCATGATGGCAGAGCTACAGCCCACCTGATGTTAAGTGGTAATCGCCGCATAAGAACCTTACAATACAAAAACACATAATTTCACTGTTGGGAAATGCATGAATGAACGTATATCTCTCGCTACTCACCAAAACACACCAAGTGCTTCACGCTCGGTTATACCGCAGACGGTAGTAACAACCCGCTTGGGCCCTATAACAAGTGAGCACCACCCAACCCAATCCTACCACCAGTAATGCAATGGTTGCCAACTGGTTACTTTAAAGAACAAAAATGATTTGTGCAAGTGGAAAGATGAGAGATTTACTGCGAGCAGGACTGCTTACTTGAAAGAATAGCTGAGTGACATTTTTATTTTTTACGAGGTTCCGGGTTCATTCTCCGGGTCAGGCAGTGTTATTGAGATTTTGCGTAAAAATAAAACTCTCAGTAGCAATAGTAGCCCGTAGTTTGGAAATGTGGCCAGTAGACGGCAATAGGCTCGCCCCCTATTACGTGGGACTTAAACATAGCTGGCGAACCGTAGGTGTGTAATACACCTCCGCCTGCCCCTTCGGGGAATACAGATGCTGTGTTTTTTTTTATTCTTCATTTAACTATTAACATCTAATCTCTAAGCTTCCTCTATTCCTATTGAAGCATATAATTTAGACTACCATAATCCCAAATTGTTAACAATATTCTAAAATTAGAACAGATCGTAAAACAAAAATATAATAACATCACACTATAATACTAATCGAAACATTAGGATCTCGATCAGTTCGCGAGGAACGCGATATGAACCGAAAGGGTTAACCCACCCTACAGCACGTAATTACAAACGCACACACACACCCTGACACACAAACGAACACTATAAAACAAGGCAACTACTTAGCATTTTCAAATTAAATACACTAATCACTTGTATAAACTCGACGTGTACGTATAGAGTTTGGATCGATATTGCGCTTGTGTGCGTCTCTGATTATAATGAAGGGTAGAAGGGTGATATTAAGTGCCTCTATTCGTATACCCCTCGCACTACTTGCTGTATATTCATGCTTCGCCACTATATTTTGCTCAGTGATCATTTTTCTATTTTATTTATGTTAATTTAGAAACATGATCATGATTGCCGTCACAATTTACACAAATAGTATAGCAGTTTAGAGACGTTTACCCCGTGCCGGGCTAATGTATGAAGTAATCTTGCTCTCTATAACATCAAAATAATACAATGACTAGTAATAGACAAAATAATAATTTGGGCTGTGAGGTTTGGCTGGGCTGTGAGGTTTGGCCTAAATGTAAATCCTAAGAAATGTCAGTCCATGTTGGACGGCAGTCCTCGTTTACTCGGAGGTATTGACGTCTCTAATTTACAACCTATTGTGTACAATGGATTTGTCATACCTTTCTGTAAAGACATCAAGAACCTCAGGTTAATTGTGGGCAGCAAGCTCGAGTGGAGAGCACAGGTTACTAGTATCAGCCAGAAAGTTACAGGAACCCTTCGCACTCTGTATCGCTTGAAAAACTTTTTACCAGCTGAAACTAGAGCAAAACTTATGCAGACCTTGGTTTTCCCTGTCATCGATTATGCTGATGTGTGTTACCTCGACCTGAATGCAGATCTACTCAATAAACTCGACCGGCTTCTCAACAATTGCATTCGATTTGTTTTTAATCTTCGTAAATACGACCATGTATCTAAATTTCGTTCGCAACTAGATTGGCTACGACGACAAAGGCGCAGTTTACGAGCACTATCACTATTGTTCTCTATTTTAAACTCACCATTATGCTCCCGTTTATTTAAAGCTTCATTTTCAACTTCTTTCCACTACTCATGACCGTCACCTTCACTCTTCTAATAATCTTCTTCTTCATTGTCCACCTCACTCTTCTAGTCTTGTACGTTCTTCCTTTCATGTCCAGGCCTCCTTTCTTTAAATCGTGCAGCGTTTAAAGCTCTTCTCATTAGCTGTTACTTACTTCTCTTGCTATTTTTATTATTATTTATATGTGTAGTATATTTATTTTTATATATATTTATTATATATAATATTAGTAGTATATGTATTAAGGTATCGCTGTCTTTGTATTATATGTATGTATGTCTTTTGCTACTATGCACCTACCACTATCTCTCTGCTCTGCACCGGGTTGACTGGTAGAGTATGCCCATGGCATTAAGTCCGCCTTGTGCCACTTTTTGTGCAAAAGTGATAAAATAAATAAAATAATTACGAATCCATTCAGTTGTGGTGTTGAAATGTGTAATCAAAAATAACAATGACGAGCAGGATTTGAACCTGCATCTCCTGGATACCGTCCCAGATGCTTTGCCAATTAAGCCATCGTGCTTGTTTTGCTCGGGACTGCTAATTTTGCGCCAGCCCTATAAATATTGTTCATTGTCCATAAGGATCGTGAGTACACATTATGTTATTTGTGTTATGTACTTATGTTAATTATACATAAATGTATTTGAAATACACTTTGTAGTATAATATCTACCGTTTTTAATTTATTAATATTTATGTAGCTAAGCAAAGTTTGCATTCACATCATACACCAAACACCATATTTAAGCGAATATCGATAATTTGACGTCGAACCCACTCGAATTTCTAAAAAAGTCCTCTTACAGCAATCGATTAATTAGCGTTATTACATACTGTACGACCATCCATCTGTCGTAATTAGCCGATCCCTTTCCCAGCGCAAAAATAATGACGCACCCCTAAAACACTTTCTTTTTTTCATCATTTTTTAATCCAATTTGGCGAGGATTATGTACGTAATTATATTTTTCCAATTGCTCCGTTCGCTGTTGGAAATTCGTACGCTTGATTGCGAAACGAAAAATTTGCCGTTGATTAGGCTTTTTAAGCCGTGATTGTGTGGGCTCTAAATACAGACGTGTGTTACGGTTTTTTTTGTATCTAATTAGGTCCAGTATACAAGATTATTTTCATACACTTTTCTGAACGTATATTCATAACATGGTAAAGCGTTGAGTCTTGAGTATCAAATAAATATCTTCCTGCCAGTCATTACAGGTTGTCAGGGTCCTGAATAAGAACTACTGAAAAAATGTAACATAGTCCCAATGGCCTGCCAATAAAGGCGGAGAAACGGAACACGGCCGGTTTATTTAGTGGGTGAGGTCCCCACACTACCATGTTTGTTGCCCCGAACGCCCTGTCGTCTGTCTGCCTGTGCGGTTAGGTACATTTCCCGCAAAAAAATGCTCCTGAATAAGAATCTGACGCTAGTCTCGCCCTGAGGTTAACGTCATATTAGGGTTGTGAATCAGATAGGCAACCTTTAAACAGAATAGATTGTTTGTAGCCGACCTCAAAAAAGTTTGGAACATGGCTAAGAAGATGATGAATTAAGTGTATTCCACACCTCGTCCTAAAAGTGAGAAGGTACTATACGAGCAGGAATATCGCTACTTGTCAATCGAAATAGATACTAAATTAATCAAAAGATAGGCTTTGTAACGTTCGCGACAGAACAATTTCAAAGAGTCGTCAAAATATCAATCTGCTACCAAGCAATGTATGTAACAATCATAAATGTCAACTACAGCTGTTGGTGACAAAGTTAAAATCTCTCCCAGACACAAAGGGTACATTTTTGTGAATGGTCGATTTTTTCTGTGCTGTATAACAAACTTAAATAATTGCAGTTGAAGAGGATTCAGTATTTTTGCTACGAGAGGTTAAGGCTTTCATAGTCGACGAAGGCTTATTTGTACTCTAAGTAGTGTTCTTGAATCCAAGAGCTATGTTTAACACTTACCATCAGTAAAAATACTGGTTCGTTCATAAAATTAGTTATGAGATTATAAACTTCGACTTCCAATTCCAAAGCCGCAGGCAAAGGCTATTTGATTTATATCACCTCTATATTATACTAGCCTTTGCCCGCGGCTTCGCAGCAGCCAAAATATAGTTTTTAGGCTATATCTCAGGTTCCCGATATAGTAGCGGGATAAAATGTATACCAGTTGTTAAGTCTAATCAAGAGCTATCAACAAAAAAAGTTGCATCAAAATCCGTTCAGTAGTTTTTGCGTGATGCGCGAACAAACAAACAGATAAACAGACAAACACAAAAATCTCTAAAAATCGTTTTGTACTTAGACACGCTTATATAGCCTAATACAGACATTTTTTCTCAAATATCTTAAATGTACAAACATAGTTCTATTACAGCTTTATAATAGTATAGATAGATGATATTATTTTGAAAATAAATATTATATAACTGATAAACCTTATTTACTAATATGATATGTTGACTACGTAATTACAAAACCGATCATAACCAAATTTGGCATACACATAGTTTTGAGTATAGAGGACACAGGCTACTGTTTATCGCGGAAAACTTGAGGTTTTCTGTAGGATGATGGGGAGTGACGTATATTAGAGTTGGTTGTTTCATATAAGTAGCAGCAGACATAAGTTAGTTTCCCATCCATCCGTCCATCAGCCTTTTAACGTCCACTGCTGGACACAGGCCTCCCCAAGAATGGGCGATAGTGCCGTAATTAGTTTGGGACCAGACGACGTTGTGTGAAAATGTCCGTGAGTATTTATTTATTTATTTAGTGGATTAAAAATTTAGTTCCAAGGTTTTCTTTTTTTAGGGTATATAATAATTTACCAGACCCAAGATTCGAACATTGGCCAACGAGGCTGTGCTAGCTATAATCCCTATAGTGACTATAGTTACATAATCACTATTATATACCTATATTTATTGAGAGCCTTCCGATAGTTCATAACAAGCGTTCAGTATAACCTGACTATATTGAAGATTGTTGCATTAAGTGATAACAGTACGCTGGTTAGGGCATCTTCAATTGGTCGCTTTAGCTGGTTAATACCAAGTTATTGTCATTAACGCCGTCTCGGCAAGGAGCCGGCGATGGCTGGCATCGTCGTATCAATGGAAGTTTCCATTGTCTAATATCGTTTATGGTGAAAGGACCTTTTTGTTGTATCATAAGTATTTTTAGCTCAGTGTAGAGTCACCTACACTAGTTTGTACAAATACTTGTTATTGTAAATTTAATATGTGAAGAAAGTGTAAATTTATATTTTGAATTAGTGTATATTTAAAATTTATTATTAATAAATTATTTATTTATCAATCATTATTAAATTTTTTTTTTTAACCCATCCACCCATCCATCAGCCCATAAACGTCCACTGCTGGACATGGGCCTCCCCACGAAGGGGGGGAAATGCCGTAATCGCCATGCTTGGTAGGTGGGTTGGCGATCGCAGAATGGTGTTAAACGTTTCCCAGCAGTATGCTACTGCCCATTCCCCTGATGCACCCTTAGTCGGTTTTTACGACACCCGCGGGCAAGTAAGGGGTGGTGACATATCGTATTCTTAATCCGTCACCACACGGAAAAACCCATTACTGTCCTATTATCGGTTACGGGTCTCCGATTTAGGTCGTAGTCTTCATACTGACCTAGTGCGGGTTGGCAGACTTCAGCCGTCGAGAAAATCTCTCAGGCATTGCACTGAGCGACCACTGAAGGAATGTAATATGGTTCCGGTGGCCCGCCAATAAAGGCGGAAAGACGGCACACGGCGGGTTTCTTTAGTGGGTGCAGGCCCCACACTACCCTGTTCGTTGCCCCGAACGACGGGGTGTGCGGTTAGGAACATTTTTTCCCGCCTTAACAAAAAAAAGGCATTATAATAATAATAATATCATTTATTTTCTTCCACAAACAAAACATTAAAAAGGTTAAGATACAAAGATACAAATTTGGAACATAAAAATATTTTTTTGTTTAAGTTGTGGGAGACTGGTGCCTAAACTAAGCCGAGGCCTGTATTTCAGGACACCAAGACCCCACATAATAAATTGGCAGTACACTTTTCTATTGTGTGCGCGCGCGTGTGTGTATGTGTGTGTGCGTGTGTATGTGTTGGTGTGTATGTGTGTGTGTGTGTGTGCGTGTGTGTGTGTGTGTGTGTGTGTGTGTGTGCGTTTATATATTTATCACAAAAAGATATTGATTCTTGATAATTTAATTTTAATAACCATTGTTTTATCATTTGTTTTCATTTATTTTTTGTATATTAAATATGCCTATTTCTTTATTAATTCTGTTATACAATTTAGGACCTAAGAAGATGTAAATTTTTTTTATTTCTAGCCTTATAAGTTTTGCATACAGTGTAATATCTTCTTGTGTTTACGATATCATAGTCAAATGACGATACTTCTGCATGTTGCCGGAGAGTGCTAGCGAGAATATATAGCTGTCTCACAGTTAGTACCTTAGTATCTTGGTATAATTGATAAGTGGGGTGAATCTTAGGTTTAAAAAAGGCAACCTTTAACACTAGTCTCTGCGCTCTTTCCAGTTCTAGTAACTTAGTTTTATCTGAGCCACCCCAAGAAGAAATACAATAAGTCAGTATTGTTTGTACTAGGGCACAGTAGACCATGGCCAAAGTTTTTTATCAGTGATGTACCTTAGCTGTCTAAATATTTTTGTTAGTCTACGCACTTTTACTGCTATGTTGTAGATGTGTTCTTGAAAAGATAGTCTATGGTTGATTATGACACCTAAGTAACGTATACTTTTAGTAGATTTTAAATTTGGACAGTTACAATAGAGCCACGTACGAGGCAAGGAACAATAATGAGCATACAATTTACGAGGTTCTGTTGATATTTTGTTGTATATAGTAAATTTTATGTAATTACTTTTGTCAGCATTGAGTTTCAAAGAATTATCAGCGAGCCAGCGGCAAACCGTGTTAAAACCCTTTTGAGCAGCCTCAAAGACATTGCACCGAGCAATGATGATTTGTAAACAAATACACACGTACTTTCGAAAAGTTAGAGGTGTGTGCCATACGAGGGACCTTGGACTGGGGATCGAAATTGATACCACTGTATTTGCAGTAAGTACTTGGTTTAACCACTAGGCTATCACTACTAATTAAATTATTTATATTTCAATTCAGGCTACTCGGGGACACTCTAAGGTTTAATATAGCAATTCTCCTTGAATATTAATCTCTTCTTAACTCTATATTCAAAAATTTTATAAATTTCCTACCCTTGTTTAACCACCTCAAACTAATGTTTACACTTTTTAAACCCCTAGATTCTCCTCAAGCATTCTCCGTATTACATACGACAATGGAGTCGCACCATGAAATAGTACTTGGTCTGAGCGGCGACTCGCCCGCATACTTAAGACCATTAAGCATTCTACTAATGAGAATTGTGATGTGCACACTCCTACCTCGTACCAATAAAGTTTTAGTCAAAGTCATGTAACAAACTTCAATGTTATTTATACGTTCCTATATGCTTAATATGTGGGATGGTTTAATTTCGTCACTTGAAGAGTCGTTGTACTTGAAGATACTCAAAGAATATGATAACACATATAGCAAAAAATATTTCCTTTGGAAAGTAGGTACCTACTTACCTTACACTAACCTACATCAAGATGTAATAACAGTTAAAATTCGTACTTCATTTAACCTGCAAAGAATTCATTGTTATGAAATCGGCATTTCTATTTTAGTCACAGTATGTCTGCCAAGCTGGAATATTGGTCGCGTATTCTCTTGTTGTAACAGTAACTTATGAACTATGTTGGAAAAACAGTTTTTTTTCTATCAAGAATACTTCAGCTATATGAATTAGGTCTACTCTAAGAAGGCTATCGATGCCTACTATCAGTTAAATAGGCGCTACACTATTACTTCAAATTGAATAAATCACAATAATGAAGGTCCGGTAGCTATGACCTTACAAAAGCTGATGGACGTCCAATGAAACCGCTTTATGCTGCAAATAAAGAACTATTTTAAAACATTTTACATTCAAAAATATTAAAATAAGTCCTTTTAATAAGTTTTATCTGTTTCGTTAATGTCAAATCAAGCAACATTAATCACAACACTATTAAAAGCAAATTAACGTTCACACACACACAAAAAACTCAAATAAGATAATGTATGTTATTATTATTGTTCTATTACCCACACTAGTACAATATTGCCTTGAATATGGTTGTGTGAGTGCGCCCTAATTGCTTTTGTCATTAATAGTCGCGAATACTTCTTAGCTGTATGTACAATTAGTAATAATGATGTATAATTAGCCTCGCGGTGAGCCTCATGATAATTTTATGTGTGTGTGTGTGTGTGATAAATGTTCGTACGATTGTCTGTGTGGGTTTTAGTGAGTTTTAGTTTTGTGGCGCAATACATTTGTGTATTAAATTACTGTTTAGTGGTATTTTTATTAATACCCTGTGTTATGTAGGGTAATGTAGGGTAACTGTATTTAACATTGAGTACATAAATATAGACTCGAGGAAACCGATGTACATGACATAAAAATTTGAAAAACTTTTCTTGAATAGAAAGGTATGTTATATTCGTAAATATAATTATATTATATTATATTATGTATTGAATATATAATTAAGAATTATTAATTCTATGTGGGGATTTCATATTGTTGTTGACTGAATGAATAAATATGTTAAGACAGAAGCAATCAAACCATTTCAAGGAAGAGGCTTACGGAAGAAGGTTACATACTACGGAGATCTCCACCTCCACCTTCGATACATCGTTCTTTTTAAATCCGTACCACTTAGTGTGTGTCAAGCGTGTGTAGTCTGTGTGCTGTATCAAGACTTAGCCGACTACGGACAATACACCAGCAATAAAATATGCAACGCTTCGACGCGCACATAATCGAAATGTAATCAGCTGATAATGCATTTGACTTGCATGTTATTGTATATTCATACGCTCTGTTATCCGAGCTGGAATCGTAATCCAGAAGACGTAGTTACTAACTCGTAGTACATTTTCTATTGCACATTTTGTGTGGCCGAGCATGCCATAAAAACATATTTAGCAGAAGACCGTACTGCAATACAAATAAAGTGTAAGCTGTCGGATTATTAAGTCATCGAGAGAATCTCTTGACTATTTCCAATCATCGAATAGTGATATTTGTTAACTATCGAATACTTAATCAAGATTGAGATCTGAACTCAGACTCAGGTTCGAACTTGATACCACTAACTTTGGAATCCATGCTTTTTACCACTAAGCTATAACTGCAATCTTATATAAATGTTATAAAAACAAAATGTTACGAAGAAGTTCGCTATAATCAGAGCAAAATCAAGCCTCTAATACCAAAAAAAAATATATAAATACCTCCATCCATCCATCCATCCATCCATCAGCCTTTTAACGTCCACTGCTGGATATAGACCTCCCCAAGAATGGGGGATAGTGCCGTAATCGCCACACTTGGCAGGCGGGTTGGCGATCGCAGTGGATGTTTGTTAATACTCGAAGGAGTGCTGCTGCCCACTCCTGCGGTATCCTGCAGTCGGCTCTTACGACTCCCATGGGTAGAGAGGGGTGGGACAATTCTAAAGCCGGCCCTATACGGCATATAAATACCTATCAATTAAAAAACCAAAGAACCTGCTCCTAACTAGCTAGGCAATAAATGATTGGTTGTACTTAATAGAGTAAACATTTATTATATACAAACTTGGTAAGTTAGTAAGTGACCTAAAAATCAAATGAAATTACGAGTAATACCTATCGATATAGTTCTTAGTAAATAATAATTTATAATTAATTTACACACTAGAACTGACATTGGCAGCTCATTAGATACCTTGGCTATAGGAAAGTCACGACATAACTTTGTTTGAGATATAAACTGTATGAGATATAATTATTACTGTGAACAGGTTTTTAATTACTTATAGAATTTATTGAATCAAGTTTAGTTAAGTAGTAATCATATAACTTGTAATAATAAGGTATTATTATGTCTTATGTTAATAATAGTATTTATCCTTTACAACTAGCAGACTAGATTCAATTATTATTTAGTAAAATACTTGATATTGTTATTGACAATTTTGCAATTAATAATCGGGATAAAAACTATCGTATCTTTTGACTTAGTTTTTAAACATTTAAAAAAGTTGTTCCATGGGATTTTTTAATCTAATATATAAAATTCCCCCAAATTTTAGTTTGTCGCCATTCTCCTCCGAAACGGCTAGACCGATTCTTATGAAATTTTGTGTATATATTCAGTGGGTCTGATAATAGGATGTAAACTATTTTTCATACCTCTAAATGATAAGGATGTTTTATTTTTTATTTTTTGGGCCAAATTTTTATTTATTTTTTTTATGATTTGGAATATAAGTTAGTTATTTTTTTCTACGCTAGAAATTCCCTAAAAATTCTCTAGAAATAATTTATAAGGTAAAACAACGTTTGCCGGGTCAGCTAGTATACATACTATGTTATTGTACTACATGACGTTGCATTATAGTTAGGTATCCATAATCATCTGGAAACGCTCTCATTTATAATATATTCTTAGCTTTCTTTACTCTCACGTACGTATAGCCTTTGTAAATAATCCGTCACGGTGCTTTCCTCTAATAGGAAACGCCTCCTTTCAAATGCGACTAGTGTACACCTCTTTACTACAATGGAACTTAAATGAAAGTAGACAACTATTTTACTAGTATTCTGTAATGTTATACATTTTCATTCATTTTTTTTTTGTAAAATTCGTATGCTACCTTGTAAAACTTGTAAATGGCCCTATATACTAAATTACATACTGTACATTTACTGGCTGTTAGTTTTCCAAATAAAGCAAAATAAAATAAAATACATTTCAGAGATCCTTTTTTATTTAGGTATATAGATTTTTCTTAGTTGGTACCTACCTAAAATTATTTAAATAAGTATCCGATAGCATAATTAAAAGAAGATGTTTATGATATTATTATAATGCTGTAATTACGCTGTGTCTGTATGCCTCAGATATTTAAGAAAAGATGATTGTTTTAGGACTGCTCGTTGTGGCGTTCTCTTGGGGAGGTCTGTGTCCGGCAGTGGACGTCGAAAGGCTGATGGATGGATGATTGTTTTAGGCACAAAACAGCACCTATTGTTTAGAATTTTTGTCTGTTTGTTTATTAGTATATCAGCCAAAAACTATTAAACGGATTGTAACATACTTTTTGTTTGATAGCTACTAATTGTGATTATAATCTGTTTAGGAGGAGTTCAGTGACAAACGCACGTATAAAAGGATCATATGTACCTATATGTATATAAATTACATTTTTACTAAACTAGCGTTATTATAATTTCACTTCAGATGTAATTCACTAATAAATAGACCAGCACTGGTTAATAATATTAAAAAACTTCATTGACATACATGCAATTACGCAATTATTCTTCAAACGTAAATAATATAACATAAGGCGCAAAATAATTATACCACAATTTTACAAATAATTAATATCAATTGCATCACTAATTAGTGCCCAATAGTGTCAAGAATAAAAAATACCTAATTGCAAATAACTTCCCATAAGCTAATTATATATATCTAATTAGCACATCGCCATTATTAGACACATAATTGAATAGCTATTATAATAAATAATTATATACATAAACTGCAATTTTATAATCGTAGATTATTAAATAATATACCTACGTATGTAAGGTCGAATTAAATTGCATATTGATTTCATATTGAGTTTTGAAAATAATTATAATTAATTAAATATTACAATGTTTAGTAATTTTAATAATTATAGTTAATTATGTATACCTCAAGTAATAATATTTGTAAATGTTTGCATAATAATCTTGGTTAAGCTATAATGATTTGAATGTGTATTTGTTTGAAATATTGATTACATTAATCGGATTATTGCATCGTAATCTTACATTTAAGTGCTAACTTTATTGCAGTAAAACCTAAATATAGTTATTAGTATAGGTAATTTACAGATATATTAGAAGCACTGCCTTGTATTTGTGATACATACAATATCACTGACATTCTGTTCCCAAACGCACATTTTTAGTTTTTTTATTGTTAAATTTAGCTGCCAGTTTAAAATCACATCTTTAGGATGTGATTAGAAACAATTTTTTGTTTGTTTTCACGACATAATAATGCTTTAACGACCTAAGTACTTAACCATGATTTGATGCATGAAATTTTGCATACACATAGCGGAGCCCAGAAAAGTACATATAGTCATATTGTTTTACTTTAATTTTTGTGTTTTATTACATTGTATTACTTACGCCAATTTCGCGAAAGCTGGTATCCTATAATATAAATACGTCATCGTCTGGTATATACATATTCTTTATTGTACAAAAATAGCATTTTTCAGGAAAAGTCAAAAGTAACTTACTTTCATATTTATAATATTATAAGTAAGAAAGGATGGAATTTTTAATACATTATCATAGGAGCATGTGTAGCCAATTATCATTAGCATCGGCATTAAAAAGTACCAACTTAATCAATTTTGGGAATTAGTATCATAACTCGAAAATTACATTATAAAACACTAAGTTACTGACACATATAATGTTTAACACGCATTTTAATTATGCTTATTAACAATTAAAGGCAATACTCGAATGTAGGTCAAGTCGGTTAAAAGGAATAAATCAAGTACTGAGAATGATCTCATGAATTATCTCGAGATCTTTCAACCTTTAGTTTGTTTACATAAGGTCCTATTTGGTGTAGCTAGAGGTCAGGATATGTTAGGGTCTGTTAAGGCCAGCTATATCATTACGTTTTATATTTGAGATCATTAAATCGCAAGCCTGTGATACTACGACGTGATTAATGTAAGTACCTTATATTTATATACTTATAGAGTTTACCTAGGTAGCTATTAAGATCTATAGCACAGTGTGAAGTGTGAATGACTGTAATATTATGATAAACCTCATTACTGATCTGTCGGTTTACTTGTCAAACTGTTACCATATTTGAAAAAGGAACTGTCATGTAGCAAAAAGTGAGTGGTTTATTATTTTTTTAAATGAATCTCAATTAGGCTATATTATTCTTATTTTTTAAAATTAAACCTTTTTTAGGCACTATACCATAAGTGTATCTGAAAGTAATCGTAACAAACCTTGTATTGCGGGGGACTTTACAAACTTACTCACGTCAAAATATCACGGACCCAAAGTACACCCAGACAGAACAACCATTTGAGGATCACACAAAGAGTTGTCCTTTGTGGGAATTGAACTGGCAATACTCGGGTTAGAGGTCAGCATCTAAACTACTCCGCTATCTGTGGAGTCAATTAACAAATGATTGTAGATACGATACAAAATGAAGAGGAGTTCCGTAGTACGGATTTTCCCGTATGACGAACATCTCGCTCTATGGCACGCTGCGCGAATTTGAGTTTTGTTACAACGCCAACATTCAGGAACCACGTTTGTTCCGTTTGAGTGTTACAGTGTAAATTCTTTAAGAGCTGTTTTTCAAGCCCAATAACTTATCTCTAGTAAAAAGTTAAGATAAGATAAGTTATGAAAACCAAGCGCTGATGTTCGTGGGTTTGATGCCATCAACATAACACTATATAAAGTTGAGACTATCTTACAAGACGATTGAATAATACACAATTTGAATCCGATCAATAAACTTCCGTAGGCGAAGGAGTCAATATGTGCAATTTATATTTTATTAATACTGAGCCAATTCCGCTTAAATAATTAACTAAGTACAACCAAGGGACTGTGTGTTGCCTTAAGGCAAAATTATTGATGATAGGTAATGTCTATTTTAGTGTATACATAGAAATTAGTTTTTGACGCGTGAATCTATAAGAGATTTTACTTGTTTTGGTTAATTTACCATCGCTAGAACTGCGCTGACAGCATAAATGGCATATTAGTTCGAACAACAGGTATCCTCTAGCTAAGTGTCTTAAAAATTAAATCCCTTGCACATAATATTTTTGCCAGAAACTATTTACGTAGTTTTCGCCTATTATATTAAATATATTTAGAAGATTAATTCGAAATACTATGGTTAAAAAAATGATCATACTTAATATTAACAAATATTAGAGAGAGTTTGTTTTTATTGGTTGTTACATCTGCACTTCGTAACTACTTAACAGCTCATCAAGAAACTTTTAATACGTATAGTCCGGAGTACAAAAAATAACATAGGCTTCATAACTCGTGTCGCCGGCGGACCACTGAAGTAAACACAGTATCAGTGGTCCATCAACACAGGTGGAGAGACGGCACACGGCGGGCGGTTGTAAACCAACGCCGTAATAGAGGTGACCTTGCTAGATTACAACCGTGTAGACAGTGGTTTGCAAACAAATTTGAAAACAGCCAATCGGTCGCTAACCAAGGTCACCTCTGTTAGGGCGTTGGTTTACAACCCTGTAGGAGGAACTTTAGACGACTCTTATGTGATAGCTGTTGTTGCATAAGTAGATATTATCCATAGATAAGATTAATACATCTTTGTGTTGTTATATTTGCCTATCTCTTAACTTAGTACTGGAGCGGAAAAATGGAATATAATGGTATCCCAAATTTACCGTGAACAGAGCCGCGTTAAATACTAGTTTGTGTATAATTACAGCTTCAAAATAAAAATAAAATGCTTTTGAGGTAATAATTACGTACACTAGCATTAAATAATGTCGTGAACATTATTTATAGTAAAAAACAAACAAAAGAATATGACACCCACACGAATTATTATTCGGTGATTATATGGCACTTGACTACAATCACAATTTTAAAATGATCCAAATAAGTACCCACCGACTACCTAACTAACCTACTTTTTATAACAATTCATAATTATAAAGCACACGATAAGTTTTAATAATCGTTTAGAAAAAAAAATCTTAATTGGTGAAATCGACTAAAATAACATGTTAACAATCAATTTTAACTAACTATTATGTTGAAAACTAATCGGAAGGCTATAAAGAACTCGATAAAATTACAAAAGAAATCTATAAAATTATTAAAATTTCTAATCGTGCCAATTAGGTGAATTTATGGTTTCACTTATGACGGCCGAGGCGGTGGGTTACAAGTTTATGAGAGCACTCAGTATGTGCGCGAGGAAACATATTTTTCTGACGTTGCCTTACATTGTAACGTGTTAGTAGGTAAGTAAAGCGAAAAATATATTATACTGAATAAATAAGTTGATAACATTATGAACAGGTTTTCATTATAAGTTTTAGATACAGTAAGATAAATATGCTTAACGTACTTATATTAGTCGTTTTTGTGTTATTTTACTAGGCTTAAGACTACATTCCATTCATATAATACTTATCTCATTATTACTATATCATCTACATAAGTCATAAATCTAAACTGTTATAGGTAGTTGTTGTACTTTTAAACTCTTACCTTACTAATTATTATAATGAATGGATTACCGTTAGAACGAGTCTAGGCAATGCGGGAAAATTATTTAATTGTCATAGATACTGTTGTTTATTTAGTACTCTAGGTCTGTTCTCTAGAGAGATGGCTGTACCTTACAAACTCTCAAGCTGTGCCTGATTTCCTCGAAATTTCATATACTTAATCAATTTCATTGAAATTGATTTTCATTTAAATTTTAATGACGTTTAAACAAACCATCGTTGAATACAGAAGTGGTAATTCTATATTCAAATTTTAATTTTCCCGCTCGAAACGGCGCGACTACGCGCACGTAAGTGCCCCTACATGTACCTACACAAAGAGCCGCACACACCCCAATGCTCATAATTTGCTGACAAGAAAACAAAAAAGGAAAAAAACACGGCACCCGTTCTAATTAGGTCGTCGAGTGAGAACAGGGCGTTCGTCAGCACAATAATAATTAACACTGGCTGTAATGAAGCGTACCATAAAAACTAATTGGACCCTACGATCGTTGTGTCGCGAGGGTGAGTCGCAAGGACTAGTTCAGATTTTTGATAGTAAATAAACAATTATTATAATTTTTTTTTCCAAGGCTGAATCAAAATATGTAGCGGAGAGTAGCTAAACTGTTATCCTAATTGTTGAAATAACATGGAAACATACTAAAAATGGGTTTTTTATTATTAAAAAAGCAAAGACAAATATGTAAAAAAGGAAAAAAATATTTTATAAAAGAGTCCGACAAGCCTCAAGTGCAAAATTAAAGGAATTAATAAATACTAATATAATTATAACTAGATTTTTGATAAATAATATTGAAGTACGTGTTTTGGCATTTTTGCGAATTTGTTTATTTTTTTTTATTGCCTGTAGTGGCAGACGAGTCACGGCCCATCTGATGGTAAATGGTAACCGTCGCTCATGGACTATACCTACCGAGAGCATTGTCAAGCCGCTGCTCACCATTTCATTTAATCGATATGAAATGAAAGAATAAACTATCTCCTGCTACAGCCAAAACGCAACGATGTGCTTCATGGCCTGACCGGCCGGGAGATGGTGGTACCAACTCGCTCGAGCCCGATACCAAGTGAGTACTCCCACTTGGTACCCAGCCCTACCACCAGTCATGCAATGGATGGTAATTGCTACTTCCCTTAGTCGCCTCATACGACACCCGTGGGAAAGAATGGGATGGTGACACTTGTATTCTTAGTCCGTCATCACACGGACAAAAAAGCAAAGCAGTTTCTCAAAGGAGCAAAATAGTAGTATGTAGATACAATTTTATTAAACAAAAACGAATGGTAGGTAAACTTGCACCAGACAGCTAAAAAAAAAACAAAACAACCAATAGAAATAAATGAAACAGACGCCTAAATTACCATAAACAAAACCGTTCTATAAACCACCCTAACATAGAACATTAGTGCTTAGTCATAAAAAAAAACATTAGAACGTAATCGATCAAAGATAATGCAGTAAACATTGCCAGCGAGTATTTTAAATCAAAATGCTGACGCGAACGGTCTATCAACTAGTTGAAAAGGGAAATCAGTCAATAATGCACTAATTTCCCTTCCTTAATGGCGTATACCGGCCCTCTACTCAGACACTATTACGACAGAGCAAGTTAGTGTTTAATGTAACTTGTACATACTGCAAATATTATTACGCAAAGCGGCTCGTTCATTTAATTTTATTAGAATAATATAATATAATCTAAAAAACTTGCTTCGGCAGTACATATACTAAAATTGGAACGATACAGAGAAGATTAGCATGGCCCTGCGCAAGGATGACACGCAAAATCGTGAAGCGTTCCACATTTTTTTTTTTCCGTGTGGGGCCGTCTTTAGAATTGTCCCACCCCTCTCCACCCATGGGAGTCGTAAGAGCTGACTGAGGGAATACCGGGAGGAGTGGGCAGCAGCACTCCCTCGAGTATTAACTACATCAACTGCGATCGCCAACCCGCCTGCCAAGCGTGGCGATTACGGCGCTATCCCCCATATGAGCGAAACACATGTTGTGGAGTTCTCTTGGGGAGGCCTATGTCCAGCAGTGGACTTCGAAAGGCTGATGGATGGATGGATGGAATCTAAAAAAATAGCAGGTGTATTTATTATATAAGGTGAATAACCGAGTAAATCAACGGCTTAAATAACAGTAATAGTCTATTGGTAAAACTATGGATTGCAAAAACTGTGGTATCGAGTTTGTTCCCCAGTCCAAAGTCCTCATGCTGCATACACTTCTGGTGTTTCAAGATATTTCGAAATTAAATATCTATTTGTTTACAAAATCGATCCGTGCCCACTACTAGCACAGTAATGGGTTGGAATCTTTAACAATCATATGCCATTGTCGATTAAACATATTTTACAGATTAGTTATTTACTAATTTTTAAAATCAATTTAATGTAAAAACCGGTAATAACAGTAATATTTGGCACCATCCATCCATCAGCCTTTCAACGTCCACTGCTGGACATAGGCCTCCCCAAGAGAACGCCACAACGAACGGTACCGTCATGGGGGATAATGCCGTAATCGCCACGCTTGGCAGGCGGGTTGGCGATCGCAGTGGATGTTGTTAATACTCGAGGGAGTGTATTTGGTACCAACCCAAACTGTAAAGGCTTCTTCAAACTGACACATTATGCGCAGAGTGCGACGCGGAAAATCTCACGGGACATTAAAAAAATCTTTAAAATTATCCTAACAATACTTGAATTTACATATTTTATGAATTTAAAACGCATTTCAGCCATGCATTATAATTTGTTTCATGTTTGTTGCTTGGGCGGCTTTCACGTCTTAATGCCAATAAAATTATTATAATAATTTATTAATTACTAAAATAGTGATGTAGTACTATTAAATTTTCCTTGTGTCGCCTCCTGAGTAAACATTATGTAAATATAGTATTACTGAACGAGCTGTCAATATGTCTTGCGTTTATTGTGGACTATAATTATAATTTTACGAGTATGGCTACAGTAGTAGGTTGGGGGAAAAGTTGAATAACTTACGTTATGATGTATGCAGTGTATTTATTTAACATTGAATCATCACGCTGTATATTTCGCTAATTATAATTTGTATGATTTAAAGTTCAGGTATAGTGATCTATAAGGATAACAAAAAGCTGTACCTAATATAATTATCAAAACCTTATGAAGATATTTTTACACGATTCTCATTTAAACTAATCTGCTTTCAAATTGTAAAGCATTTTAGAAAAAAAAAATCTGGCCGCCATATTGGCCCAATCATGGGACTAGTAAAAGTTTTAGTTCACATTAAAATATTTAAAATTGACATCATTAGTGTTTTGGAAGGAAATTTACAATTCACACACATTAAATAGGTACTTATAACGTACCCTATAGTAAACACACTAAATCTGGATATTGCGTCAGGATTTTTTTTAAACACAACACTAAGGAACTGCACTGAGGAATAATGTATTGCGGGGGACTTTACAAACATACAAAGTCACGGGCACAAAGTACACCCAGATTTAGGATAACCATTTGTGGATCACACAAAAAGTTCTCCTGTGTGGGAGAATCGAACCCACAACACTCGGTTGGGAGGCCGGTATTTAAACCACTCCGCCATCTGTACAGAGTAATTATTGTTCTTAATATTTATGGTTTATACCTTCGCAAAGAGAACTTTTTAGTTCGTCTTGAATTTTTTACTATTGCAATCATCTATACTATTATAAAACTGTAACAGAGAGCTGTGTCTGTACATTCAAGATATTTGAGAAAAAATTACTTTAATAGGCTGTATAGGCGTGTCTAAACACAAAACAATTTTTTTTAGAATTTTTGTCTGTTTGTCTGTTTATCTGTTTGTTTATTCGCGCATCACACAAATACTACTGAACGGATTTTGATGCAACTTTTTTTATTTGAAAGGACTTGATTAGACTTAAAAACTGGTATACATTTTATCCCGCTACTATATCGGGAACCTGAGATATAACCGAAAAACTAGAAAATTATTTAAATTAGATTTTTTTTATAATTTATTTAAAAGAACTACTAGATGGATTTTGATGCAACTTTTTGTTTGAAAGGCCTTGATTTGACTTAAAAACTGGTGTACATTTTATTCCGCTACTATATCGGGAACCTGAGATATAACCGAAAAACTAGCTTTTGGCTGCGGCGAAGCCGCTAGCAAAGGCTAGTTGATGTATAAAATTAATGAATAACAATTTTTCTTTTTTTTTTACGAAAAATCTCTATAACACTGCCCGACCCGGGGATCGTACCCGAGACCTCATAATCAGTAATCGCTTACACTACCGCTGCACCACAGAGGCAGTAAAATGATTGCAATCCTTAGATTTCTGGCCTTATTAATTTACACAGCTAATCTAATAAAAAGTTCGCATGAAGGCTATTGATGACACCAATGGTTTTTTTTATAGTTGGATGTGTATCCGGACTTTGGTTTTACACTTCCCATTAAGTAAACGAACGTTCACAGTAATTATTAAAACAAAAAACCCTTTATTAGCAGGGACATTCATATTTAGCTCATTGTGTAACGAATAATGGTCCGATATAAAAAAGGCTCGTTGCGCGCAATAAGATTACCAATAAGCTTCATTCAGGTACCTATATTATAATTTTTATTTATAACTAAGTATGTTCTGCCCGTGACTTCGACCGCATGAACTTCAGAAAATAAATACGTCTCTACAGCACACTAATGATATCTATGCAAATATTGTTTTACCACATGAACTAGCCATTCTTCCGGATAAAATTTACCAAGTCTATATTACAACTACCACTGTGCAAAAAAATCATTTGTTGCCGAGCGGTCCTGAGAATGCCTCGTGTAGAGGTGAAACACGTGACGAATATGTGGTTCTGAGAGTCCAGCTATATCGCATAGTTGCATCGCATTGGTAAGACTTTTTCATTATCGTTCACGTGTGTACTTTGCTATTATCACGGACTCCTCTATCTGTGGGATTGGCAATAATAGGTTATTTTGTGTGTGTGTCCAAAGATAACCAGGATTGACAATCCACGGGTGAGTGGTAGGCTTTCCGCCTAAAATATAATAACAAAAAAATCATGTCAAACCCTTGCCCTGAAAAAACAGAAACAAATCTATCTCACGGGAACAGCACATTTTTAGATCTATGTGCTATTCCAGACTAAAAACCTCTGCCAAATTTCATTCAGATCCGTTCAGCCAGTTCAGTTCTGGCGTGATTGAATAACAAAAATCCATCTCAACCTTCGCATTTATAATATTATATAATAGAATAAGATTTAGAATACAAAGTGCTAGTCACCACCGAAGTTCGGGCCTCTAAACAGTGGTCAGAAAGCGTGGGTACGAACCTCGCTCGTGACAATGATTTTATA
Source organism: Leucoma salicis (assembly GCA_948253155.1). Taxonomy (NCBI): domain Eukaryota; kingdom Metazoa; phylum Arthropoda; class Insecta; order Lepidoptera; family Erebidae; genus Leucoma; species Leucoma salicis. The sequence continues at coordinate 6,646,823 of OX411813.1, read as the reverse complement.
TTCAACATTTTCGCACTTTGCTGTTTTTAATGCGTATAGTAGCAGACGAGCCACGGTCCACCTGATGGTTGAACGGACTCAACTATACCATAGTATTGTCAAGCCGCTGCTCACCATGACATTTCACATATTTATGTAATAAAAGAATTAACAGCTAATCTCCTGCTACAACCAAAACACACCGATGTGCTTCATGGCCGATCACACAGGAGATGGTGGTACCAATCCGCTCAGGCCCGATAACCAGTGAGTACTCCCACTTGGTAGCCAGCTCTACTACCAGTAATGCAATGGGTGATAATTGCTTACTTCCCTTAGTCGCCTCGTACGACATCCGCAGGAAAGAATGGGTTGGTGACACTTGTATTCAAAACTCTTGTATTCTTAGTTCGTCTTTGTGTTCCTTCATTTAGCTTAATAACGTTCGAATCCTAATTGTAATAATATTAGGCTTATCGGTTCGGTATAAAGAAAATACATCGGGTGGATGAACTCGTCTCGCTATAGACGGTAATTATGTGATATATACGCGTCCATAATACTATAATATCTTATAGTATTATAGTCGCGGGTTAGAAACTGAACCACTTTTTTTTTCTTTATCTTTTTTTTTTTGTTAAGGCGGGAGGTTTGAAACTGACCCGCAATAATCTTTTTATGTTTGACAATACTTTAATCCAGTAAATATAGCTTATTTCGAAGCGCATATAAAATTGAAAGCAATTTAATATTTCCCGTAATAACAGTACTACCTACATAACGTTTTAGTATTGAAAACACACAAAGAAATACAAGCAATAATTAAAGTCTCGGTTTGCAATTAAAATAATGGGTGTCACACCTATGAGACAATTAGTATGGAGAAATAAATTCTATGTTTTGGTCGCAATCCACCAAGCTTAATTAGGGTTAATCAAAAAAAAATTAATACGCCATAATGGTACATAATAGCTACTTTAACGCGGTCCCGTGATACGTTGATAATTGTAATGTATGCTAATTATAAGGAACTGTTTTGTTGTGTCATGCTACTTTCCTTTGCTACTTAAAAAAGAAAGTAAAGTAGTCTATGAAAAATCTGTGGAGTTCGGTTGACTGACCGCATTCGTAACTTCGGCGTAAGAGTGCCAGTAGGTATGAGTAGACAGTATTGGTGTAAAGATGCGTCTGTAAATTTTTTCTATTTTTTTTTATAATACGTGAGTGGTTACCGTGGCCTATAGACGCTAGAAACACTAGCGTGTTGTCATCCCCAAGTAAAGGGATAGGAAGTGGACGCATAATAAGGAGAGGATAGGTAGGATACTAAGGGCAGGATAGAAATGATAATAAGAAGAGAAAGGGCGTGGGCTTGGGCCTCCTCCCAGTCACCATACAAAACACAACGGTAGGAGTATCTACTTGTGTCATCATTTACAAACTTTACGATATAGATAGACTATTATATTACAACACTAATTTCAAAAGAACCTTTGCCAGCCAGCTTTACAAGACTAATGATTACTCACTAATCGACGCGCAAACAATCGATCGTCAATAATCGCCTAAAAAGAGATGCACTTAGTTATATCGCCCTCTCTCTTCCTCACAGCAAAGTTCATTGCACACCCCTTGAACTTAAAAAAGAGTTTAATTTGCTTACCAACGACTTGCTATATCGTACAACTAACTTGGCAATTACGGCTAATGATAATAGTGCCTTTATTACTTATGTCCATTAGTCTATGTTGGTGTATTGTGAACATTACCAACTACTTGGCTCAAAAGCCTTGTGTCTATCATTTTATTTTTAAATTAGATCAAAATTGTATAGACAGTCTACTGGTGTACTGTGTTGGTTGTTCTAATTACTTATAATTATCTAATTTTATTACAAGTAATTGCTTAAATTTGGGCTACAAATAGACAGTGTTTTCTTTTTTCTTAAGATGGCAGTCGAGCCACCTGATGGTAAGTGGTAACCGTCGCTCGCGGACTCAACTATACCGAGAGTATTGTCAAACCGCTGCGCACCATTTCATTTCTCAGATATGAAATGAAAGAATAAACGGCTATCTTCTGCTACAGCCAAAACACACTGACGTGCTTCATGGCCGGTCACACAGGTTATGGTGGTACCGACCCGTTCGGGCCCGCTAGCAAGTGAGTACTCTCACTTGGTACCTAGCCCTACCACCAGTAATGCAATGGGTGATAATTGCTTATTTCCCTTAGTCGCATTGTACGACACCCGCGTGAAAGGATGGGGTGGTGACACTTATATTCTTGTCCGTTACCACACGGACAAATCTATATTTGAATTTCTGTAAGTAGACTATGATTAAAATAAGAAATTATCTAAAGAAACCAGTAAAAATATTGGTAATTTTTACGAGCTTCTGCTTTAACAGTGGCCTTTAATCATTTGGCTTGTGAAGTATTAGGTCAGTTATAGAGTTCACGCTAATGATATTGTACTAAAACACAAAATTGTTATGATTATTTGTAAACAGCACCACACGTTTATTCGATTAATCAATCTCACTACAATCCATCCATCAGCCTTTTAAACTCCACTGCTGGACATAGGCCTCCGCAAGAATGGGGGTTAGTGCCGTAATCGTGTAATCGCTTAGTGCTGCTGCCCACTCCCCCGGTATTCCCTCAGTGGGCTCTTATGACTCCCATGGGTGGATAGAGGTGGGACAATTCTAAAGCCGGCCCCACACTACACACAACACAATTCTTACTACAATACAATATTACAATATTTACCTTCATCCATCAATATGGACCACATTTAACAATCATCACATCAACAGTTTAGATGAGTAAACGTAGCTCATAAAAACAAATTAGTTCTGATATTTTAAAGCGCAATAATTGCAACTAATAATGAACTCCTTAATACGATTCCCTGCCGTGCAGCGGAACAGCGTGCTCCATTATTGCGAAGAAGGAAGAACAGTGTAGTTGTAAACACGCCCGCTATTTTTACTAATTGCTATATAACTAGCAAGTTATCTAGTAATAGCAACAGCTAAAATAATTTGTTACTTTTCATCGCTATTGTTTATTCTACTCTGAAAGCTAGATCGTAAGTCGTTCCTTAAGGGTTCGAAAATTATTGATAACCCATCTTACGCGTTTGCTTTACTATGATTCACTTAAGCTCCAACATGTCTTATAAACACTTATATATAATGTACATAAGACATTTAGCATTTGAAGTAATTAACTGCCTCTGTGGTGCAGCGGTAGTGTAAGCGACTGCTGATCATGAGGTCTTGGGTTCGATCCCCGGGTCGGGCAGTGTTATTGAGATTTTTCGTTAAAAAAATTCTCAGTAGCAGTCCGGAGTTTGGAAATGTGCCTGGTAGACTTCAATAGACTCGCCCCCTATTACGTGGGACTTAAACATAGTTGGCGAATCGTGGGTGTGTAATACACCTCTGCCTACCCCTTCGGGGAATACAGGCTTGGTGCTATGTTATGACTAAAGTCAATAACACACAACGATGTAAAACTAATTAATATGGGAGGGTAAAGGTGAGGGGTTTTCACGATACTTTTTACCATACGTGAGCTATCTATCTATTTTTATATTTTTTGTCGCATTTTACGCCATTTTCACTGGCCCCACCGGATGAACGGAACAGGGCTTCTCCTTTATACCTATTTTTTAAATCAGTAAATTGCATATTTGAAAAGTACAGCAGACTCAGCTGCATGTTGATTGGACAAGTGTGCTTAGCTGTTGACTATATTATTTAATTTGACCTACCTCGTTCATTGTTTAATTATATTATCAAGTTATTTCTTTTATTTTAGCATGACAAAAGAATTTTAATTTAAGAACGTGTACGTTAATTGCGTATTCGATCAAAATTTTGAATGAAAGGCACAATGGCAGAATGTAAATTTAAAATTTTGTCGATTATGTTCGAACAATCGAACAAGTAGTCAAATCAAGTGCCCACGCGCTGCCTCGGCGGGGGTTGATTCAATATCGGTATCCCTATGACGTCATGTAATTGAGGGTAATCATGAGAGTCTCTGGCGGTGCTCGATAATTAAACACATTTTTTTTTAATTCAGTGTAGGTACTGCTGACTTATTCCAATTTCAAATTTTTATTCCGTTTATTAGTAACCTGACAAAGTCGTAATTTACAATATCATTTAAAAAAAATTAATATTACTTATTAAATAATATTTACAAAATCTTTTGTTATTACTACAAACTATAGAGTTACATCATAGTTGGGCATGGGCCCCTTATATAGCCTATAATTCTTACCAGTCCCAATTAGTCGACTATAGCTTGCTAGCCAGGTGGGAATTAGTGTATATGCTAAATTTATTACTTCAGTGGCCTATGCGTGATTTTAAAGACGAGTTCCTGAGTGATTTATTGTCTCAATTTAATCGTAATTTAGTTATGCCGCGGATAATTGCTAATCTAAAGAACAAACACTGAACCTCACTTAAATCCTTCACAGGTCTTTTAAAATAACTAAGACAAACTGATATTATAAAGACGTAATGTTTACAAATTTGGATTTCGGAGGTAATCTTAAAAACTACACATCCGATTTCAAAAATTCTTTTTCCAATATTAAAACGGACTTGGAGGAGTTAACACTGCCCAACCCGGGGATCGAACCCGAGACCTCATGATCAGCAGTCGCTTACACTACCGCTGCACCACAAAGGCAGTTTAAATAGATAGTGTATACAATACCAATAAAATAAAACAGCTTTTCGTGAAGACCAATTTTGCAACAAAAATCGACCGACGACGGTAAGATAACTTTACTTGTTTTCTATAGAAAAGTTTTACAACTCAAAAAGATCTGTAGATCATACGAGCTGGAGTTATAACTAGAATTCTATATTGAAAATAAACTGTGCTTAAACTTGAGTAATTATGCTTAAAATTAAGTAACGATCCCGTAAAAAATACTCATAGTATTTTTTTAAAGAACTAATAACCTTAAAAATTGAATTTTAAATAAGTATATGTCATCATTATAATAATATTCATTCTTAATAGCGTTGGAGTGTGTCCTATTATTACAACCCGAAAATATAAATGGTGTAATTCATCAAATAAATTAACTTTACGCAATCGCCGGATATGCTGATAACTCAAATATATCAATTTCGATAACATCGCCTAACAAATCGACTATTTATTAACAATTCTAATGTTATGCGTACCACAGATTATAAATATCACTAATGGCACACCCACCCTACCTTTTATTTTCTTTGAATTTAATGTAATTTATGTTAGTTTTTTACAAATCCTTTATCCTTTTTTTTTTTGTTAAATTCGCCAATAAAGGCTTAGAGACGGCACACGGCGGGCTTCTTTAGTGGGTGAAGGCCTCACACTACCCAGTTCGTTGCCCCGAATGACGGGGTGTGCGGTTAGAAACATTTTTTCCCGCCTTAATAAAAAAAAAACAAATCCTTTATCCTAATGGTCGATATTCTTTCATCATTCTAACTCATTATTGTACATTATCCTGTACTATTTATTATCAGGGGTTGCTCTAACAAGTACTGTTGTGGCGAATTACTTACTGTCGAAAACTATAGTATTAGTTAGATATTTGTCACTGGATACTTTAGTGCTTCGTAGTGTATTTACTATCACTACAGAAGCTTGAACTTTTTCTTCTTACATGAAGAAAGCTTCTAGATGGTAAAAGAGTAATTATATTTTTATTTTGAACTAAAAATACGTTTGCGGAATCTATCGCGTTTACTTGATTTTCTACTATCCCGACGTTTCGAATACTTTACACCATTCATGATCACGGGTGGACGTAGATGGTAGACGTCCAAGGCTGATATGTTGTTTCAACGGTTTAACGGAGAAAGTATGATATTTTTATTATTTACAAAACCTATATTTTTCGGTGGTAGCCTACGGGTAAAATCAAGGACTGCAAAGATAGTGGTATTGAATTTAATCCCAAGTCCAAGATTCTCGTACCCACCTCTGATATTTTGAGATTTTTGAATGTATGTGTATATTTGTATTTGTTTTCAGTGAAGGAAAACATCATGCATTAAAATTTTCTAACCTGCACCAGGGGCAGCATAGTGGACTGATACTAATCCTTCTCACCATGAGAGGAAACCCGTGCGTGTAGTGGGACAGATTTTTTTTCTACAAACCTAGCTATATCTTCATGTTTATCGCCATTAAAATTCTTACAGTAATACCAGAGACGTGTTCTAAATTCCAGAAAGATAAAACAAATAAAATCGTTGTATTGTATTCTTACCTTTCCTTTATCGCTTCCTTTCCATTTCTGACAGTTACTTTTAATGTACACATTCTTGGTTCTGTTACTTTATTATATACAAGCGCATTACACGCAGCTTCGCTTACGTCACAGTGAATTTTTGGATAGGATTTGCATAAAATCCTTCCTTAATCCTCACCAGTACAGTACCGTATCAAAGAATTCATATGTAAACGTCCTAGCCCCAGGAGTTTGGGCTGTATGTTGAAGTCATTTATTCTTTTGTATATTATAGATTAGCGCATTACGCATTCGCTTTTGTCATAGTCATGTGGACAAAAATACCATTTTGGATAGAATATGTATATCAAGGAAACCCATTATGTAAATTTTCACGATCCTAGCCTGCAAGAGTTTGGACTGTGTTGTAGGTTTATACGTATGTATTCGATTTATAAACGCCAGGTTGATATATCAGTTAGTCAGTTAGGTATATAGATTTATAAACACCATTTCATCGATAGACTTATTCTGATAATATTAAAAATACAAATTTGATGTAGGGTCAAATAATTTAGGCTAGACACAAACCGTTCGATCGTTCATAACATTCGTAATCCTGTTACAAAGCTATAAATGAAAGGTAATTGAAAGGAAATTACGCAATAAATGGGAAGGTTATTATTGAATTTAATGTTAAATTAATCGTGAGCCCCCCTCCTAACCATCTGTCGTATGAACCCCCACAGAATCGTTTTATTTTCGAGATCTACTCTCGATGTTACAATGAATTCGATTATTTTGTTATTGAGTGCTTTTGTGTTTTGAGTGTTCGGCAAATATTTAAAATTTGATTGTTTTTATAGCTCATTTTGTGATATTGGATGAGAAAATATACTCAAATAGTAGAACTATTTTTATGTGAAAGTGAAAAACCAGAGATTTTCTTCGAGCACTATTTGAATTTGCGTCCTTCCCTATCCGGAGAATGCTTTAGGCTACTAAGTTATCGTAGAAACATGATTGCAACTCCCAATCGCCATCTTAACCAATTCTCCACCCAACTAGCGGAGCACATAAAATGCTTAAAAATCACAAAGAAATAATTTCGTTAATCATGCTATCGTTTAATAAGAGTCTTCTGATATTTACGCGAAACATTCGCGTTAAAAATCACACACATGAAATAAAACTGCTACTTTACATTCACGATCACGGGTGGACTGAGATGTTGGAAGTCCAATGGCCTGATATCACAATATATCGAACGAAACGTCGGGATAGTAGAAAATCAAGTAAACCCGATAGATTCCGTAAACGTAGTTCTATTTCATACTGTCAAGTGATCTAATCTGAAAAGTATCTAGTAATAACCATAACAATTACACCAGGTAAGCTTAAACTATTTACCTTTAATTATTATAATAACTATGAACAAAATATTGTTTTAAACTGATCTATGTGTTAGGAGTAAATTATAAAATATTAGTATAAACGTCTAGCAGTGACCAGTGTATTCGACACGGTACACCGTGTATTGGCCACTCGCGATACCGGAGAACGGCTCTGCATAAAACATCGCTATACGCTGCTGCTGTACGTTGGACTTTAATTATATATCTGCTACAATTTCGCCTTTTTTCGAGTATTTTTCACAATTCGGTCCCCCCACGACACCCCTATTCACCCGCTGCCGAACGACCGCGGAAAAAAATACTTCACGCGTGTGTGTTCCTACGTGACAATGTATTGTTGTATGTACAAACGACTCTGTTACTAGTGTGAGCGCCATGGCATCGAAGACAGATCTTGTATATATCATCAGATCATCGACATTTCACGGGTAATGAATAAAATGTCGTAATAAAAATTCACTTTTGATGCAATTAAGCTTGTAGAACACGGGCAGGAGAGGCCGATAAGCGCCGCTCAACTTTTCCTGTAACAGGCTGTTATTTCACGATTTAAAATCGGTTCTCAACCCGTTAATGATGCGAGGTACAAGTGCAGATCGGCGGCTCCGTTCGGCCGCGGACCAATCTATTTAATAACCCCCGTCGGTGACACCCCGCCCGGCGGCCATCGCCAATTTTCACCCCCTCGGCCCCTGCAGGCCCCCTAGCACCCGCCCTGAAAAAAATCCAGAACGTTTTAAAATTAATGAGTAAAAATCTACCCACACACCCGAACGGACAATGCGGCGTGTGTGTGCGCAAAAGCCAGATAACGACGGCGCTTTGCCGCCCAAATGAGAACGCCGCGGACTATCACATGTTCCTTCCACTGATCGCGACTCATACATTCACAAAGCATTTGTTTATACACACTTTTGAGCCACATTTAATAAACATAGATAACATAGACTCCTTACTGTGATTTATATCCGCGATCACCTTCACGCCTTTTCCATTAGGACCAACTATCCGAGAAAATAAAAATAGAGTACAAATTGAAATTTCGCTGGTTCGAGTGCTAATTCAGGGCGAAACGGCGCCGCGACGCGGAACGAACGCAGTTAGATAACATTTGTAGAAGCGAGCGGGGGTGGTGTCACCCCTACGCAACGCCGTTTTTATTTTGGCCGGCCCTTGCCCCCTTACCCCCTTCGTTCGTCCAACTTCATCTGAATAATTACTGATTTTTTCCGTGTACCGCTGATTATTCCGAATGTTACTTGTTGATGATAATTTTTTCAACTTTTTTCATTAGTCAACACCCAGTGGAGTTTTGATTGTGTAGCTTTTTTGTATTCAATTTGCTTCCTATGTTCAGGAGATTCAATATGTATGATATACATTTTCGTTCCATTTTTATTTAATCGCCTTATAAATCCATGTAGGTGTATAGAAGCCATGAAAATTTAAATTTTAGCTAATAATTATTATCGCGCTCTGAGGCATAAACAATATATATTATACATAATATCGTATGTATATGGCAATGTAAATTAGTAAAAGTATTATATTATTTCAAATATATTAAAGCAGTGCGTTGTTATTTATTTGAACATGAGTAGCGTCGTACGTCACAATGCAAGCACACGACCGTTTAATTATTTCAATAATTGGAAATCAACTAATTTCACCAAATACATTAAAAAACACTACATTTATCTCAAGGTGAGAAGTTTAATCAGAAATCAATGGGCTAACGAATAAAACGCCGACTAAATGAAAGCACATTTGCCAAAGCACGTGCAGAAAAGCTCTACTAAACGAATAAAAAATCTAATCGAAACTTTAATTATCATGCTTATTCGACAAGTGACAAGTCGGGCCGATGCCGATCGCTTTGGCAAGGATTTCGGAGGGACCACCCAACACCCTACGGGCCGCATTTTTTCCACCTACCACCAAAGGGGTTGATTTTTTAAACTGATGACGCGCTTTCATTCCGCGCTGTGCAACTTGGCCGTGCGGCTGTATGTGTAACCGGCCGGTTAGTAAATAAATTAAAAAGAATAAAAAAATAATACCGTGTGAACACGTTGTCGATAGTGCGCTACATTTTATTTTAGCGGCGTTATCTGTGTTGTTTCCCGTTCTAAATACAACTTTTATAAAGTTAAGAAAAGTTTTTTCGAATACCGTGTGTGGATAAAATAAATTTGGTGTGATCGCAACATAACTTTGAATGAATGTTTAAAGTTAGCCGAAGTTTTGCAAAGTTGGAAAGAATCCCGCGTTCCGACCAATATTCCGGACAATTAGTGTTATTTTAAATATTTTTTACGGAACATGATCGTATAGACAGAGTTACAGTGAATTTAATAGACGTGGAGAGAATGACATTATCGTTTGTGAGTATTAAATAGGTAATATTACATATATTGTTAAACGACAACACACAATAATATTAGATTTACATATATAAATAATATAGATCCAGGAATTATAAATTTATACTAACGATCTTAATGATTATTTTTAATTTAATATAATTTTAGAAAGGCGGTCGGTTTAAATTCTTATACTTAATAATTTTAGTTTTGTTTATTGAATTAAAAACTCCTTGTTTATTTTTAAGCAGTAACAATCATAATTTTATTAAAAAAGTGTTTCAAATTAATTCTGTATAGATATTATTAATATTTTATTTAAATTATTATCTTAACTATTTTTTTTTAGTAACCGATCGCTAATTATAAACGACAGTATTATTATAAGAAAATGTATCAGGTTCCTTACCGGGTATAATTATAAATTATTACAAATTAACCGTTCAAGGCGTTTCCTTGCATTTATATTTTAATAGGACTTAATTATTAAAAGTCAAGTAGAGTGACCTTCTTCTTTACTTATTATAATTGCGATATAAATACTTTATTACTTTACAAGCTGCACAATGGTTGTTATATGAATCAAAATAAAACAGATTTCCGTAATTAAAATATTAATGGCATTTTTTGGCTGTATATAGGGGAGATAAGGCAGTTTATTTTTACGCGATAAATTATTAAACATTTTTATTTTATTAGGTAATTATTGGTTTAATACATAATAGTCCTTATATTTAATGCGAAAACATTACAATTATGAATAGTTTTTGACGTGATAACGTCTTATAAACATTGTCAAGACGGGCCTTGTGGCGTAGTCGGTAGTGTAACCGACTTCCGTGCACGAGGTCGTGGGTTCGATGCCGATTCAGGACAATTACTTGTGTGATGAATGATATTTGTACTGCGTCTGGGTGTTTTTATAAATAATATATGTATTTATTTTATCCGTAATCTGGTACCCATAAAACAAGCGTTAAGCTTAGTTTGGGAGCAGAGAACGTTGTGTGAAATGTCCGTGATTATTTATTTATATTTATTTATTTATTATTATTTATAAATCGATGAACATCGGCTGCACGCACGAAAAATTGTCACGTTCCGAAAAATTTATGGCTACCGATGCATTGTTTGTGAAACTCTAAGAAAACATATTATGACGTTATCACGTATAATTTTCGTCCGTAAACTGACTTTACAGACAACCATAAACTTTTTTTTATACTCGTTATTACCTAAACGGTATTAACCTATTGCTGTTTTCGGAGCAGAGTTTGGGTAGCTAAGGAGGATCTTCACATCCTAAATTCAACAGTATTTGAAAACAGAACTCTACGACCAGTGTGTGCTACCAGTGATGACACTTGTAAAATAAATCTAGGCCTTGAATGTCGGCCTCGTATCAAAACTCAGTCGTTTAGCGTGCTCAGCAGCCCTGTATTTTTATCTATTTATCAGTAGGGAAACATTGTCATTTTTGGGGTTGATGAATCTTAAACGGAGAGCCGTGAAAATGTATGTAGAAACACCTTGTATGCTATTATAATGTGAATTTAACAATGATATTACATATTTCAAAATAATTGTACACATACATTTTCAATAAAAATATTTAAAATACCTATTTATGCTTCTATGTGTTGAAATGTGTAATCTATATTTATACTGTTTTTATTTATGTATATTTAATTTTATTATCATAGAATTAGTTTCGTCTGTTTCTCCTTATTTATTTTTGTAGAAAAACAAATTTAGATGTCGATTGCAACAAAAAAATGTTTAAGATCATGACATGTGATAAAATATTTATTATTAACATAGCATCACGCCTGTATTCCCCGAAGGAGTAGGCAGAGGTGTATTACACACCCACGATTCGCCAGCTATGTTTAAGTCCCACGTAATAGGGGGCGAGCCTATTGACGTCTACCGGGCACATTTTCAAAGTCCGGGCTGCTACTGAGAATTTTTCTTTTTAAGAAAATGCTCAATAGCATTGCCTGACCCGGGGATCGAACCCGAATATTGATTATTGGTAAATAATATTGAAGTGTCCGTTGGCAATAACAAAGTAACAGCTTAGATATTTTTATATATATTTTTAGCATTTGACATGCTTAGCACTATACATTAAACACAAAGTGAAAAATGTGAAATCGAAAATAACAGTCAGGAGCAGGATTTGAACCTGCATCTTCTGGATACCGTCCAGATGCTTTACCAATTCAGCCATCCTGACAATTGCTCATGACTGCTAATTTCGATAACACATCATACTTAACGTCTTTGGGTGACGCCTGCGCCATCTGTCAGACGTATTTAGATGCAGGTTTAAATCCTGCTCCTGACTGTTATTTTCGATTTCACATTTTTCACTTTGTGTTTAATGTATAGTGCTAAGCATGTCAAATGCTAAAAATATATATAAAAATATCTAAATATTTAAAGGGTTTGCGTCATTATTAGGTAAAATCTTAATTGTAAAATTAAGTTTACCTGGTCGGTATAATGTATGAAAATACGTCTGACAGATGGCGCAGGCGTCACCCAAAGACGTTAAGTATGATGTGTTATCGAAATTAGCAGTCATGAGCAATTGTCAGGATGGCTGAATTGGTAAAGCATCTGGACGGTATCCAGAAGATGCAGGTTCAAATCCTGCTCCTGACTGTTATTTTCGATTTCACATTTTTCACTTTGTGTTTAAAGTAACAGCTTTTTAGTTTATGCATATGAGTTTTAATATGGGACTTATAAAAAAACCGTTCAAAAGATTTCTATCCGGCTAATCTCGGAAAGAGCTGGACCGATTTTGCACTGATTATATATAATAGATAATGTTATTTGGAATAATTTACGCTTCTAGATATTATTTAAAAATAGGGTTCCGTACTAAAATAAAACTTAAATTGCTAGTCAGGTCCCACATGGACTTAGTCGCTGGAAGCAGCTAGAAGGTGCTGAGATGCACTGGTGGTAGAAATACCAAGTGTATTTTGAAACTAAATTACGTACGCGAAACATGGGATTTTTACATCTCTACTTACGTTATCGAAAATATAGGCGTGAGAAATAAATGTATTTTTGTCCCCAGGCGGAGTCAGACCGCGAGAGCGGCGCGAGCTCGCCGGAGGGGGGGACGGCGCGTGCGCACACTACTGAGCCGCGCACTCCCTCCCCCCGAGACCGCACACCGCAACACTCGCATCCACACATGAATGGCTCCAGTGAGTTCGTACTACATTCACTACATATTACTTTTTTTATTACCAACTCAGACAATATTATCCTTCACAATGCCAAAAGAATTTGCCTACCAATACCACAATAGTCAAATGGCCAATCCATCCATAGAATTTTGTCTCAAATTTTACCTCTCTAAGTACCTACAGCTGGTTCGTCTGCCTTAAATGACATAAGAGCGCCAGAAGCCCAAACCCCTCCTTATTCTCCATCCTTTCCACCTCTTATCCCTTTCCTTGGAGATTGCGATGCGCGATTGATGCCTCTGGTGCGGCGTCTATTGGCTACGGTAACCGTTTGCCATCAGGTGGACCGAAAGCATGTTCGCTTACACAAATATGAGATCACCCAGCATTCATGTGGTACTATTACAGAACTTTACATATTGAAGCATAATCTGGCCTGCTGCTTATAGTAAAGTAATCCAATTTAGATACCACCGGTAGCAGCCACAGATTAGCCACCAGTAGCGGCCACAGCTAAGTCATTATTGGCCGTCATAAGTTGTGAAAGACATTTTGTTTTCAAGTGGCTTCCGAGCCACACGCTGCCATCCGTGGCAGTACTCGCTACTTGTTTTGTCGTTTGTCGTCCACCGCTTACTCGAGACGCTCCACCCACAGACGTGGGCTCCGCACTGCCAGACGTCCCGCGCCTAGGTTTGCTGCAATCACCGCTTCAGACTAGCTACTACCACTAATGGCTCCAACTGGGCTCCGCGTTCATTAGTACTATTAGTAGCTGTGACTAGTGGTTTGACCTTACCTATTGTAGTCACCGTGTGGGGCCGGCTTTAGAATTGTCCCACCCCTCTCCACCCATGGGAGTCGTAGGAGCCGACTGAGGAAATAACGGGGGAGTGGGCAGCAGCACTCCCTCGAGTATTAACAACATCCACTGCGATCGCCAACCCGCCTGCCAAGCGTGGCGATTACGGCACTATCCCCCATATGAGCGAAACGCATGTGGCGTTCTCTTGGGGAGGCCTATGTCCAGCAGTGGACTTCGAAAGGCTGATGGATGGCTGGATGGATGGATTGTAGCCGCATTTAGTGGTGGCTACTTGTGACCTAGGGTGCGGGAGCTCTTGTACCGCCGGCAGACCACTGAAGGAATGTAATATAGTTCCAGTGGCCCGCCAATAAAGGCGGAGAGATGGCGCGCGGCGGGTTTCTTTAGTGGGTGAGGGCCCCACACTACCCTCTTCGTTGCCCCGAACAACGGGGTGTGTGGTTAGGAACATTTTTTCCCACCTAAACAAAAAAAAAAAGGGTGCGGGAGCTCTTAAGGGAAGTCTAATACATTCTATAGATTTGCCTTACCCCATTACAGGTCTTTCGTGAACCTGCCTTAAAAAGGTATCGGAAAAAGTAGCGAGGGGGACCACCGTCTCCCGGGTGACCAAAAACAACCCTTAAACTTTCATAACTTAGTAAAGTATAGTACATGAGCGGCCGCACTATCGTCGCTTAAGCTATGGCTCGTCACCTGAAATGTGACCCGTAAACTACCAATAAAATTTTTGTTATATAAAAATACTGCTTCTGAATAATAAGACAACCAAGATCGTGATCGTCGTTGTAGCTAAAATCGACAGTGTAGTGAGACTCGTTAATTGCAGCTTGCCTATATTCCCCAAGAAGATTAACGTACTTAAGGCGGTCGCACTCTTGGATTATATTTTAAATGCAAATTTTTTTCTACTACATTTTGTAACTTCTGTGTCACAATAAATACAATTAGTCAATATTGACAATGAAATCAGACTCTTTGGTAGCCCTGGAAAAAGCTTTTAATTGTCTTGGAATCCGTATCGAATTATTTAATAAAAATAACCATTATAGCCTCGGTGGTGTAGCGGTAGTGTATGCGACTGCTAATCATGAGGTCTCGGGTTCGATCCCCGGGTCGGGCAATATTATTGAGCTTTTTCCTAAAAAGAAAAATTCTCAGTAGCAGCCTGGAATTTTGAAATGTGCCCGGTAGACGTCAATAGGCTCGCCCCCTATTACGTGGGACTCAAACATAGCTGGCGAGTCGTGGATGTGTAATACACCTCTGCCTACCCCTTCGGGGAATACAGGCGGGAATATTTTTATGAGCTCTGCACATGCCTCCCTCCAATTTAACTGATTAAATCTCCTTGATTAAAAGAGAAGACTAGAAAAGCTTAGATTAGCTGTATGAGACCAGTTCCCTTTGTCTGGGATATTGCTATATAATATTCGAATACTGGTTTGACTAACGCAATAGTTATATATATTATATTTTAAACAATAAATTGAATAACAACTGCTAGTTATTTTTTTTGAATAGTTTGAGACTAGATTTAGATTACCTACCTCTACTTCGATAAAATATCGATATATCGAAATATCGATAATTTTTACATTACGTATATCGATATATTTAAAAATATCTAATTATTTATATCGATATTTTTTCAGCAGTTGCCCATCCCTACTCGGTATATCTGCAAAAACCCCGCGCTGTTCTTCCAGACTATCTTTCACCAAAGGCGGCATATATGCTCTTGATGAATTCCTCCGGCCTGACAGAGTTACGCCTTACAACATTATTGATTACGAGAGATCTCATATATTTTCTTTTCTATATTCCAAGTAACTCAACCATAAGTTCTGAGAGTTCTGATATGTGTAAGTCCCTATCCTCACTGGGTACCAAGTGGGAGTACTCACTGGCTATCGGGCCTGAGCAGGTTGGTACCACCATCTCCCCTGTGACCGGCCATGAAGCACATCGGTGTATTTTTGCTGTAGCAGGAAATAGCCGCTAATTCATTCATTTCATATGTATTTGTGAAATGAAATGGTAAGCAGCGGCTTGACAATACTCTCGGTATAGTCAAGTCCATGAGCGACGGTTACCATTTACATCAAAATCGTCCAATATAATTACTAAATATTGACTTGGCAACCAATAAAATATATCTAATAACTAAAATATTGTCTATTCCGATTCAATCGTAAAATCATACATAAAAAGCGACCACACAAACGATTCCCGAGGTAAACTAAAAGACAAGATTCTATTAACATTTAACACCGATTCACATAACAATTTCATTGAGATAACATCGATAGCCTTTAGATTTGGAGTGTAATGACGTCATAATATTTTATTATTAAAACTTTTATTAGACCTGGACGATATATTTACGTTATGATTATCTCGTGTTCAATATAAACATTTTAGAAGTCAGAGTTATGTCTTTATATTATTCAAGTTTCTTATTGAGTCTTTCATGTCCTATTGACTAGCTCCAATTAGAAAGAGATGGGCGTATACAGTATTCCCGCACTCTAACCCAGCATAAGTTAGTAAAATTCCAACATGGCCACACTTTAACTCTGTAGATTTCTTAAGGAAATATGTATCATTATATTTGCCGTATAAGTACTAAGGATTATAAATAAATATGTACTTAGAACAATAGGTTAGAGTTTAGTTGTAGGTAGTATTAACTGCCAAGTCGTCTTTTCCATTTTATTTCGTGATGGTAAAATAAAATAATGAAATTCTATCACTCGCTACATCTAAAACACCCTGAGGTGCTTCGTGGTCAGTCACACGGGAGATGGTGGTACCGACCCAGTCAGGCTCGGTAACAAGTAGGTACATACTACCACCAGTAATGCAATGAGTGATGAATGCTTACTACACTTAGTCGCCTCGTACAACACCCATGGCAAAGAATGGGATGGTGACACTTGTAATCTTGGTCCGTCTCCACACGAATGGCTATTGTGAATCTTTAAACATTCACTTGTTTTAAACTTTGTATTAAATTTTATAACAAACGCATTATCTCAAAATGATTATCTGCATTTAAATCTGTGGCTTGTCACGCTGAAATTGAAAATTAACTTTTAATGCAATGAATTACAAAGAATAATGAAACAGAGCACAGTCAGCACGTAGCAACAACAACCTGAATATTTATGTTAAAGGACTGATAATCACTTGAGTGGTAGTTCACAAGAGGACAATATTATAGTAAAATGGGTTGCTTATTAATACTCAGGTCACTTAAAAGCGTCGGTAGACTCTCTCCGTTCCCGCTGTGTTCGTGACCGAGGCCTTAGTGGTAGAGCTTTGCTTCTCCTGACATGAATGGGTCAGCTCGAACGGAGGAATACCACCCTCTCATAAGAGTGGGATAAAGCAACTGAACATACTCCTACCGTTGTGTTTCGCATTGTGAGCGCTCTCAGCGCTAGAAACCAATCGTCATCAGGATTCCTATTATAGTTCTTCTCCACTTCCTAACCCTTTCTATGGGGTAGCGTCTACAGGCTGGTCCTTTTTTTTTGTGGCGGGATAAAATATTCCTAACCGCACACCCCGTCGTTCGGGGGCAGCGAACAGGGTAATTTGGAGCCCTCCCCCACTAAAGAAATGAAACCATATTACATTCCTTCAATGGTCTACAGGCTGGTCCTACGTATATTATGGCATAAATTGGGAGAAGCTTATGTTTAACAGTGAATTTGTATGATTTAAACACAACTGACATACAGATTCTAGTGGTAGTAGATCTTTATTTATCCCAGCATGAATGAGTCAGCTCGATCGGGGAAGTACCACCATCTCAGAAACAATTACCGTGAAACAAGGGTAATTACTCCTACCGTTATTTCGTATGGTGAGTGAGAGACAGGCCCAAACACACTTCTTATTCTCTCCTTATTATCCTTCCTTTCCTCGGAGATGGCGACGCGCGAGTGATGCCTCTGGTGTTGCTAGCGTCTGAGCCTTACTCCTACCATTGTATTTCTTGTGGTGAGTGAGAGCACACTCCCTATCTTCTCCTTATTATCCTTTCTATATTCTCCTTAGTATCGTACCTATCCTCTGCTTATTATCCTTTCTATATTCTCCTTAGTATCGTACCTATCCTCTGCTTATTATCTTTCCTATATTCTCCTCAGTATCGTACCTATTCTCTGCTCATTATCCTTCCTATATTCTCCTTAGTATCGTACCTATCCTCTGCTTATTATCTTTCCTATATTCTCCTCAGTATCGTACCTATTCTCTGCTCATTATCCTTTCTATATTCTCCTTAGTATCGTACCTATCCTCTGCTTATTATCTTTCCTATATTCTCCTCAGTATCGTACCTATTCTCTGCTCATTATCCTTTCTATATTCTCCTTAGTATCGTACCTATCCTCTGCTTATTATCTTTCCTATATTCTCCTCAGTATCGTACCTATTCTCTGCTCATTATCCTTTCTATATTCTCCTTAGTATCGTACCTATCCTCTGCTTATTATCTTTCCTATATTCTCCTTAGTATCGTACCTATCCTCTGCTTATTATCTTTTCTATATTCTCCTTAGTATCGTACCTATTCTCTGCTCATTATCCTTTCTATATTCTCCTTAGTATCGTACCTATCCTCTGCTTATTATCTTTCCTATATTCTCCTCAGTATCGTACCTATTCTCTGCTCATTATCCTTCCTATATTCTCCTTATTATGGTACCTATCCTCTGCTTATTATCCTTCCTATCCTCCCCCTATCCCTTTCCTTGGAGATAGCGATGCGCGAGTGATGCCTCTGGTATTGCTAGCGTTAGTAACCACTTATCATCAGGTGGTATGCTTGTTTGCCACCCACGCAGTATAAACAAAATCTATTTAGGGGCCATTTGGATTACCCTAAGCTTATATTAACGTAAATATATATTGTCCACAGTGGCTTCAATGTTCCAAAATCTCCAGAACCTAGCTAATATGCAGCAAAACGTGCCACCGATGTCGCAGCAGCTACAACAACAGATGTCGCAGCAAATGTCCCAACTAGCCGCAAACCTTCAGGGACTCACCTCGATGCCAAACAACCCTGTTATCAATTCACCACTAAACTTAAGCGTCAGCGCGCCAGGTTAGTGCTTGTTTTTAATTATTTATTTTTTTATTATTGCATATGGTGGCAGACGAGTCACGGTCCACCTGATGGTAAGTAGTAACCGTCGCTCATGGACTCTTGGTATAAGAGTATAGTCAAGCCGCTGCTCACCATTTCATTTCACACAACAACCAAAACACACCGATGTGCTTCATGGCCAGTCACACGGGAGATGGTGGTATCAACTCGCTCGGGCCCGATAGCAAGTAAGTACGCCCACTTGATAGCCCCAGCCTTACCACCAGTAATAGAGCTGACTACACCACAAATACCTTTTAAATCTTCGGTCAGCGTCTATATCATTGAACTCACCCTAAACGGTTGGAAAATTTCGATGTGTGTTGTGTTTAAGTGATCTCAAGGATGGTTTAAATTCACAATTGGACCCGGTAGGTGGCGCCACGATAGGGTTTCAAGGTTTTTATTGAATTTATTACCAACAAAATTCAAAGAAATATGCTTAGTAGCTGAAATAAATTACTCGATCCAAACGAAACGTCAATGTTCGGACAGGATAACGTCTGTCAGGTCCGCTAGTACCTTTATAAATATTGATAAATATTAGCAAAGAGTAGAATAATCTAAAAAAAGAAACATTAGTGAATTTAACAAGTGGTTTATGGTAAAGTGCAATATATTTAGATTATCAGTCAGTATCTCAGACTAATAAAAAAAGAAAGACTGCATTGCCAACTAAAATGTGACGCCACTTTTTTAAAGATGTGAAAGTGAAAGTGTTGTCACCGGAAAGAAAAAAAAACTAATTTTGCGATACGCTATTTTGAATATTTCTCCAGAAAATTCAAACAGAAAATTCAAAAAATAAGTCAATTCAATTCTTCATTTTAATGGCGTTGTTGTAGATTTAAAAAATAAAATTGCCAATGTTGCGTAGAGGTAAAAAATGTCTTAATTCATCTTTGTTTCTTCTGTTGCATGTGTAAAGTTTGGATAAATATACCTCTTTGCTAGGTTACAGGTTTGTAGTAAACAAACTGTTGCTAGGCTAATTTGCGTAGTAAAATCGAATAAAAATTTATCTTTGAAAAAGTTACGTTGTAATTATAAAATGAGCAAATTGCTAATCACAAACCGTAGCTACTAAAGCTAAGACGTATCTAACAGCAGTTCAAGAACACAAAATATATCTAAACTCGGTATAATTACATGTGTATCTATTAGTATTTCAAATAACTAGCAACTGAAGTTTCATAAAGTATAATTATTATTATTAACGAAAGTCTGAGTAATGACCGCTCCTGCCTATGGCTAATTCTGAGTTGCATACCAGGCAAACATTTTATGTTATTACATATTTATCTATGGTTTAGTTAGACAAAAGCATTTTGGGCTTTTAAACATTTACAAATCACCATATTATAATAAAAGAAAATAAACGTCATTCAAGTATCAACATCATCTCCCTTATCCCAAACTTAATTGGGGTCTGTCCATGTGACCTCCATGACCAAAAAAAGGGGACATCTGGCGATCTTAAAACAAAACTGGAGTCAGATATTTTATTCAGGACTCTGTCAACCTGTAATGACTGCTAGGATGTTATATGACAGCCGGGACCCACTTCTTAACATCCCTTCCGAAGCATGGAGGAGGTTAGGTGACACAAATAAGTACCACTGAAGCAATGTAAAATATTTTGAAATAATAATGTTAGAAAGTATTACAATGTAACAGAGTTACAGTAGCCCGCCAATAAAGGAGGAGAGACGGCACACGGGGGGTTTAAAAAAAGAAAGAAAAAAGGTGACACAAATAAGTGTCAATTTTTCTGACCCATCTGACAGATGCTTAACCTTGTCTATCGTAACTGCAAGTATAAATCTAGACAACAACCTCCTAGATAGAAAAAATATACGAGCTAAAATTATATTACGTAGAAATAGTTTGTGTGGACATAAATTCGCATCCGTTGGAAACGCAAAAGTATTTTCTATTTAAGAACACCTCTGCTACCGTAGTAACATCATTAGCATTTTTCAGGATAACACCAGCTTCAAACGTTTGTTATTCTTCTTTAAATGGTATACCACCAATCAGGGTATATTAGACAGATTGGGATAATCAGAAATACACGGTTCGCGCATTAATAGTTAAAACTCTTAACTTGAAAATCACGTGAGCCGTAATTAGGTGATTACCGAATCCAATCGATTTAATGAATTCAAGATAGCGGCTTCACTGGCTCGCCCATTAAAGCTATGCCGTAATGGACGAAAAAACCTATTTAAATAATGAGTATAATTACATATTTTTTTCACGAACGCACGGATATTACGTCTGTTGCGGTATCATTAAGAGTTTTATTGTCTTAATAGAGCTAATTATACATTTTTTTCGGTTCTTAATTGATGCGCCATAGGAAAGAGCATTTATTACAAAATGTGAAATGTCATGGTTTAAATAAATGCGTTATGTTAATATCAAGTTTAACGGGCTTGTAAGGCATGCAGATAATGTATTAAATTTTCTTTAGAACCGTTTTGTTCGCAGTAAATTAGTTTTGCTTGGTTGCATGTAGATTTTATGTAATTTCCTATCGTTAGTTTATCTTCGGTAAGGAATTTAATATCGGAAAGACATACATTTGGATACTGCTTGCAATATAATGTTACTCACTAGAAAATCTATTGTTGATCTATTGCCGTATTTCATAATTAAACACCGTGACAGATTCTGTTGTGGTAACAAAACATCGGCTTAGACATTTGTAATCACATATTTTATTTACCAAGTCTAATTTTTATTATGAGTATATAAAAACAGCACATTTTATGAATTTTACATGTTTATTGATTTGTTATAAAGGCGTTTATACCAGTAAAAACGTCGTAACAAATTATTAACGCGCATTTACATAGGTCTTTTTATAATGTTGTGTAGTTACAATACGTATTAAACAATGTTATAATCCCCGAACAAAATACGTGACTAAAGCTTCAAAAGTATACGGATATGATATTCAGTTATTAAATAACATTAGTTAAGTTTATGTACTGAGATAAATGTAGCTGTGATTAAAGTAAAATATTTATGGTAATAATCGTTACATTTATTGTTTTATTTAAGCTGCATTTTACATATTCTAAGAAACATGTTATTTTATACACCTAAACGTATCATAACTTATTTAGCGAAACGGTAAACAAAACAGTAAATTTCAATAATAATATTATGTTGAAGCTAGATTACATGCTGGTACATGAGCTTTGAAGTCCATGAGCGACACGTTACCACTTATCATCAGATAGAAAGTGGCCCTGTCACCATTAACAATAAAAAATGGATTTGTTTTCTCAAACACTACCACTATGATTTGTACACACAAATCATTTGATACAAGACTTTTGTTATGCAACCAACAGCTGTGTGTGGTGTTTTCTATATATTATATGTATGTATTTACAAAAAAAAAGTAATAAATGTATTATATACGTAATCTGGTACCCATAGCACAAGCGTTAGGCTTAGTTTGGGCCCAGAGCACATTGTGTGAAATTTCCGTAAATATTTATTATTTATTATTATGTTATATACGAAGTGTAAATACAGATATGAAGCTAATGCAATTTACTATCTAGATCTACAAAACCACTGCCCATATTCTATAAAATTATCAAGACAATGAAAACCAAGTACAGAATAGTAGATACTGTTTCTTTATACATTGTTTACAGTCACCAAAATAGTCAGCCCTCCCGAGACCAAGATTCCGTTGTACAGTCTGATAAATGTCATTTTTCCTCTAAGGTATGGGATCCCCTAACCCATTGCCGAACAACAATATGCTGCCACCTGCCATGCCGTCCCCAATGCCGCAGCTTATATTAGCATCGGGACAATTGGTACAGGGTATACAAGGCGCTCAACTCCTGATACCTACGTCACAAGGTAACCAAACAACTCAAATATACACTTAAAAAATATGAATTTCAGTTCTTTCATGCTAATGATTTTTGGAAACTGCTGGAATTTAATATAGAAATTAAATGGGAACTTTTTGATTTTTTGATATATTTTAGCACTTGACATTCCATCCATCCATCAGCCTTTCAACGTCCACTGCTGGACATAGGCCTCCCCAAGAGAACGCCACAACGAGCGGTCCCGTTATGGGGGATAATGCCGTAATCGTCACGCTTGGCAGGCGGGTTGGCGATCGCAGTGGATGTTGTCAATACTCGAGGAAGTGCTGCTGCCCACTCCCCTGGCATTCCCTCAGTCGGCTCTTACGACTCCCCTGGGTAGAGAGGGGTGGAACAATTCTAAAGCCGGCCCCACACAACACTACATACTCAGCTACTCTTAAAGTACAAATTATAATTTGTGAACAAGGAAAAACAGTATTTTAGTACAGGCGGGAAACGAACCTGCGTCCCTTCCTATCCGGGGAAGTGCTCTAATCCACTGAGCTACAGTACTATCTTTTAGACATACCCAATCTCCTTATCACATTTGTCTTAACGATTTCCCGCCTGTACTAAAATACTCTTTTTCCTTATTCACAAATTATAATTTGTACTTTAAGAGTAGCTGAGCATGTCAAGTGCTAAAATATAGATCAAAATGTTTAAAAAAATCACGTCATCAAATAGTATGAATTTTAATTGCAAAATTAAACTTACTATAATGGATTAATGCATGTAAATGCGTTCCGATAGAGGGCGTTGGTCGTTAAGACAAATGTGATAAGGAGATTGGGTATGTCTAAAAGATAGTACTGTAGTTCAGTAGATTAGAGCACTTCCCCGGATAGGAAGGGACGCAGGTTCATTTCCCGAAGAGTATAATACTCTTTTTCCTTATTCACAAATTATAATTTTTACTTTAAATGGGAACTAATAAAATTGGGCAAATTTTAATCAAAATCAATATCAATTTTAATGTAGCTAGTGGAACCAAAAAATTGGATGTTTACCACATAAAATTGGTAGATTAAAAACTTTCCAATTGCCATCTCCATTATGATGATGAGTGTAATGAATAGCCGGGCCGAATTAGCTTATAGCTTATTTACGAGTGCATATAGTAAAAATATCTATTATTCTGGAAATTATACTTACTTACTTATCATCATGTCATCTCCCTTGTGGAGTAGGCAGAGAGAACAGATTCTGCAATTATCAATAAATTATTGTTTATTTTAACAGGTATAGCAACGCAGACAATCCTCACGATACCAGTCAACCACGTGAACTCCAACGATCAAATGGTGAACTTAGCTCTCAACAACGGCCAAGTCGTATCTACCTCTCTAGCCAATCTCCAAGCAATGGCGCAACCGCATCAGCTGCTAAATTCCAATCCCCAGCAATCTTCCAACATTCGGCCCAACATGCTGAACCCAACATTATCGAATGCTCTCTTAAATCAGGGCTTACCGAACTTTTTATCGAACGGCGCAACAAACGCCCAAGAGTTGCTCCAGGCATTGCAGCAACAGCCTCAAGGAAACCATAACCTTCTACAAACAGTCCAACAAAACAATATGTCCCAACAAATGCAAGGGAGACGGTCTTCTTCCCCGCGATCTGAAAGGCATTATAAAGAGAGGGATAACTTCGAACGATACGCGGGGGCATCTAGAGAAAGAAATGAGAGAGATAACGTCGGTTCAGCAGCTCTAAACAGCATCAACAGGTGAGTAATAATATAAGTTTATCTGAGAACAAATTTGATTCGATAACATCGCCACTTAATAAAAGAAATAATTAAGATGTAAACGCTTCTATTAAGCTGTCGTGAATATTTATTTATATATTTATATTATATCTAATAGGCAATAATCCTTGTATCGCGGGTGACTGTACAGACATACAACTTCACGGACACAAAGTACAGCCAGACTCGGAACAAGCACTTGTGGATCACACAATAAGTTTTCCTGTGTGGGAATCGAGCCCACAAAACTCGAGCGGAAGGTCGGTATCTAAAACACTCCGGCATCTGTGAAGTTCATTGCGGGGTTTAGAAGTACGCGGAGGTACACACGGCGTAGACAACTGGCAAGTTTTATAATATAAATGGCCTGAAAAGATAGAAAAAGGGGCTTGTATTCTACAAATGAATAGAATAACGCTTAGGCGTCAATGACTGGCAATGGCTATTTTAATTGATTTTAAAAATCAATTACGCCATAATTGTCTAAGTCTAACAGTGCTTAGCTAAGTTGACCAAGTAAACCCGGTGTGCTGTCATTGGGAAGTGGTCTTTATTGCTTAGGGTGAAGGGTTTATGTGAATTGTATGTGGATGGTTGATAGCGTGGGTGCAGCGACAAGTGTTGCCAGTAATTATGCGACAATGAATGTAATTACTCTGTGCGGCTACTACAGAGATCTTGTACGCGTGTGAGTGAATTACTAATCAACATTTTGTTGTACTGTAGGGTAACATTGCCATTATTTTGTCAATTTTTTGCACTATTAATTAGTGTCTTACTGTTGAGCACGTGTTCCGAAGTCCTTCTAGAGTGGAAGAATTTAGACCATAGCCTTCAATGCTAGTCCAATGCGGGTTGGCAGACCTCACAAGATATGATGGTTTCCTTAGGATGTTTTCTTTCACTAGGCAAGTGGTAATTTGTGAAAATATGCCGTCACGGGACGTCTCGCAAATGTGAAAACATCGATTTTCTTTCTTTCTTCAAATATTGTTTGAGTTTTATATCATTCTTGGTAAGCGCCCTCTCCTTTTCCATAGACGAATTAAAACTGGTAAACTTGGTTTATTGATTAACATTATGCTTCCTAGTTAGATGCTTTTGTAAACAGATAGTGTTATAACAATTAAATTAATTGGCGTGGCGGCGTCGCCACACAAACAGCCGGCTTTACTTTCCCTCTGCATTAGATGTTTTCACATCAAAATATGCGCATACACTCGACATATCAGAGTAGAGTGTGTGCCTAACGAGGTCTCGATCTCAAACTAGGTATCGAATTCAATACCCATCTCGTTGCAGCCCATAGTCTTATTAGAGTTCTCCTTAGTGTTTTTATCGATATATTTAACTTAATTTACTGCCTGAGCAGGTCGATAGTGACCGCCACTTATAGGATAGCGCAGCATAAGAAAACCCAATAACAGACAGTTACAAGACTGCTCATTATGACGTTCATTTGTGGAGACATATGTCCAGCAGTAAATGTTGAGAGGGTGATGGCACACTCTTAACATTTACTGGATGGATACATGACAAGAACATGACTACGGAATGTTGATGATTCATGATTAACTGGAAATCGAACCCTATAGCTATGTGAACACTATAGGTGTCTAAAACATTTCCTCTGTGATCACTATCTCCATTATTAAATTAAATTAAAATAATAAGTCTCTTAGGGAATTAACATACTCAAAGTTTTAATTAATACCAACATTACGCAAAAATTCCTACGTGTGAGCAACCCTACAAATTTACTTTTTATTATACATAATAGTTATTAGAATTAAATTCATGTTTAATTATATGACAACTTGCTTCGTTTGCTACTTGAATATTTAAATAAAAAACCTTCGAAAAACTATAGTTATAAATCCTATTAAAATCCAGTAATGATCAATGAAAATAAATGATTTTTTCGAAATACCTCAACTCGTCTAGGAAATCTCCTAATCAGCCGGAACAAATAAAATGATCGAATCACAGATATATTCGACTTATAAAAAAAATAGGAAATAACGATGGTGTGATTTTACATTATTAATCATTTAAAAAAGAAGCAATTAACATATAAAAAAAATAGGAAATAACGATGGTGTGATTTTACATTATTAATCATTTTAAAAAGAAGCAATTGACCAATGTTATTAAAGAAGATAATAAAATAAAAAATATTAATTATTACTAGCGATAATGTTTGGAATGCCACAGCGTAGAACAGGGCTTCATATGACGACCTGCTCACGGGAGCTGTCAAATGCGACTTTTTTGCTTATATTCAGCAGCGGACGATAAATGGCTGACAGATGATTATTTTCAATAGCAAATTCTTTGTAGATGCTTATCAGTGAAGGGTAATGTCCTTTATTACACGTAATTATGCACTAAGTGCGTACGTATGTTAACGTTACCTGCGAATCACACTATACACAATTATGTTTTATTGAATGAATAGACTGTGTACTCTTTATAACACTCGAGTAATTCATTGTAATAAACTAATAACACATTAATGATAGGTTCAGAGAAAGCAGTGTCTGTTACCATTTAGATCGCAGATATTAATAATTGCACTAGTTGGTACTAATATTCTGATCACCATCACTGCTAAATTACTATGGTTTTCTCTTATTAATTAATTAAAAGTGAAAAGTTCTTAAGTGGCGATCCGATAGATGACTTCCAATACAAGGACTATCTGATCAATAGTGGCTGGACTACTGAAATAATGTAACACAGTTCCAGAGGCCCGCTAATACAGGCGGAGAGACGGTACACGGCGGGTTTATTTAGTGGGTTAGAGCCCCACTACTCTGTTCGCTGTCCCGAATGACGAAGTGTGCGGTTAGATAACTTAGTTCCCAACAAAAAAAAAACTGTGCAATATCAACCGTGTTTTGTTTCTTGGAGGGCCTGTATCCAGCAGTGAACAACGAAAAGCTGATGGGCCGATGGATTACTAATTTATTACAGTTTTTGCCTATCATAATTCTGATAACAATGCCCCAAGTACTCATTTACTCTATAATATTGTGACTATTATCTTAGGCTCTGTATCCATTTAATATAGGTTGACACTAACAAATTAGAAACATAAACTAATAAACTTTCGCACTTACAAGTAGTATTTTAGTAGTATTTATTTTTTTAGAGATATATTTAAAAAGATTTATAATTGCAAGGAAACTTCTAATCCGTTCGCCCGGCATGTTGAGATTTTTGGTATATATTATTCCGCCTTTCCAAATAGAGGTTTTCCTAATGCTCAGATCACATGGGAGGGTAAACGAATGTAAGCCGCTGGCGGAGTGCTTACAGAAATGTCACACAGTCCCAATGGTCCGCCAATGACCGAGAGTGACCATTTTTAATAAACAAAGTGCAAATCTGCACTTCTCACAGATAAAGGAGAATGTGATAATAGCAAGGTAGCAATGAGCTCAATCGTTGCCGAGTGATCCAGAGGATGCCTCGTGTAAAGAGGCAAAAAATGTGTCTAATTTGTGTTTGCTATTTTGCGGAATATTGCACGTCGTGGTTCTGGGCATCCTGTCGAATCATATTACGGTTTCATCGTATTTGGTAAGATTTTTCCATCATGCTAACTTGCTATTATCACATTCCATCTTTTCCCCACAACTTGCGATATAGTGTTGTCCGTGTGGTGACGGACTAAGAATATAAGTGTCACCACCCCATTATTTCCCGCGGGTGTCGTACAAGGCGACTAAGGGAAGTAAGCAATTATCACCCATTGCATTACTGGGGGTATAGCTGGGTACCAAGTGAGAGTACTCACTTGCCATCTTAAAGCACGTCAGTGTGTTTTGGCCGTAGCAGAAGATAGCCGCTTATTCTTTCATTTCATATCTGAGAAATGAAATGGTGCACAGCGACGTGAGAGAGCAATACTCTTGGTATAGAGTATTCCATGAGCGACGGTTGTAGAAAATCTCATCACATACAGGTACTATTAAATATAACTCAGAATTTTATTTTAACAGAGAATCAGAGTATTAACTCGCGTACTTATTTATTTTAAAATTATCTTAAGTAGTGATAGGCGTAGCGCGCTTGTATTAAGGAAAACTGATCCGATAACTCAACTATTATCTATTTAATGAGCTATTTGGTGTTAATTATGTACAGGATGTAATATAACTTATGGAACCCGATATAATTACGTTAATAATGGCATGTTCACGCACTTTATAAACAATTTTCTGGTGTTGGTAGCGCGGAAACATAATAAAAATAATTTAGTCTTGTGACAACGTCGCTTATGGCGTATTTGTTGGGCATTGTTGCGTGTTTCTGATATTATAATTAGAAGCAATATGAAGAAGCATGAATTATCTAACACTATAATTATTATTATTTTAGACAATAAAATTGGGAAGCTGAATAATAAGCAGATGCGGGATCTTGATGCGATAAATGTCTCTTTCCATCCATTCATCCATCCACCAGCCTTTTAACGTCCACTGCTGGACATAGGCCTCCCCAAGAATGGGGGATACTGCCGTAATAGCCACGCTTGGCAGGCGGGTTGGCGATCGGCGTGGATGTTGTTAATACTCGAAGGAGTGCTGCTGCCCACTCCCTCGTTATTCTCTCAGTCGGCTCTTACGACTCCCATGGGTGGAGAATGTCTCTTTAGTCGATATATATTGCAAGTCTTTCTACTACGCTTTTAGAAATATCGCCTGTATCTCTATCTACGTAATGGAATCTTTGAAAATAATTTTGACCCACCCTCGAATGTCGGATTAAATTCAAACTTTGCACGCGTGTCAAGAACCGATGACAATACAATCATTTGTATTTTTCAGTTTTTAAGGTTAAAAGGAACCCTTATAGTTTCGCCGTGTTCATCCTTCCGTTGTTTACAGCTTATCTCAGAGACTTAGTACTAGAAAACTATAACTTAGCGTGACTGGCACTATATTGGATTAATGCATGTCGGAATGCATTTACATGCATTAATCCAATATAGTGCATTCCGATAGATGGCGTTGGTCCTTTTTCCTTATTCACAAATAATTTGTACTTTAAAAAGTAGCGGAGTATGTCAAATTCTAAAAAGAGATCAAAAATGTTCAAATTATATCTGCTCAATGAAGTAAACATCATTAGGAAACCTGCACGCCTGTGAGATTTCCTTGACAGCTTCTGAAGTCTAGCAACTCGCACCAGTCCAGCGTGGTGTATTATGGTATAAATCCCTTTTATTTTGAGAGAAGATCTGTTCCCAAGAGTGAAATTCAAATACTATTTGAAAAAACATACTTTTTTTTGTTAAGGCGGGAAAAAATGTTCCTAACCGCACACCCCGTCGTTCGAGGCAACGAACAGGGTAGTGTGGGGCCCTCACCCACTAAAGAAACCCGCCGTGTGCCGTCTCTGAAAAAACATACCTACCTACTTTATGTTAAAACATTTTAATAGGAAAACAATTTAATGTGCTACAGAACATTTGTAGGTAAATACCACATTATTAAGGAAAACCAGCATTATAAATTATAAATAATTAATTTCCGATAAATACCACGTAATCACACGTTTATTTATAAGATTGGCTCTCAATTCTTTCCCCATGTATGACTACACACAATCAGCAACGTTCCTTCAGATATATCGAGTGCTATATGAATTTGATTTCCTCACAAGATAGCTTCCGAAGTCACAAGTGACTGTTCTGGGTTTGGCTATCCTTTTATTTTAATACCTACTATATTGTATGTTAAGGTGAGGTGTCAGGTTCTATGCGAACAAAAAGTTATTGAATTTAAAAGAAATTCTCAATAGCAGATCGGAGTTATAATGGCAGTGTTTCGCCCCCGTGCCTTCGAAAGCACGTAAAGCCTTCTTGCGCCTGATCTATCTCTGGTCGTTTTAGAATGTCGTCCCATCGGACTATTAGAGTGAGGGAACAGGGATAACGATGATATGTATTCACAATAATTCTGTAAAACGGGACATTTTAAATTAGTCATTTGGATAGAAATGGTAGTGATCTATCCATCAAGGTCACTTTACACTAAAAATTTATGTATTCAAATAAGGCATTTGGAATACCCTAAACAGGTATCCCTAAATTTATAAATCAAACTCGCCCAGCGTCCCTCGTCAGTATTTCATATACATACTCGAATCCGTTATACGGAGATCTGTAGGAGATAGGAAGTGACCGACATAGAATATTGAAGTAGCAATGGGCAGGCCACATCGCTCGACAACTTGACAACCGTAGTACTGGCGTACAGCTCCCCACCAGATGGACCGACGATTTGGTCAGAACCACAGGTAGCTGTTACCGCTCTCTTGGTGAGGCCTATATCCAGCAGTGGACATCAAAATACTGATGGATGGTTGGATGAAATTGGTAATATTCATGTAACAGACTATAGCATTTAAAAGAAAACACTGAAAGAGAAAGATTATTTGATCCTTTATAAAAATGAGTGTGCAATATGAACTCCTTACATCGTCACTTCCACTGTATGTTTTATTATGTGTTTAACACAAGTATAGTCAACAACTTAAGCTGCCACATAATTACTGTTTGAGAACATTAATTCCCGCGTCCATTATTAAGTTTAACGCTTCATTTCTTGCCCGACAATCTTGATAAATATTGTTTATCATTAGACGTCTAAAGTAACATTAACATGTAACATACTTTAAATTAACATAAAGTAGAAAATCCATCCATCCATCCATCAGCCTTTCAACGTCCACTGCTGGACATAGGCCTCCCCAAGAGAACGCCACAACGAGCGGTCCCGTCATGGGGGATAATACCGCAATCGCCACGCTTGGCAGGTGGTTTCGCGATCGCAGTGGATGTTGTTAATACTCGAGGGAGTGCTGCTGCCCGTTCTCCTAGTATTCCCTCAGTCGGCTCTTACGACTCCCGTGGGTAGAGAGAGGTGGGACAATTCTAAAGCCGGTCCCACACGGCCAAAGTGTAAAATGGTAAATAGCAGTCACGAGCAGGATTTGAACCTTTATCTCCTGGAATACCGTCCCAGATGCTTTGCCAATTCAATCATCATGACAGTTGCTTGCATCGTGTAATGGCTAATCATGTCAAATTGTAAAAAAAATATAAAAAATTCTAAATATTACACACTTTTTATGCCGAAAAAAATAATAGTTCTCGTAGGATAACAATTTTTACTTAAATTAAATGAATACTGGTGACGGCCTGGGTAGACACATGGATATTATATACCCTGACATAGATATCCTGTGGGATATGCCTAAGTGACACTATGAACCAAATACTAAATTCCGCACAGACAAAACCACGAGCGGCAGCTAGCAGTTTTATATGGACATAATGCTGTTTCTTGTTTTCAAGGTTATACTGTGTTACATTCATTTTAATTACACTAAGTAGGATATATATTTTAAATCGATTTTCCTTGAACTAATCATGTTATAAGCAACCTTTACTGTAATTATGAATTGTGTTGATTATATTTGTACTATTATGAATAGCCATCTCATTACCTACACTGTACTATTCAAAGATGACGCAAATTGTTTATTTTGTGAAATTACATATGCATTTAGTTTCGGTTAAATTAATCTTTCTGACATTGTTATAGACACTCCCCAATAGTGGGATAAATGGGTTTAAAGAATCATTCTAGATTCAACAAGTCTATACTCAGCGCTACACTTGTCTTATAGTGCTAAACATCGACCTAACCAGGTGATTACCAAGTCACGAAAGATTTCAATACCTATTTAAGTGTTTTGAATGTTAATAAAAAAGGTTTGCATTATATTAAGTAAAATTATATATCTATTCATTTTCATGAGAAAACAATTTAAAAGGCATCGATACGAATTCACAACGATGTTTCTGCTGATTTATTTGTTCCGAATATTCATCATCATCCGAAAAAAAAATATACCACTTGCCGTTAGATATATCGTGGCTCATCTACCAGCATAAAGAAATTAAAAAATAAAGGCCTGGCCCTATAAGATTTTTTTATAACTAGTTTCTATTAGCAACTTTGTCTATTTGAATTTCAGAATTGGATTCAAAGAAAGAAATATGTACTAACTAGCCTTTGCTTGCGGCTCCGCCGCAACCAAAAGCTAGTTTTTAGCTTGTATCTCAGGTTCCCGATATAGTAGCGAGATAAAATGTATACCAGTTTTTAAGTCTAATCAAGATCTATCAAATAAAAAAAGTTAGATAAAAATCCGTTCAGTAGTTTTTGTGTGATGCGTGAACAAACAAACAGTGTTTTAGACACGCCTATATAGCCTATTCCAGTCATTTTTCTCAAATATCTTAAATGTACAGACATAGCTATGTTACAACTTTATAATAGTATAGATTATACCTACGTATATCTACACTACACGTCATTATACATTAATAACTAATCTATACTATTAAAAAGCTGTAATAGAGCTGTATATCTGTACATTTACGATATTTGAGAAAAAATTACTGTAATAGGCTATATAGGCTTATCTGAACACAAAACAATATTTTTTAGTTTTTTTTTTTTTGTCTGTTTATCTGCTTGTTCGTTCGCGCATCACGCAAAAACTATTGAACGCACTTTGATGCAACCTTTTTTATTTGATAGAACTTGAGTAGACTTCAAAATTTGTATACATTTTATCCCGCTACCATAGGTATTGGAAACCTGAGACATCACTTAAAAACCAGCTTTTGGATGGGCCAGAACCGTGGGCAAAGGCTAGTATATCATATAAATAGAGAAATAGATCAATATACGTCAGTGGCATCCAGTAATGAATTCACTGCTAAATCGTTATTTAAACATTAATTGATTGCAGTAAGCTATAACTTTTTCCAAACATATCCCAAAGAATTACTCTATCCATCTAATTGCCATTTTTCATTCGGATTTCAAATATATAAACTCTGACATTTAGAATGAGATACTTTTTACCCCCAAGGCAAACATTTGTGTTTTAATTTCAAATTGTGTATGTGTCTCTCTGTGGTATCATACTTCCAAACCATTGAACAGATTTAGATGAAATTTTTGTTCTATTCAGTGGTTAAATGACTTTCAATATTTTTTTAGTTGGTGAATTGATGTGATCTTTTCCCAAGTCTGGTTGACTCGCAATTCAGTGTTCTAGGTACTTTTATGATATTCAATATGATTATATTGTATTTAATTCAGCACTAGTATATTTTAATGAAGATAACACGCACACATAACGCTGCCTATTTTAAATTATTTTCATTATATTTTTGAATTTATTTAATAAATATTTATGAAAAAATGTTCGTATTTATGAAAGTCATCGTTATCGTGAAATGCTACAATAAAAAAAACAAGGACGTTTAAATTGTAAACCAAATTTTAATAAATTATATTGGATAATAATAATATAGTTATAGAAAATGTATAATTAGTCCAGGTGTAGTATATTCTCGACAAATCTTTAGAAATTGAGTTCTTTATCCTTATCATTTCTGTTTTTTTTTTATTGCATGTAGTGGCAGACAAGCCACGGTCCATCTGATGGTAAATGATAAGTTGCAACCGTTGCTCATGGAACCTTTTTTCGTTCATACGGGCAAAATTGTACCTAACCGCTTACCCCGTCGTTCGGGGCAACGAACAGGGTAGTGAAGGGAAATAAACCCGCGGACCACTGGAACTGGAAAACATCACCTCAGTGGTGTAGCTCGTGGAGATCTAGCAATAATAGAAAAAAAATGGAGAGTCTGTATCTAGAGTCTAGCTATATTTCTGTAAAACCAAAAATATATTAATATGTTTAGGATTATATTTAAAATACCACTGAAGTAATATCACATAGTTCCAGTGGTCTGCCAATACATGCGGAGAGAGGCACACGGCGGATTTATTTAGTGGATGAGGGCCCCACACTACACTTTACGTTGCCCCGAACGACGGTATGTGCGGTACACTTTTTCCCGTCTTAACAAACAAACAGGATTGTTAACCACGACGAAGATATTAGTACTGTCTGTGCAAATCTGGTAACAAGTTAAGAAATTTCTCACTACATACCAAACACACGCACTTCTGAAAATTCAGTTGGTGCCTGTTGGACATATTTTGTTATTTTAGTGGAACCATATTAGGTATTATGCAAAAATTTATATAGATTTTATAACCTGTCTATTTGATATTAATTAACGAAGATATATCACGTACTTCTCCACTATATTCATAAATTAACCAATGAACAACAGTCATAGCCCTACTTGCACTCGTTTATTATGCTTATTTGTTTTTATAAATATCTAATATGCTTAGATTAACCACAACTGCGTCTGTGGCGCAGCAGTAGTGTGAGTGACTACTGCTCATGAGGTCGCGGGTTCGATCCCCAGATCGGCAGTGATATTTAGCTTTTTCTTAAAAAGAAAAAATAAAAATCGCTGCCTGGAGTTTGAAATGTGCCCGGTAGACGACAATAGGCTCGTCCCCTATTACGTGGGACTTTAACATAGCTGGCGAACCGTGGGTGTATAATACCTACATGCCTGCTTACTCCTTCGGGGAATACAGGCGTGATGCTGTTTCTAATATAATTTTATATTCAGTGATTAAAGTTCATATGTGATTAGCGCGTCGTATATTTTTAACAACCCGAAACTATGTATAACTACTTTTTAATACTTTTTTTTTAAATTGCTAATGATGGTAGACGAGCCACGGCCCTGGTAGGTGGTAACCGTCGCTCATGGACTCTACTATACATGGAACTTTCTGACTTCTTCTCAGTGAGAGAAGTATTCGGGCCAAAATCCAAAAAAATATCAAAATTATTATTGTTAATAACCACAGTTCTGTAACATCAACAGATATAGGTAACAGCTCATTAAAATATATTTTCTCAATGATTATCGACACAAATATGTCTAAATCATGTCAACTATGCAATAAAATTACTGCTTACAACTCAAACAGGAGACTGATTTACATGGAACAGAGGATTGTATGTATATGAGCAATTATTGACTTTAAAAAACTTAAATTTCTTAATATGACCTTTATACCGACATTATCACAAAATACGCATTCCATTTTCGAACTTAAAATGAGCTTAATTATTAATTTTCCTCTAATGAAATTACAATGAACATTTGATACCAAATATATAAACACGTGTTGCACTTTAAATATTGTTTATAATTGTCTAGACAGAAATAATGTGACGTGTCTGGTACGACCTTTACCATCAAATTTGTCGCTATGGACATTAAAAACACCGCAGTAGTTATTGTAATGACAAATAATCAGTACTGTAACCGTATGTAAGGATATTACAGTTAATCCTGCAATTCCGGAGATATCCGGATATTAAAAAATACAAGTCATCAGTTTTCCAACTACTACATTCCATTAGAAGTTATTGCAAGCAAAAAAACACATATTTTTGCTTCTTATGTCTTTGAAAGCTGATTTTCGGTCCGGAGATTCCGATAGATTCCGTAAAAATATTTCAATTATTACATAATTGAAATCAGCATTTTAATATGTAAAAGGTTGCATGCGAATGCTAAGGAAATTAAATTTGCATCTGACCGATTATTATTAAAACAATTATTGTCTCAAAACGTAGTATCAATGTCATGATATATTTGGCATAATTTATGGTGTTCGTTTGTGAGAGTATTGTGAATACACACATTATTGTATGTATGTAAACAAGCTTGTGTTATTTTATTTGTGTGTGTATTTATCGTTTCAAGACATATATAAACGCCTACAATATTTATCGCAAAGTAAAGGGTGCTAGTTTAATTTGCATATTAATTGATTTATTAACAAAAGGTAAAATATATTAACATATCCTCTAGTTTTAAATTACACATCGACTATAGAATAATTAAAACTGTACCTATTAGGTTGTGATATGCAGGTGTCCGTGTGGGGCCGGCTTTAGAATTGTCCCATTCCTCTCTACCATCGGAAGTCGTAAGAGCCGACTGAGGGAATACCCGGGGAGTGGGCAGCAGCACTCCATCAAGTATACAACATCCACTGCAATCGCCAACCCGCCTGCCAAGTGTGGCGATTACGGCATTATCCCCCATGACGGGATCGCTCGTTGTGGCGTTCTCTTTGGGAGGCCTATGTCCAGCAGTGGACTTTGAAAGGCTAATGGATGGATGGCTGCAGGTGTCAAGCCATTTTATTATTTGTAAAAGTACAAATTAAGGTCATAGATAACCATAGAACACACATGAACTCGACCCACTGTCTACCGTCAAGATTCACAACTGCCAAGACCATAGATAAAATTGATTTTTACCCCGAAATATATGCCAACCGGTCCGACATGAATTATATACTATAAAGATACTTTTATGTTTTTTACAAGTGCTTCTCTAGTGAATCTTCATCTAACTTCCACTAGTCGCCTCCAATAAAAACAAATAATGATCTCCAAGCTGTACTTTTAGCCATTAGACTAGTATCAACAGACATTATTCATGTACGCAGAAGATATGATGTTACACAAGTGGTTAAAAAACGTTCGATCACTTGATCGAAGGTGTGCACTCTGTTCCCTTGCTATCCGCCAGTGGGATGGCATTTTGACACGACCGGAGAGATTTCATGCTGTCCAAGATACGGGGATTAAACACAGCCAACTTCATAATTCTACGAGCTACTAATGAGAATTTCTTAACGAAAATTCACTAGGCCACAGAGGCAAATACGCAAACGAAGTATAAGGTAGTAACACTTTGTATACTCTGTATTTCTTTATTATAAACTTAGCACCAATTATAAAACCTAGTTCTTATTTTCATATGGATACCTGTATACAATAAGTGTGCATGTGTTGTTGCAACGGATGAAGCCCTAATTAGCCGGCAATTACCGCTAATGCCGCGCGCTTTTAATGAAGCGCGTACCTCATTTGTACGACGCGGCGCACTTTTGAGAGACACTCGTGTACGCCATTGTTGTGCAATACGTTCAACATTGCATACCTCTTTAGATGTTGTATGGCGCAAAGTCCGTCTATAATATCCTAGGAAATATGTTTTTACTAATCATTGCTTCGTTGGAACACTATCTCTTCTAATGTTGCCAGGTCTCAGTTCAAGGACACGCTAGCTTATTAGATACAAATCAAACTATTTTTAATCTATATTTTTTAGCAGTTGACATGCTCAGGTACTTTAAAGTACAAATTATTATTTGTGAATGAGGAAAAAGAGAACTTTAGTGCGAGTGGGAATTGAACCTGCGTTCCTTTCAATCCGGGGAAGTGCTCTAATCCATTGAGCTACCGCACTATATTTCGGCCATGCCTAATCTCCTCATCACATATGTCTTAACGACCAACACCTATTACCTATATTTGGATGATTGCTTCTTAACACCCAAGAACGGCTTAACAGATTGGGTTAAAATTTGGCACACAGATTATATTATTTATTACCTGGATTACATAGGATACTTTTATACCAGGTTAAAGTTTTCTGTGGAATTATCAAAAAGCCACTGTTACGGCTTCAAATTTGGTAAAGAAGTGTCTAGCTTTTGCCAGCGGCGTAGCTGCAAACCTAGTGCAATGATAAGAATTCATTATTAATGTACGTAGATTAAAACCCGTGTAAACACTTTTTACATCCTTCCTACTATATTTTGGACCCGAGTGGGGTGTTTCAAAAAGCAATTATTATCGAAACGGTGCCGCTAACAAATAACTGGCAATATCTTTATTCTAGGAGACCTACCTTTAGCTAAGTTACTAAAAATTGCATGTTGTCAATAATGTCGATATTTTTGTATGAGCTAATTATGCACACACCTTTAGGGGCCTTTCGCACCAAAGCTTTGTGGTGCCGTGATAGTATCGCAGTACTAGTGCCGCCGCGGTAAGGCGGAAGAGCGCAACAAAATGTGACCTTTCGTAACAAATTTCTATGACAATAGGTACTTGCAGTATCTGCTTTTTAATGACTATAGAAAACAGACTATGCCTACCTCATAGGTACAATGATGAGGCACAATAAAAAAAAACATTCAGTACCAAGCAAAACTCACTACGTAACAACTTTAATACAGCAATCTTCTGTATAAGTAAATTTAAATTTATCTTAGATTAAAATACCGACATCTAATTTACCTCTTCCAACATTTGTCTAAGATTACATTACAACTACGTTACGGTGCGGCTTTATAACGCTGAATGCAAAATACTGACGTGACGAACATCACCGGCTTGTGACCGCGTGTGACTGATTACGAATCCAATTTGAAAC
Source organism: Leucoma salicis (assembly GCA_948253155.1). Taxonomy (NCBI): domain Eukaryota; kingdom Metazoa; phylum Arthropoda; class Insecta; order Lepidoptera; family Erebidae; genus Leucoma; species Leucoma salicis. Next base: position 6,607,666 of record OX411813.1, on the reverse strand, counting down.
ATGCAAATCTTTATAGTGAAACTATGAATGGATTTAACAAATCGTAATCTAAACTTTCTCTTCCGTACTACACAATTCGTCATACACGTGTGTATCGATTCTTGCAAGAATTACTCAACTATTTGCTAAGATAAAAGTAATAGAATATTGCAAAAACCATTATAGTTAATGTATCTATACCTATAGAATGTTGTTTATTAAATTCACTTACGCTTTTATATGAGAATAAAGGTGTAGGTAAAGTTTACAATAACAGGTACTTGCGAAAATAGTCTTAAGCAATGCTGTTAAGCTAATAGCGAGAACTGAAATAAACTTTATAATTCTAAATTATTCTATTAATTTTCTTATTGCACTCGACTACGAGAGGTAGCCTAGTTGTTTTGAGCCTTTAAAATCTACAACTAAGTAGACTGCTACTCCGGACCCATTTTCAGATCGATTATTCTACAGTGGGTATCTAACTTACTTCACTATTTTATAATATACAATTTGTAAGGACATTGTCTCAGGTTTGGTTACAAACGTGTTATCTGAGTTTTGCATCTACAAGTACTTAGTACAGCATTAAATCTCCAATTGTAAATGACAATAGACTGACTCATCCCTTTTTTTTTTGTTAAGGCGGGAAAAAATGTTCCTAACCGCACATCCCGTCGTTCGGGGCAACGAACAGGGTAGTGTGGGGCCTGCACCCACTAAAGAAACCCGCCGTGTTCCGTCTCTCCGCCTTTATTGGCGGGCCACTGGAACTGTGTTACATTCTTTCGGTGGTAGACTGACTCATCCCTAATTATTTGGTTCAGTTAAGTAGGCAAAATAGTTTTATAATACAAAATTTGTATATATAAAAATAAGATAATGACGTAAGACTATATACATTATACAGGCTTGCAGCATCTAACGGTGAAATAACGATCACGACGTCTCACAACTCTAATGCTGGACCGGCAAGTAGTGCTGGTAGCGCCGGGTCTGGCCAAATACCATCGCCACATGCTCCTGTGAAGATGTCACCGGGATCAGTGAAATCACCTTCGCACGATGACAGTGATCTACTTGCAGATTCACCAAGTAAGTTCTTTATTTCCTTTTATATGTGTAAATATTCTAAAAATATTAAATCTTAGCAGCTAAGACTCAAACTATTATAAGTAAAATAATTTTATCGTATAGTTAGCAATTAATGTAGTTTAACTCAAATGATAATACAGAGTTATGTTGTATGTGCCACGAACATCCTTTAGAAAATGATAAATGGCCACACAAAGTGTCCATATTTTTTTTTTCCATCCCATAATGCTTGGTAAGTAATATTGCGAATTAGTCTCAAACAGCAAATAAACATAGTTATGACAATATTTCAACTAAAAGATAATACGTTTTAAAGTTACCATTGTAACTTACGAAACTATTTTAGGCTAATTTTATACTCTATTTCAACACAACAAAAGTAAAACTAACATGCAACTAAACATTATTTTCGAAACAAGTTCTAACTCAATTCTACTTATCTATAAAAGTTACATACTCTAAGCATAGATGCAATCCATTAGCACGATGAAGTCTAACAGAGTCCTAGGAGTTATTTTACCTAATACTATAAAGAGTTTGTAGTCCGTCCTTTGTTTAGAAGTTCGGAGTGCGTTTCGTGACAGCCCAGTTAAGTTGATTAACTCGCAGTAGACTGGCGTTGTACGCTGTTCATTCAGCGCAGGGGAGCCACACCGCCGCGATCTTATCAGAACATTGTAAAGTTAATTTGGTTGCGTTTCTAAAAAGGTTTGTTTAATTTGATTTTTAACTTGAACAAACCTAATTATATGTTCGACGGAGCGTTATCGCATGATGTTCTCGGTACTTTTTTACAATCTGTATCTGCCCCGCTATTGAGCAGAGAGCTGTACATAGTTGAGAGGAATTTAGAAAATAATCCACTACGCTGGTCGTACGCGGCGTCGAGTTAATCCCTGAGGTATGAAGGATTTTTCGCGATGTTTTCTTTCACCGGGCACTAGTTATATATTTAGAAAAAAAACATTTTTTTAAAATTAGAAGTAGCTTTCGAAGTCTCTCAAAGATGAAGTCTCTGTCCAGTCAGATAAGGGATTGAGCGCTATGCGTTTGTGTGGGCAGTCCACGTTAGTGGTAACAGAGTGCGTGTTCTCAACGTTCAAATTTCTCTTCATACAAAATATTTAAATAAATCCCTGCACGCGTCTGTCTACTTATATTATGAACGCAATATACATAAAATTAACTGAATGGATTTTTCATGCAATTTTCACGACTGTATGAAGCGTATATAATTTATTGAGGTTTTGTATAAACTATTGAAGATCTCAAGAAAAGTCATACCGACTCAGGAGCTTTATTGACGTGCGTGACGTAAGCCAATACTTATATCAAAACCATGTTCATTAGCGTACTATGTCTCTATAGTAATATTTTGGAAATAGTGAGGCTTCTCAAGCATATCTAAGGATTACTGGCAGAAAACATTTTTTTAACGAATTCTTTCGTCGTTCGAATTATCTTATTTTTATTTAAAAACATTTTTCACACATTGTTGTTAGTCCTATCAATAAGGAAAGAGTATCAATTTCAACAATTTTATCGCTAAGTTCTTTTAAACACATTTTGTTAATTGAAGCTAATTTCGCTATCCGGCCAACAGACGAAAGCAATTTATTTAAGACAAAGCTATTTTTATTGGCTCGGCTCATTCACTTTTAGCCCGATTGAACGATTTTTATACTTATGACCTATTGAACATAGACCAGACTAGATATTTTGAGCACTAACAGTCTATTTACTCAAATTTACAACTAGCTAACGTATTATAGGTAGCTCTAATTTTACATCGATATAATCAGGGTATTCAAGTTACGAATGAAACCATTTGTTGATATGAATCGAAGAATAATGACAACACAGATGGCGTAGTGGTTTAGATACTGGCCTAGCGCCCGAGTGTTGTGGACTCGATTCCCACAGAGGAGACAACTCTTTGTGTAATCCAGAAATGGTTGTTCTGAGTCTGGGTGTACTCTGTGTACGTGAAATCGTGTGTTTGTAAAGTTCCCCGCGATACAAGGATTATTCCTTAGTGCAGGGTGTCGTCTTAAAAAAAGTTTATTTTATTTAATTACTAGACCTTTTTTGTAATAACCCATTACTTTACTGTTAGGCACAAACATACAAAAAGAACGAGTTAGTGTGTGGGCTTTTACCCATTAAACAACCACCGTGCGCCATCACGATCCCACGGATTACTGATACCGCGTAAATTCCTGAAGTGAAGGGGCACAGTCAAACCTAATTATGGTATTATACGATTAGCTATTTAAAACAAGTAATAATGTATTTTCCTTAACAGCCGCTAAACAGTTTCCTATTAATCTTCGTTAAATTATAATAGAAATAGTTTACTCCTAACGCTTGTAGCACTTATAAATCGAGTAGTAAACAGCCAATTGTATGTAATCGATATAGGGATCGAGTTCTGCTATTCAGAATCGATGTTTGAATTGAAAACAATTAAAGTTCAGGTATTAACAATCCCTAGGAGTTATCTATTACTAGATTATTATACTGAAATTAAATTGAATTATTTTACGATAGCGAGCAATATAGGTAATCAACTATTTAACTGTTAAATGTAGTTAAATAAACAAAATTAGATTTTCACCTATAATTTTATATTGGCACATTATTGTATCGTTCTAATGATTTAAAAAGTGATTTATCTGGCAAAAAAGTCGGCTAAGGTTGTTACACGTTGCGAATGAAAATTTTAAGTTAGAAATTTTTATTTTTTAATATTTGTGAGCCAAGTATCCAGCTTATAAAAATGTTTGATTTGTGTCATAGGTAACTAAATAATTATAGTCGTTATCATAGGCAATTTCGGCCCACATTGACCTGTGTACCTGGAAGACTTGCCATGTCGTGGGACAGTATTAACATATAAAAATGCATAATATGAGTATCTATGGCAATTTACAAGCTGAAAAATTTCTTTATTTGCATTCCGTGTGGTGACGGACTAAGAATGCAAGTGTCCACCCCATTCTTTCCCACGGATGTCATATTAGGCGACTAAGGGAAGTAAGCCATTATCATCATGACATGCATGACTGGTAGTAGGGCTGGGTACCAAGTGGGAGTACTCACTTGGTGTCGGGCCCGAGCGGGTTGGTACCACCATCCCCAGTGTGACCGGCCATGAAGCACATCATTGCGTTTTGGCTGTAGCAGGAGATAGCCGTTTATTCTTTCATTCCATATATGAGAAATGAAATGGTGAGCAGCGGCTTGACAATACTCTCAGTATAGTTGAGTCCATGAGCGACGGTTACCATTTAAGATCAGATAGGCCGAAAATCCGATGGGGAGAAAAGAAATATTTACAATTATAAGTTTGAGCGCTGTAGATACTTTTCGTCTCATTCGATTCACGAAACTACGATAAAGTTTCATTGCTACCCTAAAATATTTATCTAGCTTAACTAAATTAGGCCACACTAACGGTAATTATTTAAATGAAGCAGAAATTTACGCAATAAACTGTTTAGAGACGAGAAAGTTAGTTTAACGCAATGTTACGTAAAGCTGAGCTTATGACAATACGTCTACTAGGGACAAATGCTAAACACGTGAATCTAGGCACAAAACTTAACAAAGTTACCCAATAGAAACGAGAGAATGAAATCTATCTATTAATTTTACACAATCCGATTGTATTTTTGTCCGTGTGGTGACGGACTAAGAATACAAGTGTCACCATCCCATTCTTCCCCACGGGTGTCGTATGAGGCGACTAAGGGAAGTAAGCAATTATCATCCATTGCATGACTGGTGATAGGGCTGGGTACCAAGTGGGAGTACTCACTTGGTATCGGGCCCGAACGGGTTGGTACCACCATCCCGTGTGACCGGCCATGAAGCACATCGTTGCGTTTTGGCTGTAGCAGGAGATAGCCGTTTATATTTTATTTCATATCTGTGAAATGAATTGGTGAGCAGCGGCTTGACAATACTCTCGGTATAGTCGAGTCCATGGACGACGGTTACCATTTACCATCAGATGGACCGTGGCTCGTTTGCCACTACATGTAAAAAAAATAAAAAATATCATTTATCTAAAAAAAAAACCGTTTACAACTGTTGTGAGAGTTTACACTAAGGAAATATTTAAGCAGAAAATACCAATTAATCAATCAACCAACCACAGTCGATTGCGGGATATAGACTCCTAGTAAAGTCATAACGGCCAGTTTTTTAATGGTTATCATTAAGAAAAAAATGGAATAAATCTTATCCAATAATCATTTAGGTAGTAAGTAAATGTTTAATAGGACCTTGACTAAATAAAAAGAAAAAAAAACTTATTTCCAGAGGTTTACGTGAATATTACAGGTTACAAATTTAGGCGGTTACCGTAGCCTATAGACGTGCAGTGGCACCTTTAGCGCATCGCATCTTCAAAGAAAGGTCCTATTCCCTTGTAGAGAAGAAGGATATGGAGGAGTATGGGCCTCCGGCACTTTCACTCGCGATACGAAGCGCAACGTCAGGAGTACCTATAGTTGTTTCACGCTGATCGTTTGTGAGGGGGTGGTACATCCCCGACCGAGCCTATTCATGCTGGGATAAACAAGGCTCTACGACTAGGAAACATATTAAGAAATAAAACTACTTTTACGGAATCTATCGCGTTTTCTTGGTTTTAATCACAGGTGAACTTACATTGTGAACCCACCTATGTCCATAAATGCGTAAAGTATTCAAAAGACGTATAGTACAAAATCAAGTAAACGCAATATATTCCGTAATAGTAGTTTTATTTCATAATATTCATATTTTTAAATTGATTAAATATTTAACGTGCTATCTATTCGACGCTACGGTACCGGACGATGGTCGTATCGTATACGTACCGTGCTGTGTGAACAATCTTGCAGGGTAATTCTGGAGCCTCAATTCTATTGATTACTGTTTAATTCCCTGTTAGTGGATACAATTAATAAATTACTCAGTTACTCTCCGCGATGATTCGTACAAAGTGTTCTTTTTATATATTAAGTCAATTAACTAATTTATTATTTCAAAGCACTTAGCTGATCAGCTAATTGACCAACAGTTGTTTATTGGAAAAATAAAAAAGATAACTACAGTCCTTTTGCAAAACTTCGGGAAATCTGTTGTTCAAACGCCACTATTAGGATACCGTATATTCCAAACATTTTTACTTCACAACCTTACAGCCTATTTATAGAAGTAGTAGCCGCCTTATCTATGAACAAGGTGTGAATCGGAGTAGCGCTTAATTATATGTATACTAGCTATCTGCTATCTGTGACCTTTTTAGTTATATACCTCTTTTTGCGTTACCTTATTATTTAAAAAACTAGCTAAGTAATTTATCTGTAAGCTACTCCTTATAACAACAGCTATAATTTTTTCATATCACATCATTTTTAATCCTTGTTAATGGGCCCAAGTGCTTATATATAAAAACACCAGAACTAAAAAAAAAAACATAGCATCACGCCTGTATTCCCCGAAGGGGTAGGCAGAGGTGTATTACACACCTACGACTCGCCAGCTATGTTTAAGTCCCACGTAATAGGGGGCGATCCTATTGACGTCTACCGGGCACATTTCCAAACTTCGGGCTGCTACTGAGAATTTTTCTTTTTAGGAAAAAGCTCAATAACATTGCCCGACCCGGGGATCGAACCCGAGACTTCATGATTAGCAGTCGCATACACTACCGCTACACCACCGAGGCAGTCAGCAGTTACCAGAACTAATGTTTTATGTTATTGCGCAAATAATACATTATAATGATAGAGTGTAAATTATGGAAAATTTAAATATTTTGAGGCGCCATCTTGATTATGTTTTGATTACATTCAATGAAATCATTGGAATGGACATGGCTATATTATAGCGCATTTTATGACATTCATTTGGTATATCATTAATTCCAACTAATAAATGGATGTTTAATCTTAATCGTTAATTTTAAGAGCACTATACAAGAATTAATTATCGGTTCTAAAATTTAATTTCAATAGAAGGGAGTAAGTACATCCTAAAATCTTCATTCGTATTTTAATTAATTGTTGATTATTGAATGGCGTCGTTGTTTTAATAGCGGCAAGTGTACTGGGTTCGATCACAAGACATATATTTATACCATGTCTATATGTACTTTTTTCTCTAGTAAAGTTTTTATTTAAAGACAACTCGGTGCTCTGGATATAATCCCTGAATCGCCTACCCCTATAGTTAGAACAACATGCAAGAATAGTCGTGTGTGGAAATCGAATTCACAACACTTGGCATGGGAAACCGATATCTTAACCACTAAAAAAAAGAAAGTGACGATAACTTTACTCAAAGATTCTATGGAGGTTTGGAGGCAATACGACAAAGCACGTGACGCTGTATTACATCACTCGCCAACAGTTACACGCATATACAAATAGTTAATTAGAAAAACACCACTAGTATTACACATTAATACTTTAAATAAAATAAATCTTTTAAAATAATGTAGAGCTACGACATGCATTTTTATGTTCCCGCCAAAACTTCTACTGCAGTCTTAAAAAAGACAGAAACGCTATTACAATAAAGTCGGTTTACAGACGATAATTTTACGTGACAACGTCGTATGTTTTCTGAGAGTTTCACAAACAGTGCATCGGTCGCCATTCATTTTTCGGACCGCGACACTTTTTCGTGCGTGCAGCCGGCGTTCATCAAATTATAAGACGTTATCACGTCAAAAAAAACGTTATTCACATTATACAATGTCATTTAATATTTGCTCGATTCAAAGCAGTTCCGCCTTCTTCCTATGCATGTAGTAATTATGGAACCCATGTCCGTTAGTCTATGGTCTGTCGAGCTGTCTATAAAAACATGAGTTTTATACATTGATGTCACATTGTAGGGCGAATCCTCTACTTATTATCCTCAGAACAAAAGCAAAAGCAATTTCGTACATATAATTCGAACACCGCAGGGCATTAGCCTGTGGAAATAATGAAGGAACAATTCTTGCAACTACAAACGGGTTATTAATTCTTAATTACACATAATTCCACGTAAATATACAGGGCTAATGACACTAAAATGAACAATACAAAGAGCTGGGCCAAAATAAAGGAAGTTACCGTTGGCATCAAAGAAACCGACTAACGACCGTGCCAGCCGGCGTACCGAACTAAATTAATTAATTAACTAATTAAAATCCATTAGGTACAAATAATTAACGTCATCGATAAAATTGAACGCTATCGATATCGTAAACGAAAACAAAGAATCGGACCACTGAGTTGCTAGACTTGTCACTGCTTTAATTGAAAATTGAATGTCACAAAATATGAAAAGGCCAACATTATTTCACTGTTCTCAATTTAAATTTGCTGTTTAAACATAGAACATATTGCTTTTAATTTTGTTTCTTTTTTCTCTTCTATGGTTTTATTAAGTAGTCGATATTATTTTAAAAATTAATTACTGACTATAAATATATAAGCATTTGCTGCGCCAATAACTCAGCTCCTAAACCCTATAGGTGATGATATATTATAATAGATACGACTTTCTTCTTAATAAGTAAACAATATTTGAATTCCGACTGGTGCTTCAAGAGTATTATTTCTATCAGTTGTAAGCTCTGTGATGGATGATTGCAACCTTGAATTTTAAAGGCTTTGAGACATGATTACTATCAAGAAGTCACTAATTTCTAATATAAATAAGTCTATAAATACAAGGCACACTACAATTAACTAACCTATTTTGTAGAAGTTATATTTATTTTAAATGTTGTGCTGTGTCAGTAACAGCAGCATTTGGTCATTTTACAATCACCTTATAAATTTTGAGATTGCACAACCTAGCAGTGGTATGTGTGAACATAATTATTATTTTTTAAAGGAAAATCTATTTTCATGTCAATTCGTTAGGTTTCCGGATTACAGGGAAAAATTAAATTTCATAATGTCGTATTAAACATAATAAAATTATTTTGCGTATCTGGGAAATGAATCTAACGATAAGATCAAATTATGTGAATTTTTCTCATTAAATTTATCAATTTAAAGCGGTGAAAATGTACCTAACCGCACACCCCGGCGTTCAGGGCAGCGAACAGGGTAGTGTGGGATCCACACCCACTAAATAATCCTGCCGTGTGCCGTCTCTTCATCTGTACTGGCGGAAAAAAAGCGTCGGCGCGGAGTGGTTAAAAAAAATAGAGAAACATTTTTATAGCGCCATCTCATGAATCCTTAAGTCTCACTATGTTGTTATTAGATGTTGGCATACTGGTACCTCAAAACTCTACGAGATGGCGTTAAAGAAATCGTAGTTACATATCCACAAGAACTTACACCTATGAGAAATATACTAACTGACAGTCACTTTTAAATTCAATTGACATAAATACGTAGCTATATATATAAATAAATAGATCAAAGTAGAGTCTACCTAATAGTAGAAATGTCTATCAAATAGTATTAATTTATTGCTACTGGTAGCGTGACCTGTTGCTTCAGGAAAAGCACCTACGTGATACAAATACAAATGCATTGCGAAACTAAAATGTAACATTGGTGAATCGAGACCAGACAACATTTGTTAGGCAATTTTTAAAATTATTTATGTATTTAAGCTTACTTGGTAGACACAATGTACGCAAATACATTCGACAGATGGCGACCACGATGGTAAGAAAGGGATTTGATGTAGAAATTGATAACTGCCAGGGATTGCCGCGATAGCTCAATTGTTTTTTTTATTGCATATAGTGGCATACGAGCCACGGCCCATCTGATGGTAAATGATAACCGTCGCTCATGGACTCAACTATACGGAGAGTATTGTCAGCCGCTGCTCACCATTTCATTTCACTGATATGAAATGAAAGAATAAACGGCTATCTCCTGCTACAGCCAAAACGCAACGATGTGCTTCATGGTCGGTCACACGGGAGATGGTGGTACCAACCCGCTCGGGCCCAAGTGAGTATTCCCACTTGGTACCCAGCCCTACCACCAGTCATCCAATGGATGATAATTGTTTACTTCTCTTAGTCGCCTCATACGACACCCATGGGAAAGAATGGGGTGCTGACACTTGTATTCTTAGTCCGTCACCACACACACGCAGATATTTTTGGACTGGCATTCCAATAGATATAGGTTCTGTCCTTGCTAATACTATCACTGCGAAAATGAGTTTGTTTGTTGTTTACGATGCAGTGCAGTGACTACTGATTCATAGTATGGAGCCCAGAAAAGGACATGCTAGGTACTTTTCATCGCTGAAAAATTGATGTTTCTCGTGGAATAACTTTGTTTGCATAGTGATAATTAATGTATCTTAGAATGATATATTTATATTCTGAAATCCACGCGAAATCTAGTTTATCATAGTTTGTTCCAGATTAATATTAATAGAATACAATGTTATTTTAAATGATTAAATATGCGTGTCTATAAATTAATTCCAAAATATCTACTTAGCAACACAAAACAAAATTATGTACACAAACCTTATAAACTTAATTAAAGTAAATGACTAAAGTGTTTAAATTGATAATAAGGAAATAAGTACACCAGACGATGTTTACGATTATTTAAAAGTAATTAAGAAGGCGGTAATAAGGATATATTTAAATATGTGTGTGTGCTTTTCAATGCTCATATAACTTATACCTGTCTCTTAAAAGTGCTTTTACAAATAAATACATTAATAATTCCGAATTAATAATGCCTTTCATTATTGAGTTAAAGGTAAAATTACACCAAAATTAAAATCTCCCAAACCTATTTACTTAATTGTCAAGTTACACTTAATATCTTTCACAAAATGGGTTTTTAATAACAGGAGCAAATGAAAAGCCTTTAATAATATTAAATAAAAGCTCAAACTTCTATCAAACAACGCTTAAATTCTTCAAGGAACTTGTTCAAAAGTACTCATAACAGTTACTTTAATAATACGAGTTAATTGTAATCGATAACGTATTCGATTCAACATCGTAATCGTTATATGAATCGAGACGATTCAGCGCGCGTAATTTCACCCATTACTTAAACTCACAAATTTATAATTTGCGTTTCCCGTTTTAATATTTATACGATTCTATATCTTATGTCATTGATGCAAAGAGTTGTTATTTTAATATTAACATGAAAATAATATCTTTATATGTAGCTACATGATATATCTAATCACTCGGTGTTTTTTCATTAAAATTAACATAGCGTTGAATGTTAAATGTCCGAAATAGCAGTCCGATTCGATTATTAGCTATAACGAATCTTTCATAGCGATGCTATATTATCTTCGCTGAATTTTCATTGTTTATTACTTTTTATATATTTTTCATTTTTTGTAGGTAGGTGGGTACAAACTTGTAAGAGTAGATAAATAATACATAATATTATCTATCACGTGTTATTCGGATATGTTATTGGCATATCACTTTACCTATCTTGATGCTAGAATATGGTGTCTATAGTATAGTTACTAGCATATTGTGTCTGATTATTGTACCACAGGGATTAATTTGTACTAAGTCGTATTATTTTTTATTCTAACAGAAAAATACAGCACACGTAGGTAATAATTTTTTTATACTACGTGGGTGACAAACAAGAATATGGCCGTGTAAGTGGTTACCGTAACCTATTGACGCTAGCAACACCAAAGGCATCTCTTGCGCCGGGAGGGAGGTGGTTAGGCAGAGGATAATAATGAGAGGATAAGAAGGATAATAAGAAGAGAATACGGAAGGGGTTTGAGCCTCCAGCGCTCTCACTCACCATACGCAACACAACGGTAGGCCTACCGTTGTTTCATGCTGATCTTTTGTAAGAGGGTGGTACTTCCTTGATAGAGCCCATTCATGCTAGGATAAGCCAGGCTCGACCATTAGAAAAGCCTGCAAGCATTTTTACTATTATCAACGTGGTCAATTAGAAAAGTGCTCTTCTTTGACTTCATCTTACATTAAGGAAACACCGTAGAAGGTATTTCCAAGCCAAGTAGTTTAAAAAAATTCTGGAATTGATAGTATCGGAGTCGAGACAGTTTCTAGCATATTCCCCACTTTATAACGACGTCGAGTGGTACGGTGGTTATGTTCAATTTGCATAGAGTTAACATGAAGAACATTAAGTAACGAAATTCTCAACAAACGCGAATCTGATATTAAAAGATCATTTTCTTTAGGAAATGATTATAGAAAAGCACGATAAGAGAATTTCGTTAAACAGCGAAATAAATAGCCGTTGAATAAATCAAGAGTTGGTTAATATCGGACAAAATTAGTTGGCGTTATTTGGTCTCAATCTTTGTGGAATAATCGAGAATGTTTTAAACGAAGGCCGCGGAACATGATTAAGTGGAAAATACATTAAAATATTTCATGGAATAATTAAGAACCAAATTACAATAATTACTTTAGGTATAGTTATGTATCAACATAATTATATTGCTCGTAATAAAATTGATTGAGAATTTTATTGTGTTTTGTGTTTACTAAATCAATCAGTGAATCACATTATACTGTTAACGGATGCTGTCCAGGATTTGGATATTATATTTAACTTAACTTTGTTATTCTTAGGTGATAATGACGTTGACCATCATGTCTGCCTTGAATACTTATCATCATAGTACATAAATGAATAAATTGTTACAGCAGCAATTTCAGATAGTATTGATAATCCACAATTAAGACGAGTAACGAGTTATCTAAACTAAATTTGACTTTTCAGTAACGTAACTATATTATTTATAGGAACGCAAATTCAGAAAAAAATCCCTTCAAGGGAACTCTATAGGTACTAATATTATAAAGATGGATGTCGGGAAAAATTTTTGAAACTTAATCAATCACTAATATTTAGAACGGATTTGAGGAGTGTCATATAATACGTACCCCGACAAAATTAACAAGGCTTTTCGAAGGGACCAATTTTGGAATATTAATCGACAAAAATAGCTGAAAGAATGCGGTTAATGGTAAGAGATATATATATAAATGTTTTATTTAGAAGATTTTTAGAAATTAAATTTATATACAAATAAATGTGTAGCCCACGTAAGTGGAGCCGTGAACACAGTGTAATAAGCTTTTAAGATCGGATATTGAACTTTACTGATCAATCTATCTCGTATACGTATAGCCAAAGATCGTAAATAAACACTGACTGCAGGACATAGGATTCTCCAATGCATGCCAGAAGTACGGGTACTATTAAAACTTTTGCTGACCTGAGATTCTCTGAGAGAGATATCCGACCAATTTCCACTTCAGGGTGCTAATTGTAAAAGCTAGGAATACGTGGGAACGTGGGAGACTTTTATCCTCAAGTACATACACACAGTTTGCCTTTCAGAGAAACTCCACTTACCTAGAAATGTATTGCCTAAATGTACTGCTGTACTATAACGACATTGACATATCTGATAATTAGTGTTTAGTTAGTAGCAGTTAGTCGTGATCACATTAAATAAGATCGATGGCACCAGATTTGTGTGGTACATACATAAATCGGTGAAGGGTTTAAGGATAAAGATAACTAGTATTTGTCTAATTCTTAACTATTCAACTCTTTGTTGGATCGTTGAGCATGGCTGTCTACAATGTCTGCATAATACTGAGCCAGTATTACTGGCACACAAATTGTTCTAGCGGTAGTCTTGCTTATCGCAGCATGAATGGACCGGCTTGATCGGGGAAGTACCACCCTCTCACAAATGATCAGCGTGTAAAACAAGTTTCTTATACCGTCGTGTTTCGTATGCTGAGTGAGAAGGGTAAAGGTATCCTCTCCTTATTATTCTTCCTATCCTATTTCTATCTCTTTCCTTGAAAATAGCGACGCGAGAGTGATCCCACTGGTGTTGCTAGCCTCTATAGGCTACGACAACCGCTTACCATATACTTGTTTGCCTCCCAAGTAGTATAAAAAAATAATTTAGCCAACTATAATTTCCTGCATTTAAATTTCACTTAACCCTTGCTTTGACTGCATAGATGATGAAATAGTTTAGATACCGTCCCAAGTGGTGTGGGTTCATTTCCCAGACAGGCCAACTCTTTGTATGACAAATGGTTGTTCTGTGTCTGGGTGTACTTTGTGAAGTCCCTAGCAATACAAGGATTATTGCTAAGCGCAGGCTGTCGTCTTCAAAAAAAAATACCACCACTGGCTCTCTGTCGGTCTTTTTCACACATCTTCCATACCAGTTGTGAATAAAATTCATCCCAATTCGGAGCACAAGTCATATCACACCTATAAAATGTATTTTCAATTTATACACTTATTTTTCTATTATAAATACTTTGCAATATTATTGACAAACGTAGCATAAAATGCTGTGAGGTGTTATAAGACTAAAGTCCTGCATTTAGCCAGAATGGTACCCAACAGCGTGATAATAATAGCTTGCAAGAAAGATTATAATTATTAAATGACTTTACTTAAAGAAACTTCTCAACAAGTTAGTAGACGTTATTATTGACAAGAGCTACTGCACCTTTTTTTTGTTAATGCGGGCACATATGTTCCTAACCGCACACCCCGTCGTTCGGGGCAACGAATATGATAGTGTGAGGGCCCTCACCCGCCAAAGAAACCCGCCGTGTGCTGTCTCTCCGCCTTTATCGGCGGGCCGCCAGCACTATATTACATTCCTTCAGTGGTAAGAGCTACTGCACCTAAGCTTATAACTCTACATAAAAGTCATCAGAACTATTACTTGAATAGAAAGCAACACTTAATCACCATAACAAATTTACAAAGAAAAAGCAGACACGTAACTCAAACGTACGAATACAGCCACGCCAAGTGTAATTGTTGCTAATTAATTTATTACATGTATTAAACAATTAAGCGTTATCTTGATGTATTGTTATCGAATTCAGGACGCCATAGTTAAGGAGACTCTTTGCCCAATTGACTTATCTTTGTAGGTAATTAATGGGAGTACTGATCACGCGATGTTCTAATTGCCCGTCGAAAACAGACGCAATATTAGTTATTACTTTTCATTTCACAAAAAGGATGCGGTTGATTGCAGATAAGAGTTGTGGGAACCATTGTGGTACCGTATGGATACGAGAGGCAAGTCAATACAATTTTATAATCGGTAAATCGCACACGCTAACACAATATCGTGAAACAGCCATAGCCTAGCGACAAGGACTGCAAATACTGCTCGGTGAAGTAAAACATCGTTAAGAAATCTATACGCGGTTTTTTTAAATTTTTTTTTTGGTGTGGTCTCCTTAATGGATACCTCCTGCCGGGCGGGCAGAGAGGTTATGCCGGAGTCCGAATTCACAATTGGTATACCTGCTAAAACCCCGCGGTGTTCCTTCAGACTTCCTGTGGCCAGAGGCGAGGTATACGCTCTTCGCATGATTTCCTCCACCCCTGGTAGGTCTGGGCCTCCAATGCTGGGCCCCGTCTGGTTTGGAGGGCCTAGAGAGAATTTCTCGACGGTTTATGAAGACCGCCAACCCGCACTGGATCAGCATGGTAGACTACACCCTAAATCCCTCTGACTACGAGAGGAGCCAAGACCAATAGTCATAGTTTATTAACATTAATTAAGGTAAACTTAATCATTAGATTAACAAAACTACTTTTTATCAACTATTTATGTGCTAAGATGCTATTTATGTGCACTTTATTTACAAAAGACACAATCAAAATATCGGATATGAGTTACTTTACATTAACTCCCCTAAAAATCACTCTATAACGGTATTACACAGCGTAGTAAGATTCCCCAAACAAATACTATGCTCACATACATAACAAAACGAAATTAGAAATCGTCTACGAACACCGGTAAATGGTGAAACGATTGCCAATTTACCAACCCTACCCTGTCTTAATTGACGCAGACTACTCCTTAAACTAACGGGGGTAGATAGCGAAAGTAATTTGTCATCGGTTAGCTAAGCATGGTGAGGGAGGCACTCGCGAGCCAACCTCCGCGAAGGTAGCACGTCTCCTCGCTAATGACATCCCACATAATTAGGAACAGCCACCATCTACTAATTACATAAATTGCCCACTAAACTTGGCTATAATTTTGCCTCGCGCTTAAACGGGGTATCTACTACAAAGTTGATACAAACTGATTCTAATTTGCTACGTGATGTTACAGATTTAAATACATGAACTGTGACGTTTGTTATTAATATTCTATCAAGGACTTATCTTAGTTATTACATTCGAAGCTGTTCTCGCATATGAAACATAATTATAATAAATGGTTTCAATTTTATTTAAAGTGGAGCTCAATCGAAGTAAGCTGGAAAAATTGAAATAGTATGGTATCTATTATGAGACCATGTATTTCGTGTGTGTTATAGTATAATATTTTTAGCCCTTGCTGTAAAGCTTAACTGCATTCATAGTACTATAGAACTACCACTGTTAAAGGGCGAAAGAGCTCGCCTATTTTCATAACTAACCATACAATACGAGTATTAAGCGAATATATTTCTGCAGCGATTATTTGAACACGTACTTATAATAACAGATGAGCCGTGGTACCTGATGTTAAGTTCTAACAGCTACTCATGAACTCATAACTAGGAGGACAGCTAAGACTCGATCAAACGCTAGTCTCTGTCTGTGTGGTGACGGACTAAGAATACAAGACTCACCATCCCATCCTCTCCCGCGGGTATAAGGGAAGTAAGCAATTATCGCCCATTGCATTACTGGTAGTAGTGAGAGTACTCATTGCTATCGGGCCCGAACTAGTCGGTAACACCGTCTCCTGTGTGACCGGTCATGAAGCACGTCAGTGCATTTTGACTGTAGCAGAAGATGGCCGTTTTTTCTTTAATTTCATATCTTAGAAATGAAATAGTGCGCAGTGGCATGCAATACTTGGCGATACTCTTGGTATAGTTCAGTCCATGAGTGACGGTTACCACTTACCATTAGACGAGCCGTGGCTCGCCTGACATCATTAACAATAAAAAAAATTCAAGAATTCAAAGTGGGTTTCAAAAACAACCCAAATCTTAAAGAAACATATCGCTTAAATGATCTTGCTATAAATCTTGCAGATCTAAATATTCCAGTAGGTACTTACTATTGAACTGGTTGTAATGAACTTCACACATTAACGTAATAAATTGTAGTGTGAGATGTGGGCTCGGAGGTCGCTAATAGATAACGCTCCCGGAACGTTGGTGAACGGTTACATAAATACATTAAATGTCAAGAATTTGCATCAGATGCAGCCTAGCCGGCCCATGCGAATGCGATTCGGCTCCCCTGCACCTTACATAATATTAAACCACTTCTCTTTATAGTAAACAGTGAAACTAATGTTGGTGATAATATGCAATTGCTAATCCTTTTTTTTGTTAATGCGAAAAAATGTACCTAACCGCACACCCCTTCGTTCGGGGTAACGAACAGGGTAGTGTGGGACCCTCACCCACTAAATAAATCCGTCTTGTGTCGTCTCTCCGCCTGTGTTGGCGAGCCACTGAAACAATAGCTAAAGTCGTAATACAATTTCGTTATTTTTTTGAACGAAGTAATGGCCTAGATTAAGTTAGTTATTTATTAATAAAAGTAACTATATACAGTTATTTTACACTAGATTTCTATTTTGATAGCAAAATTTTATAACTAGCCGTTGTATGAAAGATATTTGGCGACTTTATCTGGGAATGTGAAAAAATAGAAATTTAGTGCGAGCGGGATTCGACTGCGTCCCTTCCAATCCGGGGGAGTGCTCTGGACCGCTAAGCCATCGCACTGACCGATGGCCATTCCCAATCTCCACATCACATTTGTCTTTACGACCCTGTAATGTAGCTGAGCATGTCGGGTGTATATACAGATCAAAATACTTTATTTGGTTTTTCTATTAATAATTGTATTTCAACAGTGACAGCCTAGCGGTAAAAGCAAGGACTGCAACGACAGTGGCATTGAGTACAATCCCGAGTCCAAGGTTCAGACCTCGTACGGCACACACCTCTGAATTTTCGAAATTATGTATGTTTACAATTAATCAGTGTTCGGTGAAGGAAAACATCGTGAGGACCTGACCGGAAACCTGCATGCCTAAAAGATTTTCTCGAGGGCTTGAGAAGTCTGCCTGAGGGTCTGAGGGTTTGTGGTATAGATTATGCCACAAACCCTCTCACGATGAGAGGAATCTGTGCCCAAGATAAACTGTTGAAAAAAAAGTTGTATTTCTGTCTCTTTCGAAATAAAGACATTCATCTTTCGCCAGTTTTCCAACATCCACTACTGCATATAGGCCTCCCCGTTAAAGCAACCATAATGAGCGATCTTGTGCCACCTGCATCACACGGCTCCTTGCAGCTCTGACTAGATTGATCCAAATACAGACAATATGACTTCTTAAATTGACCTTTAAAATAGTCGGATAGAAATATATAAGGTTTTTTTTTGTCAAACAGATCAACCAACTATCAGCCAGTCATCTAGTAATGTCGTCGATGGGATCAACTTGGAAGATATCAAGGAATTTGCCAAAGCCTTTAAGCTCCGACGGCTAGGCCTAGGCCTCACTCAGACCCAAGTCGGTCAGGCCTTGTCTGTGACCGAAGGCCCCGCGTACAGTCAAAGTGCGATATGCAGGTAGAGTCTGTTTTAATTTGTCTTTTTTTCTCTACAGACATTAATTACTAAGTCGTAAATCCATGTTGTATTGTCTCTACAATTAATGTTATATATGTTTCTGGCCTAAAGAGCAAGTGAATTGTAAACAAGACCCAACTATTAGATATTTGACTGACATTCTAAAAATTACAACAATTATTAACAATTTTGAGTTCCAGGAACATATGATAAACACTTAACACAAAACCTTCCTTCGTTTGTTTTTTTACGTAAAATTAGTGAAAGCAATGGACCACTTCATTAATTCTGATTAACGACAGTGCTACATACTTATATAACTAAGTATATATCAAAATAAAAAATAAAAACCGTTAATCTGAATTTTGAAATTAAAAAGAATACACGATCACAGCTTTAAATAAATGTTGCCACTTAATTGTTGTTGTTAATACAGTATCTAATTTGTCAAATAAGAAGGAAAATATAAAAAAAGAGAAACGGTCTGATAATATCTTACTTGTAACCGAGGGAGATAAAGTCGCACGCTTGTCAAAATAATGTGACCGTTTGCTGGCAACATCGTGGGGCTGCCATAAAAGGTTCAAGAATCGCTTTTTTAAATGTCGTCACGCTGGACGGCACTCAGTTATCATTCCCAACTTTTTAATAATGTTAATTGAAGTGATTTGTAAAACAGCATGACTTCTTTCATTGCTTACAATTCGTTTAATTAATTACCATTCGGGTGGCTTCCGTTCTGGCTCGCTGTCTCGTGGTTTACACCATTTTTTACCGCGCTAGGCGTGGACACATGTTTCTATTTTTTCGTTCCATCATCTGTAATGAAAATAAATCTATTTTGTAGTTAATGAAAAAACAGATTCTTCGCCAAATTAATTTAAAAAATATAATGGTAATCTATAACTATTATATACAATAAATCATCACGAAATTACCTAGCTTAAATTTCACACTCCATTACATTACACCATTAAAAATTTTTTAAACGGGTAATCGCTAAAGTGAGTACAATTATTTTATACGTCGAACTAAACAAGAAATGTAAGATTTCAGGCTTTCTTAATCATCATAACTATTTGCTGTAATTACAACACATCTAAAAAATACAAGATTTTTATTAAAAATTCCTTTAACCACAATTATACAGGTTTGACGGCCGTGCGAATTTTTATAAAATAATTTTTTACTTACGTTACTTATGTTGTACGTAAATCGGCAAATTAATCACGCTTCAACACAGCTTTACGCTCATAATGTTTAATTGAATCAAATCATTCGAAACAACGTTGCCCGTGAACAAATCGAATTTCGATGCAAAACGGAATGCGACCGGTACAAGCTGAAGGAAATTTCAATTCTGAGCCACCCCCTAGACGACCTCCTTCGTATAATAAAATCATTAATCGTTACTTCTGTTCCAGTTAATTAATTATCTTGCCGTAATTACTTTTTTCGTGTAATTAAAAAGAGTAGAATTCCCCTGTCTTTGTTCTGTCGTGATTTTATTTCCCATTAATTTTTCTTTCGTCTCCCTCCAATTTGGTGTCGTGACGTCGCTACATGGTAGTTACCCCTTTCATTATACTGGACTTAATTAATTTGCATTTTAATTAAAACATATTATTGTTTTTGAGAAAAGAATTCCATTAGGGTTACTCATTTCGCGTCACTGGCGCGTTTTATTTCGTATTTCTTAGCAAAATTCATCCACTTTATTCACTGAATGAAGCCAAAAGATTACAGCGAGACTTTTATATACCTATTATAGGGGATATAACTCCAAAAAAGCTACTTTTACATAACCCAGAATTGAAATAGAAATTTGCAAATTGTAAACCATGCGGTTAGAAATTGATAACTATTGTGAGTTTGCATCTTTACTCCGATGGAATAGTTTCTAAAATATTAACTACAGCCATTATATGTATGAATTCAAAAAAACTCAAGCATGGTCACTGTCACGTAGAGCGATGTCAATAACAATATATTGAATTAATCATTAACCCGGGGGCGAGTGCATTACAATTTCATATGAAACTCCTTGCATCGAGACATCTCACAAAAGCATAACATTAAATCTAAATATAGCCTATACAAAACATGTCAACTTCTCAAAGCCACAATTTTATCTTGAATATCAATTGAAAATTTGTATTCAGAAATTAGATTTGAAATAAACCACATTGAGTTATTATAGAGCGTGCGATTTTGTTCCTATCCTTTTAGATTTGGTTCAGTGATGTTGCTCCAGGCGATCTTCGCTGGAGTACCGTCACCCTCACTGGATACGACATATCTAACATATTACTTGTTACCGTCCCCAGTGCCCTGGCTTCGCAGATGCTAGCAGCTCAGCTGTCTTCACAACAACAAAACATGTATGTGTTTTGTTTTTTATCCCTACACAACCCATCTCCAAATTTATCTTCATCTAATTCTGTGCCTACTTATATCTACTTCGTACATTTACCAGGAGCTCAGATAGTGGAGATAAATTCGAAGATTCTTAACATACATTAAGTACACGCTTTGGCTAACTTATATCAGCCGAGTCCACACGCAGAATGTCTTTAAATCAAAATGTTTCAACGCTGTTTAATGTAATCTTATCTTGATCGGCGATCCATGCATACCTTTTGTATGTATGCCGTATATAATTATTTGTAATTACCGGTTATGACGTTCTTTCTTTTCCTTTTCACACGTGTACGGTATTTGCATTCAAGTAATTACAGCTAAGGCGCCATACATCATACGGCCGAGTTACATTTTGATGTTATGACAAACGGGCTACACTAATGTGCCGGCTACCAAACCATGTCGATTCGACATTTTGAGTAATCGTTGTGAGAACTTTATCACTTTTATTATTTGTAACATCTCGATGAGTAATATCTAACTTTCCATCTAATATAGCATGATGTATTATTTCATTACTCTTATTTTTATTAATATTCATTTTGCGTAATTCAAAGCCAGGGCATTGGCATATGTTACGTTTCTTTTCTAACTGAAATCGTTACTTTATTGTTGCATCGTTCGGTATTAATCAAACTGATTACCTCGGCAGACTAAATTGCCTATTGTTTTTTGTTTTCTCTTTCGTAAAATCGTTAACGCAATGTCAATGTCCTGTGTTTGTGCCTCTGTTAATTTGGAACGGTTAAAAGTCACATCGCGGTACGAAGCGTGCTTTTCGTTAGATTTTCATATGAACGGTGCTCGCTAGCAAAAATCTAACATTACATTTATGTTCGATACAGATTTGAGAAATTGGATATAACACCAAAAAGTGCGCAGAAAATCAAACCGGTGCTCGAACGTTGGATGAAGGAAGCAGAAGAGAGGTAAATATCTGTTTGAGTGAGTTATACGTGGTTATGTGCAACACCGTGTTCGTGAAACATTTGGCCTATATTGCTTAGCAACGTTAAAGACATTTCTCAAATCTGGACTAACTGATGCTTTACGGGCTAGCTTTTATACTTATTTGCTACACAATTAACTAACATCTAATTTAGGAATAACTCATTTCGTTCTCGTTATATTAAGAAATCAGTTGTTCCTAATTTTATATTTTTCGCATATTTGCATGTTATATTTATAGGGTGCGTTTACCTAATTTAACCGTTATGACTTACATTTTTAGCTCTGAATATATTGACTATGATTATAATTATCTCGTTGGTGTCTTAAATAATATTAGTTTTAAGACTTACACATGATACTACTTACTTAGGTACAGATTTTACTTTGTTTGGATCAATGCATACAGAACAAAATACGACATCTGAATTTGCCCTTCTTATTATATTTATTATAACCCCGTAAAAAAGGTTCTATAGTGTAGGGCTCTCTCTTCAAGCGTAACTTCAGTAGTAAAGAGCCTACAATACCTATATATATATTTTAAAGCATTCTAAATGTAAAAGTATCGATTGTCTCAATAAGTAAACTGCGTGTGCATATTACGTCACCTTTACGTATTGTGATAACAAAGCTCATTTAAAACTAACAATATCACAGTATTTTGATATTCTTATAAGTATAACATAGCATCACGTCTGTATTCCCTGAACACCCATGCGTATTACACACCCACGATTCGCCATCTTTGTTTAAGTCCCACGTAAAAGGGGGCGAGCCTATTGACGTCTACCGGGCACATTTCCAAACTCCGGGCTGCAACCGAGAATTTTTTTTTTACGAAAAATTTCAATTACATTTCCCACCCGGGGATCGACTCCGAGATCTCACGATCAGCAGTCGCTTACACTACACTACTTATTATAAGTATATATTTTTAAAAAACATATCTACCAAAGAAAGATTCTCGAGTGGCGACCGCGTATCGGACGGCGCAGCGTAGGACGGCTTCCTACCAGGTGGACCGATGACCTGGTCAAAGTCGCAGGCATTCGTTGGATGCAAGCGGCACAGGACCGTTCGCTATGGCGTTCTCTTGGGGAGGCCTATGTCCAACAGTGGACGATGAAAGGCTGATGGATGGATGGATGGATGATATATTTTTAGCATTTGACATGCTTAGCCATATAAATTAACACAAAGTATGAAAATGTGAAATCGAAGATAATGGTCACGAGCAGGAATTTAATCTGTATCTCTTGGATACCGTTCAGATGGTTGGCCAATTCAGCCACCGTGACAATTGCTCGGGACTGCGATGGCGCAGGCGTCACCTAAGACGTTAAGAATGAATGTGTTATCGACATTTGCAATCCCGAGCATTTGTCACGATGGCTGAATTGGCAAAGTATCTGGACGGTATCCAGGAGATGCAGGTTCAAATCCTGCTCGTAACTGTTATTTTAGATTTCATATTTTCACACTTTGTGTTAAATATCACAGTAGTTAGACCACGCATTTAGAGAGCAACTGGACATTTTCAATAAAACATACGCATTTGATTATGATTTAAAATAATAAGCTAAACAGGATGCAATGAAAAACAAACATTACAAAGGATATCTCTTTAACATGGAATTTAAACTAAACCAGGTGTCACTTAATTCTCCAGCTCGTTTTAATGCAAGACGTCCCCGCAAGATCCATCGATTCGACATTTTGCATTATTAAAATGCATTATCTGGTTGCAACGGTACTATTTAACATTGCAAATAAGAGCATTGAATTTGCAATCGGACCCTCTTGGTGGTAATTTTTAATGACCGTTACTGCTCTTAATAGTCCTTGAATTAATGCAGTAACTTCAGGGATCTCATTTTGAAATAAAACTTCGTTTACGGAATCTATCGCGTTTACTTAATTTTACTACTATCCCGACGTTTCGAATACTTTACAGCATTCATGATCACGGGTGGACTTAGATGATAGACGTCCAAAGCTGATATCAGCTTTGGACGTCTAGTAAAATTAAGTAAACGCGATAGATTCCGTAAACGAAGTTTTATTTCAAAATGTGTAACATTCAGGGATCTCGTTAATTTATTATTAAATACCTAAGTACGTGAGACTACGTGGTACATAAATAATGTTTTTTAGGAGAACCAGCTGTGAATTATGGATACTTACCAAACAATCAGCAACGCTGATTTCAGCATGACAATATCTTCTATACAAATAAAATTGGTTGGAATTCACAGTTGGTATATCTCTAAATATGTTATATTGTTAAAGATGGCAGATGAGCCACGGCAGAGCTGATGGTGAGTGCTAACCACTGCTCACACTCTAATACTAGTACAACAAACCGTTGTCCACCGTGAAAATCAGCTTGGTTCCCGCGGGTGTCGTATAAGGCGACTAAGGGAAGTAAGCTATTATCAGCCAGGTAGGGCTCGGTACTAAGTGAGAGTACTCACTTGCTATCGGGCCCGAACGGGTCGGTACCACCATCTCTTGTGTGAACGGTCATGAAGCACGTCAGTGTGTTTTGGCTGTAGCAGAAGACAGCCGTTTATTCTTTCATTTCATATCTGAGAAATGAAATGGTGCGCAGCGGCTTGACTATACTCTCGGTATAGTTGAGTCCATGAGCGACGGTTACCGCTTCACTAAGTGCCAACCCTACTTACAGAGCTACGTCTGTACGTTTAAGAAATTTAAGGATAAATGACTTTATTAGACTATTCAGGCGTCTCTTAGCCCAAAATGTTTTATTAGAATTTTGTAGTGCTTGTTTCTCTGCTTGAACATCACGCAAAAACTATTAAAAAGGATTTTGTTTTATACAAAGCGGGTTTGAAACTAGCATACGGTCCATCTGATGGTAAGCGGTTACCGTAGCCTATAAACGCTAACAACATCAGAGGCCTCTCGCGTCGCCAACTCCAGGGAAAGGGGTTGAAGGTGGCGAGCAATGGTAATATAATAATAGGATGCGTTTATTCAAACTACAGTTTATCTGTTTACCAGATTCATGTAAATCCACTTAGTCTTTAGCCCTGTGTGCCTAACATACTATCCCTTATTTTGGCGGGAAATTATGTAATTACCGCACACGCCACTGTCCGGGACACAACGAGGTAGTGTGGGGCTCTCAGCCACTAAAACCCGCCGTGCGCCCTTACTCGCCCGTACTCGGTTGACCACTGGAACCGCGTGTATTCTCTTCAGTGGTCCGCGCGGCCCGTCGAGCTCCCTCTGAGTGACGTACCCGCGCACCTGGGACGTCACAAATTCGCGGTAGACTTAACGCGGGCGGCGTACAATCCCTAACATATAACAACTATTCTACGACAATATTAGATGTATTTTCATAAGACTTTCAGGAGCATTTATCTAAATATCTTTAAATATAATACGAATAACACATCTAAAATAAACTGCTTGTATAAACAGTAAGAGATAATATAATAAAAATGCATTTATGTAACAGTGTTCTAAATGACATTGGTATTATGAAACCAGAGCAAGGCTTATTGTTATAATCAGACGCATTATTGGTACGTATTAAAGATTATATTAATATTAATTCGTATTTAATCAGAAGACTTGCGTCTATTCGGCTTACGTTTATATTACAGAAAATTAATATTAAAACACTTATTTAACACAGTGTGAAAATGTGAAGTCGAAGTAACAGTCACGAGCAGGATTTAAACCTGCATCTCCTGGAATACCGTTCCAGACGCTTTGCCAATTCAACAGACAGATGGCGCAGGTGTCACCCAAGTCGTTAAGAATACATGTGTTATCGAAATTCGCAGTCCCAAGCAATTGTAAGTATTTGCTGAATTGGCAAAGCATCTGGGACGCTATTACAGGAGATGCAGGTTCAAATCCTGCTCGTGACTGTTATTTTCGATTTCACATTTTCACACTTTGTGTTAATTAATATGCCTAAGCAGGTCAAATGCTAAAAAAATATAAATATTAAAATACTTGTAACATTTCTTACACTTTATTGTATTCCAGGAGATGCAGGTTCATATCCTGCTCGTGAATGTTATTTTCGATTTCATATTTTCACACTTTGTGTTAACATTATTGTCTCAATATTAGGCACGAGTCTCCTCTCAAAATGGGCAGAATTTAGGCCATAGATGCTATTACTATTAGTTATACTGTGACCATAATCCGTTATGTTGGCCCATTTCGGTTTAGCTCACTAACTAGCCAACTAAAAAATCTCTCTGGCATGCAAGTTTAGCACTGAAGTAACTTTTTCCACATTCACAAATCATTTGTTCTTTAAAGTAGCTGAGCATGTCAAGTACTAAAATACAGATCAAAATATTAGGTATTTGGATAAAGTAGTAGTATTTAATAGTATTTAACAAAATCAAAGCAATATATGCTTTTTTATTTTGCCTTTTAATAAGTAGTTGAAAGTTGAAGAAGTTGCAAACACATCCGTCAGGTGGCGTAGGCGTCACCCAAGACACTTTCTTTAATTTCTTTGGTGAAGATGTGAATGCGTTATCGAAATTCGTAGTCCTGAGCAGTTGCCACGATGGCTTAATTAGCCCATCTGGGACGCTTTTCCAGGAGATGCAGTTTCAAATCCGTGACTATTATTTTCATCTGAGTTGACTCTGAGAATATATGACAATACAGTAAAGAAGAACTTCGTGAGAAATTTACCTAGTTGAGAATCTTATCGAAGATTATAACGTCGCCCAAACGTGGTCAGCGTGACGGACCACGGGAGACAAGTGCCCAACTAATTAATAATGAACAAACGAGACCAGGGTCTTGTTCTTGCTGCAGTAGGTAGTGTTGGTCTTGCATATTGCAAGAAAAAACTAATTTTGCTCATCAATACCAACAATGGGACGGTGATAGGTAGCTGGTAATATTAGGGGAGTGTGGAGCCTTGCTTACCCCAAGCATGAATGGGCCGGCTCGATCGGGGAAGGACCACTCTCTCAGAGAAGATCGGCTTGGAACAACTTTAGACACATCTAACGTTGTGTTTCATACCACTATATTTTTCTTATTAGAGTTCCTCCCACGTCCTTTCGCTTGGATTTGGTGACGCAAGAATGCTGCCTCTGGTGTTGCTAGCATCTATAGGCTACGGTAACCTCTTACCATCAGATCGACCGCATACTTCCTTGCCACACGCCTAATAAAAAAAAATAATAACTTTCTATAAAGGTTTTAAATTGTATCAGTTAATACAATAACTAGCCGTTATTCTCGTTCAACTATTGGTTTATCAACGTTCTTCGTTCATACTTCATGAGTACTTGACATCTTTACTTCAAGTTTATCTGTGTCCATCCATCCATCCATCAGCCTTTCGACATCCACTGCTGGACATAGGCCTCCTACCTGCTGCCACTGCTGGAGGTATGGTGCCGTAATCGCCACGCTTGGCAGGCGGGTTGGCGATCGCAGTGGATGTTGTTAATACACGAGGGAGTGCTGCTGCCCACTCCCCCCGGTATTCCCTCAGTCGGTTTTTACAACTCCCATTAAAATTCTAAAGCCGGCCCCACTCGGCATATCTGTGTGGTGACGGACTAAGAATACAAGTGTCACCACCCCATCCTTCCCGCGGGTGTCATATAAGGCGACTAAGAGCAATTATCATCTATTGCATTACTGGTGGTAGGGCTGGGTACCTACTAAGTGAGAGTACTCACTTGCTATCGGGTCTGAACGGGTCGGTACCACTGTCTCCTGTGTGACCGGTCATGAAGCACCTCAGTGTGTTTTAGATGTAGCAGAAGATAGCCAAACGACTTTTCTTATTTTCTATTCTTTCATTTTTCATACTGAGTAGTGAAATGGTGCGCAGCGGCTTGACAATACTCTCGATATAGTTGAGTTCATGAGCAACGGTTACCACTTACCATCAGGTGGCCGTGGATCATAAGCAATAAAAAAAGTTTTTACTTTCGTTTTTACTACTTGTGTAATTAAATTTAGTTAACGAATACTACTAATTTTAATAATTGACTTTGTGATTTGTGTTTTAAATATGCTCAGGCTCTTTACTAGAACACATTATTTGGAAATGTTTTTAAAGTGGAAGTATGGTTAAAATAATCT
This sequence comes from Leucoma salicis, assembly GCA_948253155.1. Taxonomy (NCBI): domain Eukaryota; kingdom Metazoa; phylum Arthropoda; class Insecta; order Lepidoptera; family Erebidae; genus Leucoma; species Leucoma salicis. The sequence continues at coordinate 6,579,485 of OX411813.1, read as the reverse complement.
TTTATGTTCACGGTCTTTTCACGTTTCCTCAATTTCGACGGATTGATAGATAAGTAGTTTTTAGTTTTTTTGCTAGTTTAACCTATTTTCAAAATTAGTTTTAAAGTTATAGTTAGACTAGCTCACCACCAGGGCGTGGCCAGTAGGCCATCCGCCTGGGGCGTCAGAGTAGAATGTTGAAAGACGACCCTCTGGCGCCCCGCTAAGTTAAAATAGTCGTTAAGTTTTCTGAAATTTTACAATTTTCAGCGTAATTTTCTTAATTTTTCTTTCCATAAGAACCTTCTATAAAGTTTTAGAAAACTTTAAAAAAATGAGTGAAATTAGTAGTCGTTCTGAAGTTTGGCGTGACCAAGGGAAACAGGAATTCATTATTATATAGGTATAGATAGATGCGTAGTGCTTTAAAGGTTAAGTCACATTGAAAGAGTTATGCCTAGCAAAGCCCTTTTATAAATTATAAATCGGTGAACTTTAAATATCTAGCATGTCTGGGTAATTACGAAGGTACAGGAACTTAATTTCTTGCGCAATGCTATCTTAATATGACTAATATCCTTCGTAAATACTGAAAATATTAATAAAATTAGTTGGTTATTGTAGTATAAAGTTAGTCTTACCTACTCTAGGAATTAACAACTCATTATTTAATTATATATTATATACTTCTATATCTATAGGTACTAATCGTAGACAGAGGATATAATATACTCGCTACTATTTTACTACTAAGGATAAAGAAAAGGATGCACATACTAGATCATAGAAAGAATGAGCGAGACACATGTATAAGTTTCTTATCCTTTTCGCGGTATACGTTATTTTTGTTTGGACCCAATTCAACTGGGTCCCAACAATAAGGCGGCCAACCGTCCCCATAGGTATGTAAGCTTGTTTTTATATTTGCGTAAAAAAAGTTCATTAATCATGTTATATACGCTAACATTACACGTTCTAATACATTTACATTTTAAGCAAAATATAAGCATAACTGTAATGTGTTTTGTAGTTATCCGGCTAAAACAGATAGTGCATTATAGTTATCTTCTTCTTGTAGTTATCTTCTAAAATTATTCCGGTTATCATATGTCAAACTATTGCTATTTCGACACTGCATACGCTGAGAACATGTCTATAATATCCTCTGTCTACGGTACTAATAATGAAATTGGTGTGTGTCTCTTTGTAATATTACAGCTTTTACTTAATGCATATTACTGTCAACACGATACTTATACCCTAAACTTCTTAACTTTGTTTAAGAGTATGTGTTTGTGTGCCGCTTGCAATTGAAGATAGTTTATAGTATAGGTACCTATAAAACGGGTAACAGATAGTATTTCAATTAAATTAATACCTAAATTCTTATCATTACAGGTACGCGTCCGGCCAGAACCATTTGACAGACTTCATTGGTATGGAACCAAGTAAAAAACGAAAACGGCGAACTTCGTTCACACCTCAGGCTTTAGAACTACTCAACGCGCATTTTGAAAGGAATACCCATCCATCTGGTAAGCACTTTAATGCATGGCAATCTTTAATGTATGGAGAGTTCCTCACCCACTAAATAAAACACCGTATGCCATCTCTCCACTTATATTAGCAGACCACTGGAACTGTGTGACATTAATTCAGTGGTTATTGTATCTGAGAGTTTTAATAGGTATAATTTCTCCTTATGTATAACAACTTGTCCGTCCCACATATAGGACTAAGTAGATATTCAGTACCTATGTCTAATTCTATTCAATAACTTAAGAAGCGGCTGATTACCAAATAAGGCAGATACAAGCATAGCAACAAAAATCTAGAAAATAAATCCTCCTTCTTCATTTTTGATTATGGCAATCAGCCTAAACTATTGATGCCAGTGTCAAGTTAATTGTTTAGTAAAGTTAATTCGTCAAACAAGTCAAATTCATATAATATTAATGATAGTGTCAGTCATGTCTCAGTAAAGTGGTGGAGACTTTACTGGAAGCTTCTATGGAGTTTTGGAGGTAACACGAAGAAATACGATACGCATTATACAAATAGTCTACTACTATTATTTCTTTTACTCATTAATAAGTACTCGAAATAACAAGAGTTTTGGAAAATAACGCGGAGCGAGGACATGGTTCCTTAATGTTCCCGGCAAAACTCACTATAAACTAAATAAATCCTTACTCGAACCATCAGGATAGTGTGGTATAGCTTAACAATTTTTCTCCCATATGGTAGGAAAGGTCATAATATGAATTCATAGTCTGTATAAAAACAACACTCCAATTTATTTAACAAGGCAGTGAATGTTTCGTATAGGTATGTTATGTATACAACTTCAAAATTCGGACAAAATTATTTATGTGATTATTTATGATTTCAGGAACTGAAATTACTGGTTTGGCGCATCAGCTTGGCTACGAACGTGAGGTTATTAGAATATGGTTCTGCAACAAAAGGCAGGCGCTAAAGAATACTGTCAGAATGATGTCCAAAGGCATGGTCTAAATTAAAAAAGAACTTGTGAAATACCTGATTATGATGACAGGTTTAGTGATGGTGCGACAACGTTATTATCGAAATCGATAGTTTCGCTTTAAGATCTGCACGTAGTGATCTCGTCTTGATATTCTATATAATTTGCATCGATAGTGTCTTATTTATGAATGGCGAATTGTCTTTTTGTTTCATATTAAGAATACTCTGGCCTTAAGCGCAAATATTTATGCGATTCCAGCCAGTATAAAGATGAAGTAGGTGAATAGTATTAAGTGTAATGTTAACGTAATGTAAAGCAAATTTCGACTGAAATATTCGTCTCGGTGTAGTTAACAATGGTATGAATGGAATAACGTAGCGATTAATGTAGGTGTTTACTAGTACAAAGTAATAAAATTTAATTGTGAAATTACAACTTTCTCGTGCATTTAAAATATTCCATCGTCACAGTTGTATTTTTAAATCATATTTTATACTAAATATTCTTTATTTAGTCAACCACAGCTTAACGTACAAAATGGTGATAAATAGCTAATTTTTCAATATTTTCAATTTAATTTCTTGTTTCTATAATTACTGTTTCATTATATTTTGTAAAGAGCAGTCTTTTTAATAAGAATGCCCATATACATTATTATCTATTACATAATTTATTAAAACTCCGTTTTTTTTTTCTTAGCGAATGTTGCACTTTATAGGTATAAGATTAATATCGATATTATGAATGTAGTAAAAATGTGTCGTCAATCTTAGTAATCTGCTAAGATTTTTGTATTAATCTGTAGTAGGTTTTTGTTGATAGCTGTAAAACTTTATGTATAAAATAAATAATATTGCCGTAAACTGTAAATATTGTTTCCATATTTAATTTTATTAAAATGTATTATTAGTTTTATGTACTAAGTATAATTTCATAGCTTTTTAAAAAAGTTTATTGTAATAAGGCTGTATTCAAGTTGGATTTTGTGGCGATATTAACTAAATATATACTCTTGAGTTTAATCAAGCAATTTGTTTATTGGAATAAACAATGTTCACGTTGTCGTGTAAAATACATTAACAGAGGGTCTTAAAACGTATAACTGCTCAGAAGATATTTTTGCGCATATTTCTCTTGCCGTAAATGTTATACTAATAAAATTGCCTCGCATTTGGAAATGTAGATTTTGAGAAAATACTTATAAAATGTAGATTTTTCAAAAAAATACTCAAATTTGACGTTTATATATAATTATGTTTTAGGAGATGAAAACGACAGAGAAATATGCCCAATCAAAATATTTAGAAATGTATTGGTTTTGAATATTATCGCTTTGTTACAAGCCTTTATAACCATAAGTATATTGTATATTATGTGTTTCAGTTGTTAGGTCGTCTACACACAGACATAATTTTGTCATAATATTTACTTGTCACAAATTTAACCTAACAAGTTGTGGTCCTTTTTTTACTAGGGAAATATTTGTACAAACCCCAAATAGTTACTCTTTAACTTGGTGTCCGTAAATTCTACCTATGTTGGCGGAGTCCCACAGCATGATGATACTGATTGTTGCGCATATTAATAAATCTATATGCATCATGGCATCGTGACATCTGTTTCTTTTATTTGGCATAAAATCACCAAGTCTGTGTAGACAGGTGCCTTAACGATAGTTGTTCTAGACAAATAAATTCGAAATATACAAAAAAATTTCCTTTCACATTCGGATGATATATTTGGAATTTAAAATATAACTTTATCCTTCCAAGACCTTACCTCTCACGGATTAAGTAGGTACATATGTAAATAATTTAGTTAGATAGTTTTCAAATAAAGACCTGCTGTTAACTGTATTACCAATAGTAATAAGATTGTAATTGTAATATTGTATGTTAATGACCAATGAAAACCAACTTGTGATCATTAATATTTGTACTGTTACCTACTACTTAACAAGAGTCGTTAAAAATAATAATTATTATAAAAAAATTGAACATATTTTTCGGCTGTTGAAAAATTGTAAATACAATATTAAGGATAATAAAACTATTTGGATTAATATTTAGGAACAAAAAGAAAAAATATTATCAAAATTTATATTTTCAAAAATTATTACAATTGCAAAAAAAAACGTATTTAAAAGGAATGTTTGGCCATAAACTAAAAAAAATCACTAGAAACGGATAATTTTATCGACTTACACACACCACTACACATGCAAGAACAGTAAGGTAAACAGTCACTCAAAATTGTGCGATGCGGTATTGCACTGTGCTTTATAATAAGGAGTCAGATCTATCAAACAAATAGATAAGTATAATAGGTAATAACTAGCTGTATCGGCGAACTTCGTTTTGCCTCAGAACTAACAATTTTTTTTTAACTTATTAGCTAAATCAAATTCACGAATAATAAAACCTTCTCAAGACCGAAACGATAAAAAAGCATTGAAATCCATATCATCAAAAAAGCCGTTTCAAACAAAATGTATGACAAAATTTATTTTCTTTATAATTCTCACCAATAAACAATTTTTTTTTAATAGTTATTCTGCTATTTCGGGCGCAGACAAATCCAACAAATCAAAGATCATAACAATCGATCCAGCTGTTCATGACCGGTAAAACCAAGAACTGCAAAGACAGTGGAATCGAGTTTGGTCCAGACATGACACGGCATACACCTCTGATATTTCGGGCTTTTTCAAAATTATGTGTGTATTTTTTTAAAAATTATCACAGTTTCGTGAAAGAAAACATGGTGAGAAAACTTGCATGCCTGAGATTTTTTCCCAACGGCTTATAAAGTCTGCGAATCCGCACTGAGCCAGCGTGGCGGACTACGGGAGACTCGTGCCCAATTGTGGGATAACAAAATGGTTGTTAAAAAATATCCATCCATCTATCCATCAGCCTTTTGACGTCCACTGCTGGACACAGGCCTCCCCAAGAGAACGCCACAACGAGCGGTCCTGTGCCGACCGCATCCTTTTTTTTTTGTGTGCTCATTATGGGGGATAATGCCGTAATCGCCACGCTTGGCAGGCAGGTTGGCGATCGCAGTGTATGTTGTTAATACTCGAAGGAGTGCTACTGCCCACTTCCACGGTATTCCCTCAGTCGGCTCTTACGACTCCCGTGGGTAGAGGTAGAGAGGGGTAGGACAATCCGGTCCCACACGGCAGGTTTTTATAAAAAATATATATTTCACAAACTAATTTCGCAGAAATATAACAGACTTTAAAATATCATTTTGACTACATTATAAAATTAAACTATGAAAAATCTGACTCCTATCAAACATTAGTGTAGTAGATCGAGCATAGAATTCTAAGTACAAATATTATTTAACGATAAACTACTAGTCCCGATAAATGTGAATAAAATAATTATCATACGGCAATATCGCGTCGCACCCAGGTTTTCATAATTCACGTGTATGTATAATAATAATAGTAATACATCTTTAAAACACATAACTTCCTCTGTAACACATATTCAAACCAATCTAACAGTAATGTAATAGCGTATTAATTTTTTCTTCCTGTAATGGTACCGAACGAATGATTATGGCTGCTGGTTTATGAAGAGAAGTGGAATAAAGGCAGATAACTGTTTGATTGCTTGTTTTATTCGACTAATTCCCACATCACTAGTATCATCTCGCATCTATGATGCTTTTACAAAGTGTGCTTTAAGTTATTTATTCAGTTAAGTTGTTGACGTGTGTAGCTCAGTATCGTAATGATCTCAGACTAAGAACTAGACGGAGCCATGGCGTGGCCGCACTTGAAACAGCAATATTTTTTTTAAATGTTGCCAGGTTGACAATTATTTAACCATATTTGGGCAAAATAAACGATAGTTAGAATGAGGTCTGTAACTTAATCGTAAGTAAGAAACTCTTCGTAACAAATATTTAATTGAAAATCACAAAGTTTATCAAAATAATTATTTAAAAGTAAATCATAACCCCTTCTATTCATCCAACCATCAGTCTTTAAACGTTCACTGCTGTACATTGGCCTCCCCAAGAGAGCACTAGCGCTAGCGGGCTTGTGCTGACTGCATCCAACGGCTCCCTGCAGCTTTGACCATATATTTAGTCCATCTGGTGGGAGGCCATATTACGCTGCGCTGTCCGATACGTGGTCGCAACTCGAAAACCTTTTTCCCCAACGGTTGTCAGTTCGTCGAGCGATATGGCCTGTCCATTGCCACTTCAGCATGCAAACCTGGCAGGCTATGTCGGACATTCAAGTTCTACAGATCTCCGTAATAAGAATTCGATCACGTAGGGAAATACCAAGACTTTGAGCCTTGATACAAGGTAAGTATTGCTGCTCCATAAATTGCCGTTCTGTTCGATATCTCATCTGGTAAATAATAATAAGTTATATTTAATAAAATAAACACAAGAATATAATTATTTTATCTTTTCTTTCTTTTCTGAGTCAAATAAAAAAATAATTATCTTCCTTCCAGCGCTGATTTAACTAATTGAATAAGAACTTAGAGCAAATCAGTTTCTCTGAATTCTAGATTATGACTACAGCGGTATTCATAATCTAGAATTGAGATTTACTTACAAAGATGAAGTTACAACTGCCTCTGTGGTGCAGTGGTAGTGTAAGCGACTGCTGATCATGAGATCTCGGGTTCGATCCCCGGATCGGTGCATTGAGAGAGTGCTATTGAGATTTTCGAAACAAAAAAAAATTCTCAGTACCAGCCCGGAGTTTGTAAATGTGCCCGGTAGACGTCAATAGGCTCGCCCCCTATTACGTGGGACTTATACATAGCTGGCGAGTCATGGGTGTGTAATACACCTCTGCCTACCCCTTCGGGGAATACAGGCGTGATGCTATGTTTTTAGAAGTTACAAAGACTTCAAAAGCTATACTTACATGAACATATTCACTGGCAATGATTTTGCTCCCAACGTTACTATTTTCTTATTATGTATAATGAAACATCAACAAAATGTCGTGGAACATATTTTGGGTATTTCGTGGGTTGCCTCGTTTTCCCGTAGCATACACCCATTTCGATCTCGCATCTGGATTGGAGGGAAACCTAAAATAGTAAATATTTATCATCATCTCATAAAGTAAAGTGAAAACTGGGCAAATTAAATTCGCAATAAGGCAACACCGAAACAATTCTCAGTAATAGAAATTTAGCTAGAAAACGTGTTTTGCGAGTGTATCTTAGTAGCAATTATTAATTTCGAGTAAAAAAGCCCATTTAATATCACTTTATAGCATCCAATCATAAAATTATTTCATTTTCGACTACTTACGAATGAAATGATATACCGGCATTTTTTCGCTCGCTGTAGCTTTTGTAGCCTAGTACACTATTTTACAAGCACTATTATCACGAAGTCTTTGTCTCAAATGAATGAATAACACGAAATGACACTGAATAATATGTAAAACACGAATTTTTATGCAAATGTTCTATTATGTCAGTTGAATCGTGACAGACAAAGCATTTTGGCATCGTGACTTATACCAAAAATTGGCCACGGCGACAAAGACAAAAATCTATGGCTTTGTCAGTTTTTTGCACCAGTAAATTGTATCTTACGTTCTCCCTCATACATGTCAAAGAATTTTCTTCGCTCTGTCTAGGACGTATTTAGTCTGAGGTAATGTTAGATATTGGTAAATGTTCATACTTTTACCCTTTTTTTTTTAAGCTGTGAAAAAATGTTTGTAACAGTACATCCCATCGTTCGGGGCAACGAACAGGGTAGTGTAGGGCCCTCACCAACTAAATAAACGCGCCATGTGCAGTCTCTCCGCCTGTACTCGTGGGCCATTGAAACTGGTATACCCGTGGTATTACTTATACAATAAAATCTTCTTCATCCAGAGCACTAACTAATCTCATATGGCTAAATGTTTCACGGTCCCTTGGCTAGAATTTCGCCCATTCTTTTCATTACCTTCTCCTTTTCCAAAGAGTATATACTAAAGATCCTTTTCTATAGACACATTAATGTAGCTGCTACAACTACAGCGGCATATTTTTGCTTGAACAAAACAGGAACAGGCGACATGACATGACGTCCGTACCGTACACCTCAATAGCAGGCACACGAAACTTCTACTACCCCATGGCCCAATAATACAGGCCTGCTCAAATCGTTGACAGATTGCCGCAACGACGTCATAATGAAGTCACAATTTCCTTGCCGTTTTTCAAATAAAATTATTTAGGGTAGATAATAACACCGAAGGAATGTGTCATAGTTCCAGTGGCCCGCCAAGAAAGGCGGAGAGACGGTACACGGCGGGTTTCTTTAGTGGGTGAAGGGCCCACACTACCCTGTTCGTTGCCTCGAACGACGGGGTGTGCGGTTAGGAACATTTTTTCCCGCCTTAACAAAAAAAAAAAGGGTAGATAATAACAGATGACGGCATATTAAAAATAATAATACCAATCATTTACTCATCAAAAATGAATGTTTAATTGTTTACAGTAATTATAATTTCAGAATTTCTAGTCTACATTGGTTTATTTTTATAAAAAGGAATCTTAGTTATTAATATGAGCAGAATCGTAGTTATTAGTCTGGCTGCATAGCGTAGTTGTTGTATACGACAGATACACATGAAAACTATCACTTTTAGCCGTTTCTCTTTCAAACCAACGAGAAAACTAGCTCGTACTCTTTTTGTTAACATTGAATCTCAAAGTTTTTCCAACCATGGTGATATGTTACATGAAAAATATACAAACTAATAAGTGAAACAATTGTAGGTACTCCTACTGTTGTTTCGTATGGTGAGACAAAATGTCGTGGAACATATTTTGGGTATTTCGTGGGTTGCCTCGTTTTCCCGTAGCATACACCCATTTCGATCTCGCATCTGGATTGGAGGGAAACCTAAAATAGTAAATATTTATCATCATCTCATAAAGTAAAGTGAAAACTGGGCAAATTAAATTCGCAATAAGGCAACACCGAAACAATTCTCAGTAATAGAAATTTAGCTAGAAAACGTGTTTTGCGAGTTTATCTTAGTAGCAATTATTAATTTCGAGTAAAAAAAGCCCATTTTATATTACTTTATAGCATTCAATCATTAAATTATTTCATTTTCGACTACATATAAATGAAATGTTATACCTGTATTTTTTCGCTCGCTATAGCTTTTGTAGCATAGTACACTATTTTACAAGCACTATTATCACATAGTTTTTTTCTCAAAACTCTGATTTAACAAGTAAATATAATGTAAAACCCGATTTTTTATACAAATGTGCGATTATGGCAGTTGAATCGTGACAGACAAAGAATTTTGACATCGTGACAATACCAAAAACTGGCCACGGTGACAAAGAAAAATCTATGACTGTCTGTTTTTTGCACCAGTAAATTGTATCTTGTGTTCTCGCTCATACATGTCAAAGAATTTTCTTCGCCCTATCTAGTACTTAGTCTGAGGGCCATGTACTATCCTATCCATGAATTTTAACTCTTTTTTTAGATTATTCTACTCTTTGATTTTAACCGACGGAAGCAAATTTAATGGTTCGAATCCTGCTCGTGACTGTTATTTTCGATTTCACATTTTTCACTTTTTGTTTAATGTATGTTGCTAAGCATGTCAAATGCTAAAAATATATATAAAAATATCTAAATATTTATAGGGTTTGCGTCATTATTAGGTAAAATCTTAATTGTAAAATTAATTTTACCTGGTCGGTATAATGTATGAAAATACTTCCGACAGATGGTGCAGGCGTCACCCAAAGACGTTAAGTATGAATGTGTTGTCGAGATTAGCAGTCAGGAGCAAGGGTAACGATAGCTGAATTGGCAAAGCATCTGGACGGTATCCAGGAGATGCAGGTTTGAATCCTGCTCGTGACTGTTATTTTCGATTTCACATTTTTCACTTTGTGTTTAATGTAGTGCTAGCGCGTTTTGGCTATGACAGATGTCAGTCAATAGAAGCCAAAGTCCACAGAGTACATTCAATAAGTATTTAATATATTATCTTAGATAAAGGATAGTAAAAGATATGACATAGGCATACACCCGTGAGGGACAGATATAAAGTACATGCAAAAACAATGATGCCAGATTATGATAAATTTTCCCCATTAATAATTATTTTCACTACTAAATACGCAGTTATATATTGACTTATGTGTCGTTACAGATATTGCCCATCCATCCATCAGCCTTTCGACGTCCACTGCTGTACATAGGCCTCCCCAAGAGAACGCCACAACGAGCAGTCCTGTGCGCCCATATGGGGGGATAGTGCCGTAATCGCCACGCCAAGCAGGCGGGTTGGCGATCGCAGTGGATATTGTTAATACTCGAGGGAGTGCTGCTGCCCACTCCCGCGGTATTCCCGCAGGCGGCTCTTACGACTCCCATGGGCGGAGAGGCGTGGGGCAATTCTTAAGCCGAGTTCTAACTTTTCTTTATTTCTTAAGCCACACGGCCGTATAGCGCCATCAACCGGACCACCCCTGCGTAAAGCAATTGTAAGAGAACTTTACTTAGTGCGAGCGGAAATCGAACCTGCGTCCCTTCGAATCCGGGGAAGTGCTCTAATCCACTGAGCTACCGCGCCACCTTTCGGGCCCATCCAATCTCCTCATCATATTTGTCTTAACGACTGGAGCCATCTATCGGAACGCATTTACATTCATTAATCCATAAATGCAGTTTACGAAAGTCATTTCGCATGTCTTACAACCAACAATTAATATTTAAATAATATTTTATAATAATTTATATGAAGTTAATTTTTCATATTAAGTGATAAGCAGTGATCAAATTCAGCCATATATAAGCAAAATAAAGCTTTAATATATTTTTTTGCACTTTTTATATTTTGGTCACTAGATGGCACTGTATACAATGTATGAAGTGCGTTGATACTGTTGCCGCTAGATGGCGCTTTAGTTAATATTTTTGTTTTTGGAATTGAGTGGTCCGTAAGTAATAAATTGATCACACAATAACCAAGCTCACACTTGAATAGGGATTTTGTAAACTGTTTTTTAAATTTTATGTAATTGTTGCATTTTAATGTATTTTTTGGAAAAATTTAATGAAATAGTGTGCCTTTATTGAGAAAAGCGCCATCTGTATTCTTTTCTAGACACTAAACTGCTATGTTAGTACTGTTCCTGCACCACCAGACAGCGCAATATAGCACACTATCTTTTTAATGAGCCAATGAGTGGCAGTTGCACCCCTTGTAAGGAGCAATAATATTTATTATGGAACTAACCAACTTGACAGACATAACCCATAAATCTGCCTCTATTTTAATGTACTTTTATAATCATACTACACTTCTACAACTCTTCATTATCACAAAGTTTTTTTTTATTATAGGTTTCATATCAATCTGTAATCTTCCCAGTATAAATTGGGATATTTAATGCAAAAATATTGTCCCAAATCCACCTAGTACTTTTAGATTCGCGGCCTTATTTACATTTATATTTCTTATCTATAGGTATGCCTTTATTGAAAATTACTGAGAACAAAAATTAAATCGATTATAATATATCTGTTTGTATTCGACTAGTTCACATCGCTATAAACGTCAACTGTCCAATCAAACTCAAATGATCTATCAAATCAATATGGCGGAAATCCTTATCAGCAATGTCGCTATGATATAATAATCTCGCTGAACTAGTGAATTAACAATATAAATTAAAATAGGGACAAGCTTTAATCCTAAAGTTTGGTTTACTTTTAACCTATATTCCTGTAATGGTTAGACTTAAGTTCATTAATATACCATAAACCGGGATATTAAGCATCCTTGAACATCTGACAATAATAATAAACATGATTATGTTTGCAAGGCGTTCAGGGTGAAAACTTGCGTAGAATCTTACGTCACAGCGAACTCATGTGCTCAAGAATAGGTACCGTTTGAACAGTTTAGATGTGCTCGTTAGGTTCACAATGATTCACAAGGTTAATTGAGTATTTCGATAATACGTAATTGGTGGTCGGCCAGGAAGCGTTGTTACGCGATAAATAATACAGCTTCGCCTGGTTCGCCTTCGCCGGGCGTTGACTTTGACTTGTCTGGCAGGAATCCGGTAGGAAAGCGGTGACTAATCGATGAGATGATCGAGAGTGTATCAAGACGTGCTTTTAGCAGTTCAAGTGGAACCTATAACGTGCGCGCATCGGAGCTGGCGCGGGAACGCAAGCTCAATATCTTTAACGTTAATGTACAGTTCTTAGATGACACTCAAAGTACCTTTCAAATTGAGGTAAATATTTATAATTTAATTCCAGTTTTATTAGAGCAATAGAGTATATAAACCTGATTAAAGTATTGGATATACTATACTATAGTGTTATTGTTATGCTAATTTCATTAAAAATAGTGTATTTACTATATTGATCATTTATAATACCACAGGTGCATAAGATATTACTTTGATTGACTTAAGATTTGTGAATATGATGTTACAATTTTATTTTTATGACGAGAAAAATGTTTGAATATTGTAAGTAATATTCTTTTTTTGGTATTTTCAAACTGTTCTTAGTTTTGTGTATAATGTTAGGTATTATCAAATGATTCATCATCATGGGTGCTTTATTGTCTTATTATATAGTATTATCACAATTTAAAAATATAATGACAAAGTAAATACTTCACATAAAAAGTAATGAATTTACCCATTTTGAACAGATAAAAACATATATTTTAAACCCTTAGAACTTATATTGTATGTATTATTTTTCATAAGAATTATTTAAAATACTTCTAGGTTAATGAATCACTTTTCACATGCATTATTTCTTACTTATAAGACTTTATACAGAATAAATAAGGAGTATTTAAAAAAAAGAAGGCCTTCTGAAGAGGCACTAAATAATTTACTTCATTGCTAAAACTGACTATAGTTAATACAACTACCATAATATATTTCAAATATTCAATTTTGAAACTAGCTTAGAGAACTCATTTAGATAAATGTGTCTAATTTTATTCATATAAAAGGATCTGTGTCCTTGTAATGACTAACACAAATGCTAAAACATTTATAAGCACAAACAAGGCTTTTACAAAGTCATTTATTCGAATGCCACCTTAACTACTTAAAAAGTAAACAATTTTCACTGACTTTTATCTTTATTCCTTGAATGGATAAGCATAATTAATTACATTTTGTGTTAACTCTGCAGTGGCTATTCTCATAGTGCTCCGCTGAACCTGAATATTGGACATATTTCAAGTAACATGTTGATTAAGATGATGCCTGCATTGAATTGCATGGAATAATTTTAGGGCTCTGTCAAATGTGTTCTGTCACTATAAAAGTTTGAGAACTGCTACTCTGCATTATAAGGGGCAAGCTCAATGCAGTCAGCCACCAATCCTACTATGAAATTACTAGTGGAAAGACCAGCTTTTTGCTAAACTTGATTCACTGTTGAATACTATATGTTGCATACTTTTTTTACAGAAAAAAGCTAAAGGCAGCGTATTACTAGAACAAGTGTACCAACATTTAGAATTGGTTGAGAAGGATTATTTTGGACTGCAGTTTACTGAGAATGGTTCACCGCCCAGTGCAACAAACACTGAAATCACAGTAAGTAGTTTTATGCATTTTTAATCTTATTTTATGTACTTAAATGGGTAAAAAATCTGACCATAGGGACCTCAGGAATAGATTAAACTCCTTACATGGCGGTCATCGCCTAGTGGTAAAATGAAGGACTGCAATGAGACCACTGTCGAATTTGTTCTCTAATATCAAAAAATAAGTAAGTAGTACTAACTTTGAGATAAAAAAAAATAACAGAATTGGTTATGTGTGTGAAGTGAACATGCAAAATGAAAAAATACCAACAATTTAAATTTAGAACCTAGGTAGTAGGTACTGCTTTTTGAGATCCGTTAAATAATTTAAGGCCATCTTCACAATAAATTGACTATAAAGATAAAGGTAATTCACAGTATATCAATTAATCCTTCAAGGTGTCTGTGAAGATTATAGTTTTTATTTACATCACGTCATTCTATGACTCACTGCACCAGTATTCTAAGTATTTATGTGTTGACATTTTAAACAGCTGTCAGACTGTCTTGTGCAATCTTTGTGTGACCTCATTATGTGTTCTAATAATTAAATGAATGTAGGGAATCCCTTGTGATACTTTATTTCTATATTCCCTTGTGATTCTTTATTTCTATAGCATAGTATATGATCAACGTAGGCAGCGGTTTAGTTGCACCTTTTTTGTATTAGCGGGAATAAATGTACTTAATTAATTTTACATCCTCGGTGCAACGAGGCATGGCTGGGCCCTCACACACATAAATTATGATAAAATTCAAAGTTCTTTACTTGTGATGTTTTGCATGGGGATATGTTTGTATCCGTACTGCCCGGGAAATAAACAGGTGGGTTCAAGTGGTTGGACTCTCTACGTGATAAGATCCGTAATACGGAAATCCGTAGGAGAACGGGAGTGACCGACATAGCCCGCCGGGTCAGCATGCTGAAGTGGCAATGGGCAGGCCACATCGCTCGACGAACCAGCAACCGTTGGGGAAGAAAGGTTCTCGAGTGGCGACCGCGGACGGCGCAGTGTAGGACGGCCTCCCACCAGGTGGACCGATGACCTGGTCAAATTCGCAGGCAGTCTTTGGATGCAGGCGGCACAGGACCGTTCGCTGTGGCGTTCTCTTGGAGAGGCCTATGTCCAGCAGTGGTCGATGAAAGGCTGATGGATGAATGGTTGGGTGGATATAACTGCCTCGATGTTCTTGTGGTGGTAGTTGCTCGAATCCCCGGTAGGACCAATAAAAAGTTATTAGTTATTTCCGTCAAGAAATTCTCAATAGCAGCAGGAAGTAGGCGGTGCTTCACCCCAATGCCATGAAAAGTAAGTAAAGATGTGGGTCC
The DNA here is from genome assembly GCA_948253155.1 of Leucoma salicis. Lineage (NCBI taxonomy): Eukaryota > Metazoa > Arthropoda > Insecta > Lepidoptera > Erebidae > Leucoma > Leucoma salicis. The sequence goes on along the minus strand of OX411813.1, from coordinate 6,564,083 downwards.
GGCGCCTGACGGAATACAGCCCCATCGGACAATGAGCATGAGGGAATAATGAAAGAACATGTGTTTGCGCCCACATTGTGTATAATTTTTTTTATTTCACAAATTTTAATATCTTAACAAAACAGTTGTGAACACCGTTCAACCTCGTAGAGGTTTACCTTGGCGCAATTGTTTCTTTTTTTTTTTTTATTGCATTTAGTGGCAGACTAGCCACGGCCCATCTGATGGTAAATGGTAACCGTCGCTCATGAACTCAACTATACCTCTCGGTATTATTGTCAAGCCACTGCTCACCATTTCATATCACAAATATGAAATGAAAAAATAAACGGCTATCGCCTGCCACAGCCAAAACGCAACGATTTGCTTCATGGCCGGTCACACGGGATGATGGTGATACCAACCCGCTCGGGCCCGATACCAAGTGAGTACTTCCACTTGGTACGCAGCCCTACCACCAGTCATGCGATGAATGATAATTGCTTACTTCCCTTAGTCGCCTCATGCGACACCCATGGAAAAGAATGGGGTGGTGACACTTGTATTCTTAGTCCGTCACCACACGGACGAGTGTCTGTTGAGACTGGCCGTCTTGATCGAAATGACTGTCTGTCATTAGTATTATATCGTTGTTATTATTTAATTTGTGTTTTTAGAATCGGAACAGTTGTTTCGCATTTATACTTCCATATAAAGAGGTTGAATCTCTGAAAATATTAAGTACAGATATCCTCACAGCAATGTTCTCGTGAATCATTTTGCAGGGATACTTTGTTGTCAACTCGCACAATCTTGATAACTTCCTTATTCCTTATTAAGGAAATGTAAAGTAAGATTCACAGATAATGCTTGAACGGCCTTCCCAATGAATATAATCATCAAGTTAAATAATTGCACAGCTTATTCAAACTTCCTTATCGAGTTATCGATAGCTTCGATGGTATCAATGCCATTTTTTGTACTAAACCTTCTTCTTGGATACAGTTATGCAGATATGATCCAGACTTTTTGAATTTGGAATGAATAACTTTGAATAAAACGGTTTTATTTAATGCGATCTCGTTTGAGGATCCGTAAAAAAATGAAGAGTTGGATAAAATAACTAGGTTGGCTGTTCTCGTGAATTATCTTGGACTACGTAATATTTTTAATAATGTTTACATGAATAGTTTTTTTCATAGATTATGATTTTGCCCCAAAGGGCACAAAATGAAAGACATTTTTTTTTGTTCATTTAATTAATTACTCTGAAATTGTTCTCTGGTCGCAGAATAAAGTTTTTTCCAATCAAAAGTAATTACCAATGCAGGAAAATTATTAATGGTTGTTTTCCTTTATAAAGTGTGGCGCTACGTGATTCACTCCCAGCTGTTATAATTTTTAATACAATATACCTAATAAATATCTAAATATTAACATATTATATAGTGGGATTTCCGACATTTCCGTTTAATTCTTGAGAAAAATGTTCTATTCTATAAATATAAAGCATCGTAATACATACCTATGTAGGTACATAGGTACTTAGGACTAGGTATAACAAATTAATTTATAAAATCTAGTAGTGTAGTAACTCTAGTAGTATTCTAGTAGTGAACATGATATAATAACAAGTTTTTCAAAAATAAGCTTTTTAAAAATCCAGTCTGAAACTTCTTGGTTTTAATTATTTTGATGCCTATTCGTATCTCACACATTTTATAAATAAGTCCCTCGTAGACTCTACTGAGAAACTCAAATAGGTACTAGGTACTGGTCGGATGTTCATGCGGTTTTCACCAATCGAATTAGTGATTCGTGAGGCAAGTTTAAGTGTATAATATATAATTGAGTAAATATTAAGGTTGTGTAAATTTGCTAAAGTATGATATTGATTATAGAAGATGTCGAAAAAAAACATACTTATCATGTTGGGTTTTATTGACTTGTTCTGCGTAAACATGCCTGGGCCAGCTTACCTTGTTTGTTTTAGATGTATTTACGACCTACCTATCCTATGCATTAAGTAATGCATTTTGTGGCGATCCAAAATGTGAAGTGTAGATTGGGTGAACCGTTAGGTGACTGCGATAGCTTAGCGGTCCAGAGTACTTCCCCGGATTGGTGGGACGCAGGTTCGCAGGGATATCTCTTTTTCCACTTTAATAAAAAAAAATGTTGTTTAATTTATAATTCAATAGGGTTTATGTTTAATGACTGAAGTATGACGATAATATTGTCGCAAAAAAAATCTTAATACCTTGGGAGTGCTGACGTGCGCCGCATAAACCGAACGAGTTATAAAAAAATAACTAGCTTTTTCTAGCGCTGTTTTTTTAATAACCAAAGTCCGGAAAACATCTTCCGTTTTGTTTCTTTGCCAATTTTCATATCATTTGTGTGATTTTGTGAAGAACAAAGGATCTAATAATATACAATGTCGTCACATATTTTCAATGTAAGGTTCGTATTAATGTACCACCGAAGGAATGTAACATAGTTCCAGTGGCCCGCCAATAAAGGCGGAGAGATGGCACACGGCGGGTTTCTTTAGTGGGTGAAGGCCCCACACTGCCCTGTTCGTTGCCCCGAACGACGGGGTGTGCGGTCAGGAACGCCTTTTCCCGCCTTAACAAAAAAAAAAAAGATTCGTATTAAAGGTGATCAAAGACCAAAGTAATAACTAGGATAAAACGTTATTTGAAGCCAAAAATACTAAAAACACAGGATGTGTGTTTATGCATAGTATAGATAGATCGAATGTGGTTTGAACCGAATAAGGACTTCGACCGAACATTCGATGAAAATCCAAAATTCAGCTGAGCCGGTATAAGAAAAAGTTAAATAACTGCACTATTTTTGCAAAAAAAAAAATATAGAATCCAAAATATAGCTGTAAAATAACTCGTATATAGGTAACAATACTTATATAAACATTAAATTTGGTTAAATTGATTGATATTGTTATTAATTAAAAAATTGAGCTTTTTCCCGTCAAAAAGTCCCGTTCAAGACACGGAAATTCGGTTAAACCGAATGCAAAACTAATTTCGGCCGATCCCTAATGCTTAGAGAAGTTCTTTAAAAACTTCTGACGCTGTAGCTAAGAAAAGTTTTGCACTGATTACGCCTGCATGCGTTTGTTAGGGTTTTCTTAGGTCATGTAAAACCAGGTTTTATGTAGAGACCTACACGAAGTCTACGATAGACGATGACACCCGTGAAAAGGTGCAAATTATTTTATTCTATCACAAGTATAAAATAAGTATTTTAGATTCAAAGATTTTATATCAAGCCAGTACGTTTACCACAAGCAGGTGGTATACAGTGGAGACCAGGCTTAACTTCGATAATGAACTGTGATAAATATTTTTTTTATTGCGTGTAGTGGCAGACGAGCCACGGCCCATCTGATGGTAAATAGTAACCGTCGCCCATGGACTCGACTATACCGAGAGTATTGTCAAGCCGCTGCTCACCAATTTATGTCACAGATGAAATGAAATATAAACGGCTATCTCCTGCTACAGCCAAAACGCAACGATGTGCTTCATGGCCGGTCACACGGGAGATGGTGGTACCAACCCGCTCGGGCCGGATACCAAGTGAGTACTCCCACTTGGTACCCAGCCCTACCACCAGTCATGCAATGGATGATAATTGCTTACTTCCCTTAGTCGCCTCATACGACATACGTGGGAAAGAATGGGGTGGTGACACTTGTATTCTTAATCCGTCACCACACGGAATACACGAATATATACAATGGAATAGCGTAAATTGCCGTAAATCCTCCTTGAACACAAAGTGCCAAAATATGAAATGATGGATTTGAGCATGCGTCTCCGGTTTACTGCATGTAGTAGGCATTTAAGATTTTTTTATGGAAATTATAACATAATCCCGAGCAAATGTCAACTATAGCTTAGTTGTCAGTGTCTGCAACGGTAATCCAGGAGACGCAGGTTCAAATCTTACTTGGGGCTATAAGTTACTATTAAACATTTTCAGACTTTGTGTTATATCACTGCACTTTGACACGCTCGGCTATTTAGCCGATTGTGTTAAAATATATATAAAAACCAGCAAACCCGGCCTGGCGTTGCTGTGGCACTCTTTTATTTGGTTCAATTATTAAATATTAATACTACCTGACGTGACCGAGCTGACTGACAGATGATGTCCTGTCTAAACTATGATAGGTTAAGATAATCGTTATATTTCCCAATTTTCTGCGCAATTTTCTTAATTTTTGTTTCCGTAATATCCTCCTAGAAAGTATTAGAAAACATTAAAAAAAATATGAATGAAATCGCAAAGTCATTCTCACGTTATGGCGTGACCAAGGGGAATAAGGACTCATTTTTATGTTTAAAGATACTTAATATTGTTGTATCGTTAATTTTGCAATTAAACATTAAAAAATCGGATGAAAATTATTCTATCTCTTAAATTGAAACAAATCACACATTTTGGAAAAAAAAACCTTTAGATCAGATAAGTAGTTTCGGAGTTCATCATTCACACAGTGACAGGGAATTTAGTATTATATAGACAAGAAAACTTCTTCTTTTTTACAAGATAATTAAAAACTAATTAATTAGTGTGCTGTAAGCGTTTAGTAACTACAGAAGGAAATGAATCTTAATGAATCGCTTGTTAATAATATGTTTGTACCACATATTTTGTAGTGCGTTTCCGTTTATCGACCTTTACATTTTTGGAAATGTTAAACGATTGCGCAATATAATTAAGATCATATTATATGATTAATAATTATGTCAATAGGTGACAGCATAATACTACAAGTAAAGTGCTTATGTCGTTACTCGTTACAATTAGGGCTCGGATGATAAACGTAAAGCCTTGCACTACTTATTTTTTTTCTACAAGGGCGGTTCCAAACACGCTTACGACCTGCTTGATGCTATACTCTGATTTTGTATTTAGTGGACTAAAATGACAGCTACGTTCGACCTTTTTTGAAAATGTTGCAAGCGTAAAACATAGGTTTGTAATAAGGCTCATTCATAAATGATTTATCGAATCGATGTGCGCGCTCCTCGAATTGTGAAAGACGAGGCGAATGATCTAAAACAATCGGAAATGAGTAGTTTCGCAATACCTGCTTGTAATACTTTTACTTATCAATATAAATAATATTCTCAAGTGCATTTTTATTATGTTAAAACATATTCAAATAGGTACCTATGATACGCATGACTTTGATTTATATTTATTAAATGGCACTACAATAATACATTCATGATACTTATATTACTGATCAACGTATATTCAAATTACAAAACTAACTGAAATTTTTTTATAGTAAAAAGTTAAATTCAGTGTACCTATATTGATAACTCCGATTATAATACTATTATTACGTAACGATGAAATGAAAACCCACCAAAATTATCATTTTATTCTACTAAATTAAAAATCAGAGTAAAACACTTACCTATATATTGGCGCATAGCCAATCATATGGAAAGTGATTGGAGGTGAAGAATGATTAGGATAACTTTCGGCTGTATAAATCGACGAAAAAGTCGCGCAAATTTCTTCTCTTTTGGACGAATACTTATGACGTTACGATTTTTGGAAAACTTCTATAAATATCACTTCCGTTATCTAGACACCCCCAACCCCTTTGTTAACTAGCAGGTACATGATTCATTGTGATTCATAAAATTTAAGTCAACAGGGAACGTTCCCTTTCCTTTGACCCCTCACCCCGTCTGCCCTTGCCACATTTTGTTTAACGCCAAACGATACGACGCTCTCACATTGATTGCTAGGTACCGTATTTTTTGAATGTGTCATAGCTACTGTTTTTGTATGCTATTATTTTGTGAGAGGGTGATATTGCTCCGCTCGAGCCGACTCCTACAAGGCTCTGCCATCAAGTGCTATCGTATATTTATATTAATTGAAATATAATTCGATTCACAGCGTTGGTTAGACAGCGGTAAATCAGTGAAGAAGCAGGTAGGCGTCAACGCACAATTCTGGCTCGCCGTACGTTTCTACCCGCCTGAACCGTCCCGTCTGGCTGAGGAGTACACGCGCTATCTGCTGTGCTTACAACTGAGGAAATTGCTCCTTGATGGGAGAATGACCGCGCCGAAAAATACAGCGTTGTTATTAGCTTCGTTTACAGTACAGGGTAAGCAATTGTGAGTCCTACATGTCCCATAATTAATGAGCCTCGACCACGAAAGTCCCTCTCACAGCAGAATAATAGGTACTCCTACTGCCGTATTTCGTATGGTGAGGGAGAGTACCGGAGGCCTAAACCCCCCTCTTCATTCCTTTCTTATCCACCTCCTATACCATTCCCTCCCTCCTCGTTTAAAAAAAACCATGCGGGTCATTCTTTGGGGACTGCCGATAGAAGTGAAAACTAAGTAACTTGTGAATTGTATCGTCGAGAAAATCCAAAAATAATTGAAAAATAATAATCAATTAGCTTGACAATACAAAAGCAAGTATATAATATATTATGTAATAATTTTTACTTCTATCGGAGCGTTCGGTGACAATGATGCGAGTTCAATGATTTTTGTTCACCCAAAAACTACTTAACGCGCCTAAAGAAGATTGGAGCGTTCGGTAAAGATGACGCGAGTTCCATGATTTTTGTTCACCCAAAAAGTGCACAATGCGCCTAAAGAAGTTTTCACTTCCAATAATTTATAGGTTAAAAAACTAAAATAACACGCTTTAAATAGTTAGTTGCTGAACTAACAAAACAATTTTTTCTTTTAAAAAGAAAACCGCCTTCAAATGCACCCAGGAACTAAAAAGCAATAAATAATTGGTATTTAGATACGATTTCCGTGCTAGACACCTACTGATGTGTTTGAAGCCGGTGCCAAAAATGTTTTTAATGTTATCTAAGTAGGTATTTATTATGAATTGTTTTTGATACTTTTGGACTTGGCACCGACCGGCTTCAAAAACAAGTAGAACATAGATAAATAACTATACTAAAATCGAAACATAGATAAATAACTATACTAAAAGCTAAAAAATACTTATTTGGGATAACGCCCTCTAGTTGAGATCGCGTCAACTTACACATTCAACAACTACGGAACCCTAAAAACCGATAAACACCGAATAATTTTATCAAATTAGTGTATTGTCATCGGTCCTCGATAAATCTACAAAATTTGAACGAAATCTGGCCGTTTAAAGAGGGTCAAAATCGCGCCCAAAGGAGTCGGTTACAAACATACAAATATATGAACCTGTATGTTTGTATTTGTATTTTATTAAAAAAACATGTAAAAATACTAAGAAAAATAGGATTTTCACAAGTATACCGCTGCTTTTTTTAACGGTAAAAGTTGAAGAGTTTCTATAAATAGCGGAGTAGTTTAGATACCGGCCTCCCGCTCGATTGTTGTGAGTTCGATTCCCACACAGGACAACGCTTTGTGTGATTCACAAATGGTTGTCTAGGTGTATTCTAGTATCGTTGTGATTTTACCTACAGCATACTATCCTTGGTGGCGAATAATGAAAGCAAGTGTTGGAACACCTAAGGGGTATAATATTCGTGCGTTCGTAGTATGTAAATCAAAATAAAACCACTTTTTGGTAGTGGGAAAATATGCCCACACGGGCACAAGCAGTGGTAGATGAGCAATGGGCTAAGTTGATGTGTAAACGGTAATCGCCGTCATGGACTGTAACAATACCAGGGATTAGTACTGTCTCACCATCGCCTACCGTCACCATTCCTAATTTGTCATTATATGCAAAATCTTTATCCTTGTACACTTGTTTTGGTATTTATAGAATACTGGCGACTGCCCAGTATTGATTTTTATTTATTACAATATGTGATGTGACGATATTATTATTTATCGAAGTATTATGTTCCATCCATCCATCCATCAGCCCTTCAACGTCCACTGCTAGACATAGGCCTCCCCAAGAGAACGCCACAACGAGCGGTCCTGTGCCGACCGCATCCAACGGCTCCCCGCGGCCTTGACCAGATCGTCCGTCCATCTAGTGGGGGCCGTCCTACGCTGCGCCGTCCAATACGTGGTCGCCACTCGAGGACCTTTCTTCCCCAACGGTTGTCGGTGTGGCCTGCCCATTGCCACTTCAGCTTAGCAATCCGGCGGGCTATGTCGGTCACTCTCGTTCTCCTACGGATCTTCGTATTACGTATTCGATCACGTAGGGAAATACCAAGCATAGCCCGCTCCATGGCCCGCTGAGCGACTTTAAGCCTTGATACGAGGCCAACATTCAGAGACCACGTCTCTGTTCCGTATGTCATCACTGGTAACACACACTGGTCGTAGACCTTCGTTTTCAGACACTGCGAAATATAGGACGAGACGAGACGAGCTGCCCAGTCGAGTTGGATTCGTCGATTGACCTCTTTCTTGAAGTTGTGCCTACCTAACTGGACTGTTTGTCCCAGGTAGACATAGTGGTCGACAACTTCGAAAAGCGCACTCCCGACTAGGACCGGTGCTGAAATGACATGGACATTAGAAATGACTTTCGTCTTGTCCATGTTCATTTTGAGACCCACTAGTCGGGAAACCCTGCTGAGATCATTGAGCATGGTGCCAAGGTCCTCCAGCGATTCTGCCATGACTACGATGTCGTCGGCATATCGAAAGTGAGTGATGTATTCGCCATTGATGTTGATGCCAAATCCGGTCCAGTCCAAGAGCTTGAACACATCTTCCAATGCAGTGGTGAAGAGTTTCGGGGACATAACGTCTCCCTGTCTAACACCTCTCTGCAGTTGGATCGGTTTCGTATTCCTGTCCTGAACACGGACTAATATGGTGGGGTTTCTATACAAGCACTTCAGCACTTCGATGTACCGATAGTCAATTTGGCACCGCTGAAGGGACTGCAGCACCGCCCAAGTTTCGATCGAATCGAAGGCTTTCTCGTAGTCCACAAACGCTAGACACAGAGGCCGATTATACTCCTCGGTTCTGATATTGGGCAGGTGTTGGTCGGAGCGTAGACTTCATCAAGCGTGACCTCTCGACTTTCGTGCTAATATTCAAGATGCCCCTGACTAGTCGGTGATCACTCCCAGTTTTAATCCTGCTGATCACTGAGACATCATTGAATATGTGTCGTTTGTCCGACAAGATGAAGTCAATCTCGTTTTTTACTGAACCATCAGGGCTTATCCAGGTCCATTTCCACTGGGGCTGCTTCCTGAAGAAGGAATTCATCATGTAGAGGCCTTCCTTCTCCAGAAAATCAGCCAGCATCTGGCCCCTGTGGTTCCTCTGCCCGAAACCATAGTGCCCCACTTTCAGCTCATCGTCTGTCCTTTTGCCTAGTTTCGCGTTAAAGTCTCCCATAACCACCGTGAAGTAAGTTTTAGATGAGTGGATGGCCTTCGAGATATCCTCATATAGGGCCTCCACCTCGTCGTCGGGGTGTGTCAAGGTCGGTGCGTAAACCTGTATGACCTTCAACGAATACCGTTTGGTTATTCTGAGTATAAGGTACGCCATCCTGCTCGACTTACACTCAATCCTCTCCACGTTGCCTACGAGAGACCTGCGAACGATAAACCCGACACCTCCTTGGGACTGGTGGTCGCCCTCCCGGTGGAAGAGCAAGTTCCCGGACTGGAGGATTGTCTTGCCCTCACCCTCTCTTCGGACTTCTGACAACCCTATAATGTCCCAGCGGATCTTGCTTAATTCCTCTTCCAGCTCGGTGATTCTCTCGTCGGTCCGAAGTGTCCGAACGTTGTGCGTTACCAGGGCCAGAGGTCGTTGTTTATGGTAGCCTATCCGCGACCGGAGATTCTTCGCACCCCCTGCTCCGCCGTTACCGGGCCCGCTACCGTTAGGCCACGGAATAGCGGAGCCGTCATGGGGGATAATGCTATAATCGCCACGCCTGGCAGGCGGGTTGGCGATCGCAGTGGATGTTGTTAATACTCGAGGGAGTGCTGTTGCCCACACAATTCTAAAGCCGGCCCCACACGGCACAACAAAAACTAGTATTATGTTACTATATATTATTACATATTGCAAATTTCCAAAATAAATGTAGCCTTAGTTACTTTGCAACCTCAGACCAAGAAAATACAAATCGGATCATTACAAACAAACCAGTGAAGCATAGAAAACCATGCCAAACTAGTAATTACACGCGTTCACGCACACAAATATAAACAAAACCATGGCAAAACGAAGTGACATAAACCACGAGTCTTACCAGAGTATGATTTAAAATTACCCTAAATTACTCGATGATTTCGTACTTGAATTGAATTACGCCGTCAGGGCCATAATATTCCCTATAATGATTTGCCGTAAACTTACTTTATACTTTTACTTCCTTTATGTTAATGATAACAACATTTCAAAATTTATTCAATTAGTTGAGATTTTATCTTTGCGGTGAGAACACTCACGCACACATCTTTAAAAAAGTGCGTTTACTTTTTAGTTGATAATGCGGTGTCTTTATTTTTTTTGTTAGTCTGTGTTTGTAACATAAGCTATCTGCCACTGTAAGTTCCGTCCAAATTATTTCAACCGTTTCAGAGATTAGCAGGAACAAACAGACAGACAGACAAAATCTTTAACAATTGCTGCTTTGTTATAGGTAACGTATATATACTTTTATATGCATTTAGTAAAAAGCTGTTACCCGTTGACATTTGGGCGTACACCACGTCTTCTAGTAAAAAAACCTAGTAACGAATCCCTAAACTTAGAAATATATTATAACCAAGAGCTTTTTATGTTTACAGCTGAACTAGGCGATTACAACGAGTCTGAACATCCATCGAATTACCTATCGGAATTGTGTTTGCTACCGAAGCAGAATTCCGAAGACGAGCGCCGTATCAGAGAGCTGCATAAGCTGCACAAAGGCCAGGCCCCTGCCGACGCTGAGGCGAATTTTTTAGAACACGCCAAGAGACTAGACTGTTACGGGGTTGAGTCTCACCCGGCTAAGGTAGACCATACTTCGTCTTACTTCTTCTACTTTTTTTCTTCGGGTGTTAAAATGGATACAGAATACCTTTGGATGTCTTTGTTTCTACACTAAAGATAATGATTAATAGAGCTAAAAGATAGTATCCATCCATCCATCAGCCTTTCATCGTCCACTGCTGGATATAGGCCTCCCCAAAATGGGGATCTTACCATAATCGCTACGCTTGGCAGGCGGGTTGGCGATCGCAGTGGATGTTTTTAGTACACGGGAACGCTGCTGCCCGATCCCCCGGTAATTCCTTAGTCGGCTTTTACGACTCCCATAGGAAGACGGGGTGGAGCTATTCTTGGTGCCGGCCCCACACTGCCAAAAGATAGTATACCACTTGCTATTACTCGAAGGGGTACTGACCGCTATGAGATATTAATAAAAGGAGGAACATATCCAAAGTAATAGCCTAAATTACTTCTGTATCTATACGTCAATTTAGATATTTTTATATATATTTTTAGCATTTGAAATGCTTAGCACTATACATTAAACACAAAGTGAAAAATGTGAAATCGAAAATAACAGTCAGGAGCAGGATTTGAACCTGCATCTTCTGGATACCGTCCAGATGCTTTACCAATTCAGCCATCCTGACAATTGCTCCTGACTGCTAATTTCGATAACACATCATACTTAACGTCTTTGGGTGACGTCTGCAAATGCTAAAAATATATATAAAAATATCTAAATATTTAAAGGGTTTGCGTCATTATTAGGTAAAATCTTAATTGTAAAATTAAATTAAGGTATAATGTATGAAAATACTCCCGACAGATGGCGCAGACGTCACCCAAAGACGTTAAGTATGATGTGTTATCGAAATTAGCAGTCAGGAGCAATTGTCAGGATGGCTGAATTGGTAAAGCATCTGGACGGTATCCAGAAGATGCAGGTTCAAATCCTGCTCCTGACTGTTATTTTCGATTTCACATTTTTCACTTTGTGTTTAATGTATAGTGCTAAGCATGTCAAGTGCTAAAAATATATATAAAAATATCTAAATATTTAAAGGGTTTGCGTCATTATTAGGTAAAATCTTAATTGTAAAATTAAGTTTACCTGGTCGGTATAATGTATGAAAATACTCCCGACAGATGGCGCAGACGTCACCCAAAGACGTTAAGTATGATGTGTTATCGAAATTAGCAGTCAGGAGCAATTGTCAGGATGGCTGAATTGGTAAAGCATCTGGACGGTATCCAGAAGATGCAGGTTCAAATCCTGCTCCTGACTGTTATTTTCGATTTCACATTTTTCACTTTGTGTTTAATATACGTCAATTATTATGGTTCTTGAAATATGTATAAAAAAAATACGATAAATGTCTAAGAACTTCCTGTCACAGTGTTTGTCCGTGGTGAACTACTACTTATCCGAATTTAACATTTTTTTTTAATTATTTGTTCCAACTTAAAAGATAGTACCCATAGTTTTTATTCCGTTCAGTGCCTTTTTTATTGCAAAATTGGCCGCGCCATTTGCAAGTACATCTGATAGATAGCGCAGGCGTTCCCAAGACAAGAAAGAATGTGGTGTAATTGGTGGTATGTAATTTGTAGCCCCGATTGAAGTATCGTGATTTGGCATAGCGTCTGGAAAGGTCCAGGAGACGAAGGTTCAAACTCAATTTCTTTTTGTTAAGACGGGAATAAATAGAACGAACAGAGTAGTGTGGGGCACTCACCCACTAAATAAACCCGCCGTCTCTTCACCTGAATTGGCGGGCCACTGGAACTATGTTACATTACTTCAGTGGTCCGCCGGCAAGGTTCAAACCCTGCTCGTGGCTATAATAATACAACTTGATATTTCACTATATAGTAAGAAAATTTAACGATGAATTAATTCCATCTGTCCTATAGAAATGTAAGTCTCGAAATAGAAGTGTATAACTTCTACTAGTTTAGCAGACTTTATTAAACTAGTATACGCTATTATAGAACTATAGATAGCTTACCTTTAAGCAAGGAGTATCTTACAAAATATTTATCACATAAAAATATATATTTCTATCGTTTCAGGATTTCAGCGGCAAAGACATATTTATTGGCGTGACGTCAATAGGTATAGTCGTGTTTCAGAATAATATCAGAGTAAACACGTTCTCTTGGAGTAAAATCGTCAAGATTTCATTCAAGAAGAAACAGTTCTTCATACAGTTGAAGAGAGAGCCAGTAAGTATACTATTTATTATTTTTTCAACGACAACAACGGCGGAGAGGATAAGATGAGTTAGTCCTCTGGCGTTCTCGCTCACCATACAAAACACAACAGTGGCAGTACTTACTGTTGCTTGAAGCTGATCAGCTGGGACAAGCAAGGCTACACTTTTAGTTAATGGTAGCTTGTCTATGTGACAACGGGACGTTTAATGTCATCAACCTATTCTAGACTGAAAAAAAATATTCATGCAACAAGCCTTCCATGTTTCAAATTTGGTAGCAGACCAAGACCGAGCTAATTGTCTCCCAGGTCTAATCGAAATATAACATATACATATATGTAATAAATTAATACATTATAAAGAACAACTTATTTGTGAAAATGTTGAAATAGAGAATTCTACTGCGAGCGGGTTATGAAACCTGCGTCCCTTCCAATTGAGGAAGTGCTCTAGACCGCTAAGCCAGCGCAGTGACCAACGGCCATGCCCAATCTAAACATCACATTTGTCTTTACGACACACGCCGCCTATCGGATTCGTGCGCATGTAAAATGCGTTAATCCAATATAATAATTTTAATTTTGCAATTAAAATTCATAGTATTTGATGGCCGCTCTCACTAAACTTATCTTTTTCCACATTTTTACAAATAATTTGTTCTTTATAGTAGCTAAGCATGTCAAGTGCTAAAATACAGATCAAAATAATACATTATAACTTACATGAGGGTGAAATAAAAAATTGCAGGAATTATCTCATAGGCATGTCAGATATAGATGTGATGTGATGACCCTCATAAAACATGGTGGAAGAAAACATTATCCAATAATAGTATAATAGACATGTTTTTCAAAGTTGAAATTTTACTCCTCTTTAGAAGAATAGGATTACATAAAACCTCCATCCATTTACCTAGTATATGGTCATTGACAGAACCTTCACTTCGGAGAATGATCAGTGAATAATTTACATATCATTCCAGTCAGAGTCATACGACACGGTACTCGGCTTCAACATGCGGTCGGGTCGCGCTGCCAAAGCTTTATGGCGCTGCAGTGTGGAGCGACACGGGTTCTTCAGACTGCGAGCGCCTCGTCGCCGCGCCTTATTGGCAGCCCTGGGGGCTCTCGCAGGCTTGGCTGCACCCAGCGTGCCGAGAACTGAGACTATGGCGCTAGAAGACGCTAGAAGGTCAAGATCGAACAACAGAAGCTTTGTCAGGTATGTTAAGGAACTCATATAAAAGTAGAGGAACAATGAGAGTGGAAAGAAGATAAAGTAGGAATGAGAAGCTGAAGAGGAGGGACGATGGAAAAGAGATAAGGTGGTTTAGGATCTGGCGCTCTCACTTGCCGTACGTGACAACAGTTACAGTGTTATACGCTAATATTTTAGAAAAGGCCGGAATTTCCTCTGTCTAGCAGATGAATTCGTGCTGGAACCGACAAACAAATAAGTAGTGCTTATTTATATATGCCTTGGCTAAGTTGGCTTGGCAACTATAAGAGGTAACTGGACAAAGCGGAGTGACTTGGATACTGACTTTCCGTACCGAGTTTTGTGCGTTTGATTCCCAAACAGAATGTTTCACTGTGTGAGAATACAAAGTGCGAAATGTGATATCGAAAATTATTCACGAGCATGATTTGAACCAGCATCTCCTGGCAAACCGTTCCAGTTGCTCGTTCCAGATGCTTTACCAATTCAACCATTGATATTTTCTGGTTGATGCAGTTTCAAATCCTGCTTGTGACTATTATTTCAGATTTTATCTCGCATTTCTGATTCTGGTATATGGCCGAACAGGTCAATGTTCAATTCTAAATATATAAATTCCATGTGTGATCTACAAATGGTTGCTCTGAGTGTGGGTGGTACTCCGTGTCCGTGAAATTGTATGTTCATAAAGTCGCCGTGCAGGGTATTGTCTGTTACCACTGAAGTAATCAGTCCTACAGTTTTCACAGAGAAAAGAAAACGGCACGCGGCGGGTTTATTTAGTGGTTGAGGTCAGATACATTTTAATACCGCCTTAAAAAAATTTAGTCATCTGTTAAAAAAAAAACTCAAGATCTTTCTTTAAAAAAACAATACAAGCAAATCCCTTGCAATTTTGAAGATATATGAGTAGTTTGTTATTCCATTAGTGTAAAGAGAGATCATATTAATATAGATTGATGGATTATGCAGGACTTCCAGTGGCGGCCTCATTCGGAGGCCGTTATATTAGACGATTATAAATAGATATACAGTTTATAGTAAATATAATATATATTTTTTAACAGACGTAGTACTTCCCTGGTACGCGAGCGGTCAGCAGGCACCGCTTCCCCGGCGGGCGCTATGCGAGGGTCTAGGGTCACCGCCAACACTGAACCGGCGCCGAGACCCGCTTGGACCGAACTAGAGGACGACATACATACACATACACAAATACCGTACGTATATCCTTAGGATAATTACCATAGATTTATGAATAAAGAAGCAGACCTATTATTGCATGTAACTATTTAGGTAATCTATACTATTATAAAGCTGTCTTGCTCTTGTCTATACATTTAAGATATTTGAGAAATATGTATTTGTATCTGAACACAAAACAATTTATTTTAGAATTTTTGTCTGTTAGTGGGTTTATCTGTAAGTTTTTTTCGCGCATCATGCGAATCTTTATCTGCGGCGGAGCCGCGAGCAAAGACTCCTTGTACAATAAAGAAAAGTATGTTTCTAGAGGATAGGGAAGTAGAAATTTGCTACTCACAGTAGCTCTAAGTGTAAGATCACTGAACTCTTTCAATATTGGGTATTCAAAACGATGATACGTGCAGATACGAGTTGTGCCCGTTGTATTTGCGTCACTGTTTTTGTATTACAATCTTATTTGGTGGCCAATTGTTTTTAATCTATGGTAAACAAAACTTTATGCTCATACTATTAACAAGATTTTATTATTGAACCGTTGAGCCGCACTTGAGTATCACTTTGATGAGTCGCACTTGAGATGCAGTTCGAGTATTGTTCTGCAGACTGTACAAACGGGGATAAGTAAGCCATAAACTTCGTCTTGTTAAAAAAAAATCACACATAATTAAACTTTACAGAGAAAATGGTGACTTAGAACGTGCTCTCCGCATACCCCTCTCTTATGTCGATGAGTCCGAATCCGCATCGGATGCAGAATCCGTCCCCGGCTCCGTGGGCGTCCGGGTTCGATTAGCTGTTGGATCGGATGGGCTTTTTGGTTTCAACGTTCGAGGAGGTGGAGGGGCCCCTGTGCTGGTGTCCAGAGTCGCCAGTAGAACTAGATTGCATTTACAAGAAGGAGACCAGGTACATTGTTATCCTGTTTCTAAAGCTTTACCAATCGGTTAATTCAAGACACACAAATATTTGTGTCAGAAGTAATTGTTCCGAGTATCTATTCTTATAGTAAAAAATAGTTAAGATTATCTTAATCAGCCAAAACCGAATAGATGGGCAGCTGACCCCAACAAAATAAGGCTGGTAAAAGTAAAGATGCAACTAAACCTTACATAAGGCTGCGAAAGATGACAATGATTATGTCTCGTTAATACTTGATTTTAACACTAGTGATAGAGATTCTGACCTCTTGCCAGACTCGATTGAAAAGGCACCATCGCCTTAAGCTGTGATTTTTTTTATGTGATAATAGGGGAGATTAGTCCTACCTATTCTAAATGTCTGCCCCTGTTTACTGCTAACCTAACCCCACGAGCACTACTTGCGTTAGGCGGAAGCTTGGCTGTGCCTCTGGTGTTGCTAAAGTCCATAAGCAGCGGTTACCACTTACTATCAGATTGCTAGCTTATCTGCATCGTTGACAATAAAAAAAAAAAACGATCAGTGATGATCAATAAAAATATATTTGTTTGCAGGTGATGTCAATTAACGGCACTGATGTAGAGCAAATGACTCATGAACAGATTGTACAAATGATCAGGAATACTAGAGGAGTACTCACATTAATAGTCAAACCAAATGGTAATTTTAAAGCATTGTTACTATATCCCACTGCTGAGTCAGCCTTGTTATTAAATCCCACTGCTGAATCAGCCTTGTTATTTTATCCCACTGCTGAATAAAAGAAGAAAAAATAAGAAATTTGAAGTTTTAAATCCCACTTCTGAATCAGCCTTAATAAATCCTACTGCTGAATCAGCCTTGTTATTAAATCCCACTGCTGAATCAGCCTTGTCTGTAATTAGAAGGTAAATGGGCCATGGTATTACACTGGCAAGATTGACATAGGATGTAGTTTTGTTCTCTAGCAGTAATAATACCTAATTAATTTCCCTTCTTCGGCGACTCTTAACCGTGAATTGAAATAATGATCACACAATCTAGGCCTCTATTGTCCACTTGATACTCCGGGCAAGTGCGCTGGGCTAGTTCTAGGCTAGCTTAGTTTGGGACCAGAGGACGTTGTGTGAAAATGTCCGTGAATATTTATTTATTTATTTATTATACCCCTCAGATATGTCCCTCAGCGATACTCGTCCACATAACTTAACGAACATATTATATGAACAATTCCATCCCGTGGAAAGTCATATTCTTAATAATTAATTACGGAAAATATATTGATTTTCTTGTATGTTTATGTATATATTAAATATGTATGTATGTATACGTATTGTATGTAATAGTATAATATATGTATGTATGTATTTCCTACACACAATCATATTTCCAATGTTTACGCTATCCTCTTGCTGGTCTGCTGGAAGAGATTTCTGTTAGAAATTAATAGTTTTGTAATTAGGTTCTATGTATTTATAAATAATTAAATAAATATCTAACTGCTAATATAATGCCTTGTGGTCTATTCCAGCTGTCTACGAGGCAGAAGATGGTCCCGAAGAGCCGGCGGCGTTCTTTGTGCCATATGGTTCCGATCAATTCGAAGGTGATGCTCTAGAACAATCCATGTTACTACTCGGCGATGGACTAGCGAACGGTGCCGCTCTGCAGAAGTACGATACGCTATTGAGGAAATTGCCTGATGAACCAACTACTGCGTCTAAGCTACCCCAAAATTTGAATAAGAATAGATACAGAGATATAGCGCCTTGTAAGTGTTTTATTTTTAACAGAGATTCTACTAATATTATAAAGTTTGTGACGATAGTTTTGGAAGTTTCGATGTTTATCCGTCAATTTCGCTGAAATCACTGAGCGGATATGGATGAAAGGAAGCGGGCGAAAATTCATAGAAGGTTGGGCTTGACGTTACAGTGTTGATTCCTGCATAATTTGATTTATAAATTAATACTATTTCTAAAAAACTCGATTCTGGACCAAATTTCGAAGGCAGCATAGAGGAAGTTGCGTGCAGAAGTTTCTATAAATGATATACTATTAAAGTACAAATTATTTTTGAATGAGGAAAAAGAGATTTTTAGTACGAGTGGGAATCGAACCCGCGTCCCTTTCAATCCGGGGAAGTGCTCTAAGCCACTGAGCTACCGTACCGACCTTTTCGGTCATCCCAATCTCGTTAAATTTGTCTTTACAACCAACGCCATCTATCGGAATACATTTAGGTAAAATATAGATCAAAAATTGATATACAAGCTTCAGCCTGGCACTTTATAAGAAGAAATACAGAAGACAGACAGAAATAGGTTCAGAAAGTAATTCAAAATATATGATTGAAACTTCATGGGATAAAACATTCATCCGTTTTACCTGCAACCACTGCAATAGGGGCAGATCGCTTCAGTGTAAAGCACAACATAGGTGGCTGAATTGGCTAAGCATCTGGATGGTATCCAGGAGATGCAGGTTCAAATCCTGCTCGTGACTATTATTTTCGATTTTACATTTTCAAATTTTGTTTTAATCTATATGGCTAAGCATGTCAAATACTTAAAATATCTTTGAGTGAAGGTTACTATTTACAATCGGGTGGGTCGTGGCTCTTCTCCCACCGTGACCAATAAAGAATTCCTTTTTACAGATGATTCGACCCGAGTGATATTAAAAAACGGCCCGACTGGCGATTACATCAATGCTTCATATATAAATATGGAGATACCGAATTCTGACACAGTGCTCACATATATTGCTACGCAGGGTACGTATTATTAACCCATCACTACCCTATTGCACTGCAGATATCTCTTGAATGAGATCAATGATATAATTAGTTAGACTATAATTTAAAAAATCGAATTAATTTGGAAAGTAATTATTTCTGACTGAATAGTGTCATTAATTATTTGGATTGCGCAAATATGACCATGTATCTGAATTCCGTGCTAAGCTCAAGTGGTTACCTATTCGTCTTCGCCGGAATTCTCATATCCTCTTTCTTCTCTACAATATTTTGTTTAATCCCATTACTCCTTCGTACCTTAAAGAACGTTTTGAGTTTTTATATGACTCGCATTCGAAACTCCTTAGATCATGCGAGAATTTATCTTTAAGTACGCCAATGCATTCAACAAAATTTGTAAATAAATCCTGTTCTATTCAAGCTGTTCGGCTTTGGAATGCATTGCCTAGGAATATCCGTCAGTCAGAATCACTGTCAGTTTTTAAAGCATTATTAAAGAACCTTTGTTCCGATGCTGGAGAAAGATAAGCTTTTCGTCTTTTCATTACTATTTTTTTAATTTTTTAATTTATTTCATATACATGTATATATATTTTATGAATACAGTATCCTGTATACACAACCAGCCCCCCTATTTCTTATATATATTTCTTTCACTACATCCAAAGGTTGTCTGGAAGAGATTCCTTTGTGCGATAGGACCGCCAATTGAACAACATTAATATATAAGATCTTTGTTTAGTTATTTTGGTATACAATAAAGACGTTTATTATTATTATTAAATACCATCGACAAAAGTGACATATAAAAGTACCCTTTTTATGCTTTATTTACATGTTGTTTCACAGCTTTCTCTATAAAGTAGGTATAGAGTAATAGTATAGTCGATTCGTATATTTAATCGGTTTTTCTTTAACAGGACCTCTAGCATCAACGGTAGGCGACTTTTGGCAAATGGTATGGGAATCAGAAAGCAGTTTGATCGTGATGTTAACAGTTTTGATGGAGCGAGGACGAGCTAAGTGCCACCAGTACTGGCCAAAAGTGGGCACTACGCCTCTAAAAGCCACAAATACGCTAACCATACATACCAATAGTGAGCAGAATTACGGACATTATATAAGAAGAGAGATGACTATCAAGGTTAGTAAGCAGTACATCATCATTAACCAATAAATTTGACTGTATAAATGGCTTAGCTTACATACGAACCTCCTGTGCCAATTATAGTAGGTTCAATGCCCACACAGGACAATTCTTTATTACCTACAACTGGTTCTTCTGATCTGGGGCCGTAGAATGTAACTCACTAAATCGTATCGACATCGCATCACAAATAAAATGTCGATACGATTTTGTGGATCACATGGGGGCTGGGCGTACTTTATATGTTTGTAAAGTCCTCCGCGATATAAGGACTATCCCAAGTGCAGTCTTTAGAAAAATATTGCTGTGTCCAATATTGTTGTGCATAGATTTCTCAAAACAAACACCTTGGACCAAATTCTTACACATCATAGTATGCTTTAAGGAGGGTCGTTATGTATCTTTAAACATCCAAACTGCTTCATCATCATCACGATCGCTTTTCATAGATAAAGCTTTTTATAGACTTTATAGTGTGTACCTTAGTAATAAGCGTGCCAATACATATGACGACCTGTATGCCTATTCGTTCACAAATAAATTACAGGAAAGCCATGAAGTCTCCTCGTGACTTGCTTGCCTAGTTTTTGATAGCTTATGAAGTGAGGATTACTAAACATTTCCAATATACTTGATATTGAAAATGTTTAGTAATTTTCACTCCGGGCCTGTGCAATGGAAGTCTGGTTCATTTATACTATGTGGGAGGTAACCAAGCATACGGTCCATCTGATGGTAAACGGTTATCGTAGCCTATAGACACCAGCAACACCAGAGGCATCACTCGCACCGCCATCTCCAAGAAAAGGAAAGGTGATGGTGAGAAAGGATAATAAGGAGAGTATAGGAAGGATGCTAAGGAGAGGATAGAAGGGATACAGAAGACAGGATAGGAAGAATAATAAGGAACAGATAGGTATGGGCCTCCAGCCGGGTTATAAAAAGGATAGTTTTTCACCCCCGCATTTATAAAAACCTTACTGTCTGTATAGATAGCCTATGCGAAACCTCAGCTCAGTGATTTGAGTCTTTTTGTTTTTAATGCTTGTAGTGGCAGACGAGCCACGGTCAATCTGATGGTAAATGGTAACCGTCGCCCATGGACTCGACTATACCGAGAGTATTGTCAAGCCGCTGCTCACTAATTCATTTCTCAGATATGAAATGAAATATAAACGGCTATCTCCTGCTACAGCCAAAACGCAACGATGTGCTTCATGGCCGGTCACACGGGAGATGGTGGTACCAACCCGCTCGGGCCGGATACCAAGTGAGTACTCTTACTTGGTACCCAGCCCTACCACCAATCATGCAATGGATGACAATTACTTACTTCCCTTAGTAGCCTCATACGACACCCGTGGGAAAGAATGGGGTGGTGACACTTGTATTCTTAGTCCGTCACCACACGGACAGCAGATTTATTGTAAAATTATGCTGTCCAGGAATCTAGTGGAGCATCTCGTAACGTGACACAACTGCAATATACAGCCTGGCCCGACCACGGCGTGCCTGAGGATGCCGCCGCGTTTATACACTTCACACAACTCTGCTCTGACCTGAGGAACCATCGAGCGTGTATGTATCTTGTACATTTAGACATTTGTTATTAAAATGCACAGGTGGAGTAATAATTTAGATACTGATCCATTTTTCAGAGTGTTGTGGGTTCGATTCTCACGTAGAATTTCATTGTGTGACCCACAAATGAGTGTTCAGAGTACTGAGTGTTTCATGCGTATTAAATTGTATATTTGTGAAGTCCTCCACGGTGCAGAGATTTTTCCCATTTGTATGGTGCAGAGCCCAAACCACCACCTTATTATCCATCTTTTTCCTTCGAGTTCGTGACGCGTCACTCTGGTGTTGCTAGCGTCTATAGACCACGGTAACCACTATTGGTTGTTTACCACCCTCGTATATTATAAAAAAAAGGTACTATACCTACCACTATTATAAGAATATGTATATCAAATCCGGTTTATAGACGACTTTTTTATTATGTGAAATATGTATTTTAATCTGGATCTTGATGCCGTATAACATTATTTTAATAAATTATAGTTTACAAAAACTAAAATAACACGCTTTAAATAGCTAGTTGAACTAAAACTAGTAAATAATATTACAATAAATAATGATTGTAAAAGAGCGTGAGGTGCATAATCAAATGTTACAAATAGTTCACCTATATAGTAAAAAGCACCCCACGCTTTTTTACAATCATTATTTATTGTAATATTATTTACTACTTTTTAGTTCAACTAGCTATTTAAAGCGTGTTATTTTAGTTTTTTAAACTATAATTTATTTTCTTCTTTTTAGTCTCAAAATAGTATCAAAACTTCAAAAGTACGAAGCAAAGAGACGAGTAAAGTAAAGTAAAAGTAATACTACATGAAAGTAGAATATAGATAAATAACTACTAAAAACTAAAATAAAAGATTCTTATTTCGCAAACACTCATATCGCGATTCAGAAACATCGGACAACGCCGGTGCACATCTTAATATCGCGATTCAGAAGCTTACACATTCAACAACTACGGAACCATAAATACCGAATAATTTGATCAAATTAGTGTATTGTTATCGGTCCTCGATAAATCTACAAAGTTTGAACGAAATCTGGCCGTTTGAAGTGGGTCAAAATCGCGCCCAAAAGAGGTCTGTTACAAACATACAGGTGAAGCTAATGAAAAGCGTGTAAAAATGGTAACAACCTGCGCAGTCCTATTGTGATGCTTAATTACTTGTATTATACCTACACAATCATGATCCAGCGTACCTTATTTTGAGAAAACTGTAACTGTAACAAATGGTCGATATACAGTGATCCCAACGGTGGTGGACCCCTCGGAGGAGGGCGAGGAGCGCGTGCTCGACCCGCCCATGGTGGTGCACTGCTCGGCCGGCGTGGGCCGCACCGGCGCGCTTGTGCTGTGCGAGGTGGCGCTGGCGCTCATCGCGCGCCGCCAGCCGCTGTACCCGCTCGACCTCGTGCGGGCCATGCGCGCCATGCGGCCCATGTGCATACAGAACGCTGTGAGTACCTCTTGTCGCTGTCGGCTAAGTAGCGCCATCTGTTAGCGTGTTACTGTGCGAGGTGGCGCTGGCGCTCATCGCGCGCCGCCAGCCGCTGTACCCGCTCGACCTCGTGCGGGCCATGCGCGCCATGCGGCCCATGTGCATACAGAACGCTGTGAGTACCTCTTGTCGCTGTCGGCTAAGTAGCGCCATCTGTTAGCGTGTTACTGTGCGAGGTGGCGCTGGCGCTCATCGCGCGCCGCCAGCCGCTGTACCCGCTCGACCTCGTGCGGGCCATGCGCGCCATGCGGCCCATGTGCATACAGAACGCTGTGAGTACCTCTTGTCGCTGTCGGCTAAGTAGCGCCATCTGTTAGCGTGTTACTGTGCGAGGTGGCGCTGGCGCTCATCGCGCGCCGCCAGCCGCTGTACCCGCTCGACCTCGTGCGGGCCATGCGCGCCATGCGGCCCATGTGCATACAGAACGCTGTGAGTACCTCTTGTCGCTGTCGGCTAAGTAGCGCCATCTGTTAGCGTGTTACTGTGCGAGGTGGCGCTGGCGCTCATCGCGCGCCGCCAGCCGCTGTACCCGCTCGACCTCGTGCGGGCCATGCGCGCCATGCGGCCCATGTGCATACAGAACGCTGTGAGTACCTCTTGTCGCTGTCGGCTAAGTAGCGCCATCTGTTAGCGTGTTACTGTGCGAGGTGGCGCTGGCGCTCATCGCGCGCCGCCAGCCGCTGTACCCGCTCGACCTCGTGCGGGCCATGCGCGCCATGCGGCCCATGTGCATACAGAACGCTGTGAGTACCTCTTGTCGCTGTCGGCTAAGTAGCGCCATCTGTTAGCGTGTTACTGTGCGAGGTGGCGCTGGCGCTCATCGCGCGCCGCCAGCCGCTGTACCCGCTCGACCTCGTGCGGGCCATGCGCGCCATGCGGCCCATGTGCATACAGAACGCTGTGAGTACCTCTTGTCGCTGTCGGCTAAGTAGCGCCATCTGTTAGCGTGTTACTGTGCGAGGTGGCGCTGGCGCTCATCGCGCGCCGCCAGCCGCTGTACCCGCTCGACCTCGTGCGGGCCATGCGCGCCATGCGGCCCATGTGCATACAGAACGCTGTGAGTACCTCTTGTCGCTGTCGGCTAAGTAGCGCCATCTGTTAGCGTGTTACTGTGCGAGGTGGCGCTGGCGCTCATCGCGCGCCGCCAGCCGCTGTACCCGCTCGACCTCGTGCGGGCCATGCGCGCCATGCGGCCCATGTGCATACAGAACGCTGTGAGTACCTCTTGTCGCTGTCGGCTAAGTAGCGCCATCTGTTAGCGTGTTACTGTGCGAGGTGGCGCTGGCGCTCATCGCGCGCCGCCAGCCGCTGTACCCGCTCGACCTCGTGCGGGCCATGCGCGCCATGCGGCCCATGTGCATACAGAACGCTGTGAGTACCTCTTGTCGCTGTCGGCTAAGTAGCGCCATCTGTTAGCGTGTTACTGTGCGAGGTGGCGCTGGCGCTCATCGCGCGCCGCCAGCCGCTGTACCCGCTCGACCTCGTGCGGGCCATGCGCGCCATGCGGCCCATGTGCATACAGAACGCTGTGAGTACCTCTTGTCGCTGTCGGCTAAGTAGCGCCATCTGTTAGCGTGTTACTGTGCGAGGTGGCGCTGGCGCTCATCGCGCGCCGCCAGCCGCTGTACCCGCTCGACCTCGTGCGGGCCATGCGCGCCATGCGGCCCATGTGCATACAGAACGCTGTGAGTACCTCTTGTCGCTGTCGGCTAAGTAGCGCCATCTGTTAGCGTGTTACTGTGCGAGGTGGCGCTGGCGCTCATCGCGCGCCGCCAGCCGCTGTACCCGCTCGACCTCGTGCGGGCCATGCGCGCCATGCGGCCCATGTGCATACAGAACGCTGTGAGTACCTCTTGTCGCTGTCGGCTAAGTAGCGCCATCTGTTAGCGTGTTACTGTGCGAGGTGGCGCTGGCGCTCATCGCGCGCCGCCAGCCGCTGTACCCGCTCGACCTCGTGCGGGCCATGCGCGCCATGCGGCCCATGTGCATACAGAACGCTGTGAGTACCTCTTGTCGCTGTCGGCTAAGTAGCGCCATCTGTTAGCGTGTTACTGTGCGAGGTGGCGCTGGCGCTCATCGCGCGCCGCCAGCCGCTGTACCCGCTCGACCTCGTGCGGGCCATGCGCGCCATGCGGCCCATGTGCATACAGAACGCTGTGAGTACCTCTTGTCGCTGTCGGCTAAGTAGCGCCATCTGTTAGCGTGTTACTGTGCGAGGTGGCGCTGGCGCTCATCGCGCGCCGCCAGCCGCTGTACCCGCTCGACCTCGTGCGGGCCATGCGCGCCATGCGGCCCATGTGCATACAGAACGCTGTGAGTACCTCTTGTCGCTGTCGGCTAAGTAGCGCCATCTGTTAGCGTGTTACTGTGCGAGGTGGCGCTGGCGCTCATCGCGCGCCGCCAGCCGCTGTACCCGCTCGACCTCGTGCGGGCCATGCGCGCCATGCGGCCCATGTGCATACAGAACGCTGTGAGTACCTCTTGTCGCTGTCGGCTAAGTAGCGCCATCTGTTAGCGTGTTACTGTGCGAGGTGGCGCTGGCGCTCATCGCGCGCCGCCAGCCGCTGTACCCGCTCGACCTCGTGCGGGCCATGCGCGCCATGCGGCCCATGTGCATACAGAACGCTGTGAGTACCTCTTGTCGCTGTCGGCTAAGTAGCGCCATCTGTTAGCGTGTTACTGTGCGAGGTGGCGCTGGCGCTCATCGCGCGCCGCCAGCCGCTGTACCCGCTCGACCTCGTGCGGGCCATGCGCGCCATGCGGCCCATGTGCATACAGAACGCTGTGAGTACCTCTTGTCGCTGTCGGCTAAGTAGCGCCATCTGTTAGCGTGTTACTGTGCGAGGTGGCGCTGGCGCTCATCGCGCGCCGCCAGCCGCTGTACCCGCTCGACCTCGTGCGGGCCATGCGCGCCATGCGGCCCATGTGCATACAGAACGCTGTGAGTACCTCTTGTCGCTGTCGGCTAAGTAGCGCCATCTGTTAGCGTGTTACTGTGCGAGGTGGCGCTGGCGCTCATCGCGCGCCGCCAGCCGCTGTACCCGCTCGACCTCGTGCGGGCCATGCGCGCCATGCGGCCCATGTGCATACAGAACGCTGTGAGTACCTCTTGTCGCTGTCGGCTAAGTAGCGCCATCTGTTAGCGTGTTACTGTGCGAGGTGGCGCTGGCGCTCATCGCGCGCCGCCAGCCGCTGTACCCGCTCGACCTCGTGCGGGCCATGCGCGCCATGCGGCCCATGTGCATACAGAACGCTGTGAGTACCTCTTGTCGCTGTCGGCTAAGTAGCGCCATCTGTTAGCGTGTTACTGTGCGAGGTGGCGCTGGCGCTCATCGCGCGCCGCCAGCCGCTGTACCCGCTCGACCTCGTGCGGGCCATGCGCGCCATGCGGCCCATGTGCATACAGAACGCTGTGAGTACCTCTTGTCGCTGTCGGCTAAGTAGCGCCATCTGTTAGCGTGTTACTGTGCGAGGTGGCGCTGGCGCTCATCGCGCGCCGCCAGCCGCTGTACCCGCTCGACCTCGTGCGGGCCATGCGCGCCATGCGGCCCATGTGCATACAGAACGCTGTGAGTACCTCTTGTCGCTGTCGGCTAAGTAGCGCCATCTGTTAGCGTGTTACTGTGCGAGGTGGCGCTGGCGCTCATCGCGCGCCGCCAGCCGCTGTACCCGCTCGACCTCGTGCGGGCCATGCGCGCCATGCGGCCCATGTGCATACAGAACGCTGTGAGTACCTCTTGTCGCTGTCGGCTAAGTAGCGCCATCTGTTAGCGTGTTACTGTGCGAGGTGGCGCTGGCGCTCATCGCGCGCCGCCAGCTGCTGTACCCGCTCGACCTCGTGCGGGCCATGCGCGCCATGCGGCCCATGTGCATACAGAACGCTGTGAGTACCTCTTGTCGCTGTTGGCTAAGTAACGCCATCTGTTAGCGTGTTACTAAACTACACTTGACGTGTTATTGTTTTAACATTTACAGTGCGTTCCATTTGGCTCTCATAATGATCACGCTCACGATCGCGGTTTTTCCCTGTCAAAAGCTTCTCAGTGTTTCAATGGTAAACCCATGTGGGACGGGTTATAGTTTTCTAAACGCTCACTTCGACCCAACCGTTTAGATGGCTCGTGAGCTTGCCTTGACCAAAAATAATGAAGTCATAATTTTTTCGCCGCGACTATAACGACCTCGGTCGTCAAGTAACTTGTTTTTAGCGTTGCGTCATGTGGAACGCGTTCTTCTGACATTTAGTACTAACCTATGTCTAGTGGCAAAAGAGCCAAGCCAACCTGATAGCAAGTGGTAAGCGCCATAAGCAGCCAGTCCATTCCTACCTCCTTTCACATCCGTCAGGAAGTGTAGACTTGGTACCAAGAAAAATTTTCCTAACCGCACACCCCGTTCGGGGCAGCGAACAGGGTAGTGTGGGGCCTCCACCCACTAAAGAAACCTGCCATGTGCCGTCTCTCCGCCTTTATTGGCGAGCAACTGGAACTATGTTACATTCCTTCGGTGGTCGTATACATACCTACGTTTATAAAACGATCGAAATGAAACATTTTGTAACAATTTCATAATTGATAAAGGAAATGAGAGTAAAGCACTTTCGTTACATTAGAAAAAAGCAATATATGATATAGAGATAAGGAAAAAGAAAGCTATATGTTCTAAAGATAGCAACTTCTTGTATATACGAGTATAATACAACGATACAAAGTCCTATAGTAGTGTCACGCACGTAGTAGATCTACGCGCCAGGGGCTGTGTAACTATCATTTTGTGATTATTACCGTTTGTAACCTGTGATTATTGATGTAAGAAAAGTCCCTTATTTATATACACGAATAACTTTCTTGTTGGCCCAATTATATGGGTCAAGTACAACCATTAGTATATAAATTCTCTCATTAAATATAGGATATTATTATTACAGAGTCAGTACAAATTTGTGTGTGAGAGCATACAGATGGCCTATTCTCAAGGACTAACGAAGCCACCATCAGAAAACGGGTCCAACTGATAGTTATGTCGACTTGCCAATTAATTAGTGTACAGTCAAATATAAGAACCTTAGACTGATTGTGTTAAGATATTTATCGACGATAGAAACTAAATTATAAATATTTTTTCCAAATTGATTGTTCAAAGATCTAAATTCGAACCAATAACTAAAATTAATTTGAAAAAAGAATAAATCTGTTGATTTTTTTGGTCACTTTTCTTCATAGCCAATCTGGTACTATGAAGATCCAATCTTCATAGTACCAGATTACCATAGTTAGGGTTGCCAGTATTATGCAGCATTGCAACATGTAAAAAATACTGTTCTATTGTTTACATAGGTTTTACAAGAATAGAAATGTTAGTGTTAGTTTGCCATCAAAGATTCGCTTACTTTGGTTTCTATCGTTGATATTAAACGTAAAAAGCGTGTTCATGGATACAAGAATTATATTAAAATTTATATTATTTATAACAAAACATCATGTAGAATAATACAATAATTTAGATAAGGGACACAAGTAGTTTATATTTAATAACAATATAGTATACTAGTAGTATTCAACTACAGACGGTAGAGATAGCGAGAAATATCTTGTACCAACGAAAGAGTACCGAAACATAAGTTCCATAAATAGCCAATGAGGCGCTAGTGTAGCTAGAGGTTATTACTACACTACAATATTTTATCTAATATATTCTTAGTGCCTTGAATTAGTCGCTTGATGTGAATTACTAGGTACGTGTTATTAAACACATTCAATATTTTTATTAAATGCATGGTAAATACGAGTATAGATAGCTCTTTAGTGTGATGATAAAGCAATTGTGCATATAATTGCAAAGTGGTTGATTAATAATCATTTAAGTAGTCGTATACTCTAGGTCCAGTGGCGCCCTCACGGTATATTTTTTGAGGAACAACAATATACACAAAGATTTAGAGGTTCTCTTTATCTCTACCTTTCGTTATTATAAATTACGTGGTTGGTTATAAAAAGCTTAATGCGATCCAAATAAATAGAATAGTCAGATATTCAGACATACTTATTAGCACCCAGTATTATCAATTTTAGCCAAAAAAAGATTAGTTATAGAAGTAATAAGTGCAAAATTAAATTCAATTCCGTTTTAACTATGCATATATTACCTATTTATATCAATAAAACTATATTTTTGTTAATAAATTTTAAAAAAACGCGTAGAATAATTATAGTACCTTAAAAGTGTAGTAATATAAATTATTTCTATTTTGTTTGGATGGCATTAAAATCGCATATTTTATAAAAACCACAAGAATGTTGACTGACTAAATTCAATAATATTTTAGAAGACTAGTGTACAAATATATATTTAAATGTTGATAAAACCCGACATGTAATATTTGTAATCGTAATTTATACGTATTAATGGAAGTTGAACATTATATAACGATTTATTAACAATTCCGGCGAAGTTAAACACCTCAACATATGTTTTGAGTAACAAAATATTTATGAATGCGCTCCTTCAATTTTTTATTATCTTATTGATTAAATTTTTTTACCGATATAAATTTGCCGAGATCCAATTTCTATTTTACAAAGATACGAAAACTTACAATATTAATTGTATAATTATTAAGAATTACACATCAGTAGTTTCTAAGAAAACGTACAGATAATTATAAATAATTCACTGGTTATCAAACGGGATTAGTCTTTGAATTCTGTTATCCAGAACTCCACAATTTATCCGAAAAACAATGTATATTTCCTGTAATAATACGTATCCTTTAATATTTAAGTGATAACTTTTTACGAATATTATTAATATTTTGTATTTATTACTAGTGTGTAATCTACCAGTGTTTGTATAATTGTTAATTTATAGATTTTTATAAACTGTTTATTTCACGATGTTGTCGATAACTCGAATAATCTTATTCACATATCAACTGTTACTAAGATCATCTAATTTTTATTATTTATTACTGTAGTTTTTAATTTATCTAACGCTCGCTGTGATTTTCGCTAAAAGTATTTTTAAGATTGTTAGGTCCTTGCCTTTCCAACGAATTTAGTAATTTATGGTTTAATTAATTTGTTATATAATTTATTCATTCAGTAGTGACGGGCTAGTCTCTGGTAAATGTTTTGCTTTACAAATAATTTACGAGAAAATTGTATTTAAGAATGAATCGTTTGAAGTGATTATATTATTTACAGTATAAATTATAGAAAAGTACAATGAAGTAAGTAGAATAGACGGTCGTAACACAAACTATGATAGAATGAGTTCACATGAAAAATTACAATCATATCTACTGGTTATTTACAAAGTGAAGATTTAACGATTCTGTTAACTTATGGCCTGTCATTACAAAATATCGCTTGTTTTCCCGTGCCATTTGTAAAAAGATCATAGTATATTTTGTACATTTTACTTCAATATATTTCTCAGAAAACTTACGTTTTTTATTTTCATTTAATAACTGTATGTCAAGCACAAACAAAATACCGTACATTCATGCACCCATGAATGTAGGCGTCCTTGCAGTGATCGTAGCGTTTGGCAGTTCCTGTATATGCCTGTAATAATAACAAAAGTTATTGAGTTGTTCCCTCAAGATATTCTTTATTATGTTTTCCAAACCAGGCAAAAGCCCTAATTATACTATGTCTTATCGCCCTGTAAGTCTACTTCCAATCTTCACCAAGGTCGTAGAAATGTTGTTGCTGAGAAGACTAAACCTTATTATTACGTTGTCGAAACTTGTACATTACCATCAGTTTGGCTGCTGTCAAAAACACGGCATCATTGGATAAATCTATAGTGTAGTGTCCATCCATCCATCCACGTCACTCGTACTTGATTGGAAGACACTTTTTTTCAGTCAAGGAGAAGCTAACACGGAACTAAATAAAATTGTAGCTGATGTGCCGCAAGGGAGTATAGTGGGACCTACGCTGTACATTCGTTACACTGCAGTGTATATCTGTCTATATCTGACGACTTTATTATCGGCACGTTGGCTGACGATACAGTTGTTATGGCTTCTAGTGATTCGCCAGACCAAGCGTCTCACAAGTTCAAAATTCTTTAAAGGCGATAGTAACATTAAATGTTATCGAAATTACACAGTTTGAGTATGAAATATCTTTGGATGTATTTATATCGACGTTTGACGTGGAGGAAACTTATTTATATCAAGCTCAAGACATTTATTTTAATAGCTTATTTTCAATTGAGAGTTATTTAGTTTATTTATGTAAATGCCCGTACCTAATCAAATTGCACAACGTTTTGAAGTCTTGATTGCGCAGACGACTGGGTTTTATTGTAATAGCTTCTACCTGCGATCGTTTCGTTTCGGCAATCCTTGGTTATAGTTACCACTAGGCTGTCACTGCAACATAAATATCCCTCACTGTTCTCAGTGGAACAAAACTTATTAGTTTGGTAGTTGAAAATAAACTGTTTTGTATACATATCATCAGTTGTACCTACAGGCAATTTACAAACATACGAGCCCCGATGCAAAATAGTTTGTCTAGTATGGAAAGTAGTGCAAAGCGTAAAATATAGAAAGTAAATATTGGTAAAATAATTAAGAACGTTTAATAAAAAGTAAACCACAATTTGAGGAACATATTAAAGTTTATTTTAACATAACTGAAACTCTTCCATGACTTTAAAAAATTTAATAAAATATTCTATAAAACAATGCAAAATTATTCGTCTACCCTTGTCACTCACGCAAAATAGTTCGTCTACCACTTAGTTGTGGCGCCTTTGCTCTCAATGACAGCTTTAATGCGAAGAGGCATGGTTGCAACCAACGCTGCACACTCCTCAGGCGTAATTGACTCCCAGACAGCCCAGAGCTAGCCTTAGCCTTTAAGTCGCTCTTCGATCTTGATGGATTTTTACGGAGAACTTTTTACATTTTCCACCATAGGGTTTCGATCAGCGACAAGTCCGGGCTGTTAAATGGCCATTCGATTGTAGGGATGCCTTTCGCCAAGTCTGTTATCCTTGCAGTATGGCAGGAAGCACCATCCTGTTGAAAAATGAAGGAATCTTGATGCTTAAGTGACGGAATAGAGAGCAGTAAATTGTCTTCCAAAAGGTTTTGATACCTTGCAGCATTGATAGAATCATCCACAAACTGCATACCACCAACACCTTGTGCAGACATGCAGCCCCATATCATAAGAGACGCCGGAAACTTCACTTTGCGCTTGAGACAATCAGTATGAAATGCCTCATTTTTGTTCCGAATCACTTTTTTCCTTTCATCGCCGACTGTCACTTCAAATGATACGACGCCACTGGTCGGAAGTTCAATTTAAATGATCACGAGCAAACTTCAACCTCTTTTTCTTTCGTACAGCAGTCAACAGTGGTTTCTCCTTAGCGGTGTAAAATCCGTAACCCATTCTTTTTAGGACTCTTGCAAGTATCAACTGAGACGGCTTTGTCAATCATGTCCTTCCATTGCCGTAAGTTCTCCAGCTCGAGCACGACGATTATTTTTGATAATTTTCTTCAGGATTCTGTTTTCTACTGCACTTGTGATGCGTGGTTGACCAGTTTTCTTCAAACAAGAAGTCGTTCTATTCTTTTTATAGTGCTGAATGATAGATTGGACTGTAGACCTGGAAAGTATTAAGTCTTTAGATATTTGGTAACTTGATTTGCCAGCATCGACCCCACAAACTATTCGCTTTCGAAGCTCTTCAGACACGGGTTTGCCATGACCCATTGTTATTTGAAAACTAATGAAAAAAACTGAAATTTTCAGAATTTATACTGTCTCACTTGACAAATGAAACTGAATTACTTTTACAAATTTGAATTATGCAACATAATTGTACAAAGAAGGAATAATCTTATTTAACTCACCGATAGCCGAACTCTTTTGCATCAATTAACAATTAGACGAACTATTTTGCTTATAACTTCTTCGAATTTAAAACAGGATATGTATAAATTTAAACGGCTAAAATAGTTTATTGGTTCATAATTAAAAAATGACATAAGTAACGCGACATGTGATAGTAGAACAGCTTAATATTTTATATAGATATACAATAATAAAGTTAGAAAAAATCTCACAGAGATAATTTCACACTAGACGAACTATTTTGCATCGGGGCTCATAATAACTAGAAAAATAGTCTAGCGCTAGTTAAACTCGAGTGGAGAGGGTTATACCTACATGTAGTTATGATTGTTTGTCCCGACTGACTGACGATCAACGCAGAGCTTAAACCTGAGGTTTAAAACCTGGGGCTGCAAGGTTGAAATTTTTTGGTAGTAAATGCCTTTTTTGTTGTAAGGATCCGGAGCAGGTATAAACGGTAAAAAACTGTTATATTTAAAGTAAGCATCACGAAATTTAAATTAACTGTTTCTAGTTTTATATAAAACTTTATTACGCAAGTAGATAAATAGCTACTGCATTACCTATGTTTTGTCATTACACAAAACATTTTACTTTATTTCTGTAAGTAAATAAATTATTTAACATTCAATTCAAACACACAGTATTTTGTGTTTAAAGTAAACCAGAACTATTGCATACACTTCGTATCTTATATTAATTTATAAATTTATGTCGGCAACGCCTTCGCATTTCGAGATTTTTATTTAGTATTGGCTTCATTCAGCAAACATTGTAGTTGGTTGTCTAAACATAAAAATGTAACCAC
This sequence comes from Leucoma salicis, assembly GCA_948253155.1. Classification (NCBI taxonomy): domain Eukaryota; kingdom Metazoa; phylum Arthropoda; class Insecta; order Lepidoptera; family Erebidae; genus Leucoma; species Leucoma salicis. The sequence continues at coordinate 6,529,921 of OX411813.1, read as the reverse complement.
ATGTTTTGATACTCTTTTTATCACATGATTCGTATCAAAATAGTAAGGTTAAGCGATCATGAAGGTGATTTAATATATTTACAAGATTACACATTACCATCCCATTAGATTTATTTTTAATTAGGTATGTACCTATATTTACTTTGGAAAAAATACTAATAATTACCCCGTGTGGTGAGGCACTAAGAATACAAGTATCACCACCCCATTCTTTCCCATTGGTATCGTATGAGGCGACTAAGGGAAGTTCAAATTCAAAAATATCTTTATTTCATAGGCCTATTAAATGGGACTTAAAATCATCAATAATACACTAATAATTAACAGGAGCGCCTGAGGCGAGTGCATCCGCAATAAAAAAGTGGCGGTTGCATTCGCCCCAAGCAGCCGGATTCTGTAGTAAAGCCTTTCATGAGAAGAACTCGGCAAGAAACTCATGGGCCACTTTTTTTAAATTGCCAATTTAAAGAATGAAGTAAGTAATTATCACCCATCGCATTATGGTAGTGCTGGGTACCAAATGGGAGTACTCACTTGCCATCGAGCCCGAGCGGGTTGGTACCACCAACTCCCGTGTGACCGGCCATGAAGCACATCGGTGTGTTTTGGTTGTAGCAAGAGATAGTCGTCAATTCTTTCGTTACATATCAGTGAAATGAAATGGTGAGCAGTGGCTTGACGGTGCTCTCGGTATCTATAGTTGAGTCCATGAATAATGGTTACCATCAGGTGGGCTGTGGCCAGCCTGCCACCACAAAGGCAATTAAAAAATAGCTTTCTCTCATTATTTAACAAAAAAAACGGCTCCTCTATTCAAAATATATCTAAATCAAACGTAGTTTCTATTTATAACGTTCGAAATTAATCAAATGTAAAATTATATCTTCCTGGTTGGTATTTATATCGCGTCTCTTCTCCGTCGTTACTTGGCGATCGGCGTATACCATGTATACACTTCTGTAGTCCGGTTTTAATCATCGGTTTCTAGGATGATACCGTGGCTTCCCGCCTAAACAAAAAAATATGGGTGACATCGTGGCCACATCTTTAAAATTGGTCACTTCATGTTCTGGCAGCTCATTTCATGAAATGTATGGGTTTCAAAAGGCAATAGTGGTTTTAGTTTAAGATGTCGATAAATTCTTGTGCAATAATGTTTTAGGTTGAATAAAAGTATTGTTGAAATACGTGTTTTGTATTTTTAATTCTCTATGAAAAAAAATTCTCGTCTGTGCTCTGAACAGACTGGGTATCTGCAGTGTCAATATCTCACAGGATTCTAAAATCAATAATTAGTAACTTCGTGAGAAAATCTTAACATAGTAGCCTTGTCCGACCAATTATATATTATAGTTTACTCATATACTTAATACGTTTAGTCATAGGTATACGTAATTTGCAGTTAAATATTGTAAAGCAAATATCTCCATATTATAAGCCAACGCTCAATGCTTTATTACAATACTGGTGCATTATCATATTAGGTATAGGTACCTATAAATATACCTATTTTATATTTAGTCTCTAATCAATCATAATTCTTTCTTACTTTAACTTGTGGGCACATTTTTCAACGATATTCCTCTTTTAAAGTATGAGTAAACATAGTACAATACTATTTAAGCACTCGATATGCTGAACAAGTATTTTAACCGACTTCAGATAAGAAGAATCTCTCAATTCTATATACCTTAAAGCGTCCTAGAGCCTTTTTTGTACCGCATTCGCACTTCGAGGCGCGTATGGCGCTAGAGGGAAATAATATTGGGTACCGGCCGATATTATTTAACATTTTAAATAATATTAAATAGCATATTATATTAAATAACGAAATATTATATAGTCTTAATATACTCGTATAGCGGTATTTAAAATTTAAAATTACATTTTTTTATTGCTTATAATGGCCGTCCTGAGGAAGGTAAGTAGGAACCACCGCTAATGAACTGCAATTCCGAGAAAGTTTCCGAGACTGCTCACTATTTAGTTTTGTGGATGAATTAGAATGATCTCCCCCTACAACACAATCTTCCGTGTGACCGACCGGCACTGGAAGATTCCCAAATACCAGTAAATAGTTTCATCTGTTTGCTTATAATAGTTACAAGTATTTTATAATGTCCTTACCCTATGAGGCGAAAAAGGCCGTATACCTTTTTCATTGTTATGCCGGGAAAAAATGCAGACCCGTCGTTCGGGGCAATAAACATAGCAATGTGGGGATAAAAGGATAACACAAAAAGTAAACGAGTTAAAAATATATTGAAAATGAACAAAAAAATATCAGTGGGCCTAGCCAAGTTGCATTCTATGATCCCTAACGCTATAGAAAACTAGGTATTAAAATATTGGGAATTTGACATCTCTAACGTTAAGTCACGTGACATAGCGTTATAGATATTGTTAAATATATCAAATTCCCATACATTTAAATTGTTTTCTATAGCGTTAGCGATCATAGAATGCAACTAGGCTTGTTCCACAGTTTCGTTTTTAATAGGACCTAAAAAGAGGGACCGAATCTTAGAGTATAGATAAACTACTATAGGTACTCTAAGGACCGAATGCATCAAAAACAGATAAACATTTGTAACACAACTGCAGACTGGGCCCTGATATAATATGTTTATAAATATTTATATTATATATATGGGGGTTAAGTTACCGAATTAAGCTAGTATTGATAACGGTGTCCTATGGCCTAAGTTACTCTTTAGGTATAGCATCTAGCTATTTGCCAGTAAAATTCCTGTCCAAATGGGTCCAGGTATTTCGAAGATTAGAACAAACAGTCAAACTACAATTTTTAATTTTGTTTTTTTGTTATAAGTACTGCATAGATTTTCATATAGGTACATGTAGTAAACATTTCAAATACACTTTAAGTTAACACTTTAGTAAATAAATGAATTAAGCGTATCCCATAGAACCTCCTTATCGGAATAAATCATATTCTTTTTATTATTGAGGTCATAATATCACAATTTTCGTTTCGAACCCGTTTATTCTTAAGGTCTAAATAGCAAAACTAGCTATCATAAGGGAGTTATTCATCTTCCCTATATTTAGGTGTGATTGACGAACAAACATCTTCACAAATTTTTACATTTGTAACATTAGTAGGTTTAGATAATTCTTTGTTTGTTGAATTGAGAACGTCTCCATACTCCAGAGTAGTCACATCACATTAGACCTTGGACTTCTAAGATACAGCTGGGAACTCCACAAAATCTAATATGAAACGCGTAATGATTGAGAATATATAGGTACTTGCTTACTTAGGATAGATTAGTCTCGATCTCCCCCTGTACTTACCTACATCATTCCAATTTCGCATTATATATCTTCTTAACCAATCGCTCTTCCGGCATTATTTCCACATGTCCGAACCATCGGAGCATATATAAATTGATAGGCTTATGAAATCCAAAAACAAGATAGATTACCTATGGTCAAGGACGCTGTGGACTAGACTAGAAAAGCCGAAACTCCTCAACAAACAGCACGAATGTGGAAATTGAGTAGGTAATTACGGATATTGTACCATTAAAACTCTCACTAATTAATTAATAACACTAAAATCTTTTATTTGTTTATGAAGGAGCACATTTATACAACATTGCTTATCCCTCTGTGGTGCAGCGATAGTGTTAGCGACTGCTGATCATGAGATCTCGGGTTCGATCCCCGGGTCGAGCAGTTTTTTGAGATTTTTCGAAAGAAAAATAGAAAAATTCTCAGTAGCTGCAGTCCGGAGTTTGAAAATGTGCCCGGTAGACGCCAATAAACTCGCCCCCTATTACGTTGGACTTAAACATAGCTGGCGAACCGTGGGTTTGTAATACCCACGGTTCACCAGCTCTGCCTACCCCTTCGGGGAATACAGTTGTGATAATATATGCATATCAATTAGACGTCTATAACATTCTTATAACAAAAAGTTTACTTAAGCTAAGATATTATGGCTTATATTAAACACAAAACAATTTAAAAATTTCCGACAAAATATAAGTCTTAAAATGAACATTATTATATTATATTAATCTTAGCCTTTGCCAGCGCCCCTGCCGCAGCATATATATAGTTTTTAGGTTATATCTTATGTTTCCGATGTAGTAGCGGGATAAAATGTATACAAATTTTTAAGTCTAATCTTGATTAGACTTAAAAAAATATATTAAACTAGCTGACCAGGCGGACTTCGTACCGCCATATTTATTTTTCCGAAATTCTATCCTGGCGCCACCTACCAGGTCCAAATGTGAATCTAAGCCATCCCGGTACTTACTCAAACATACCTACACAAATAAATTGAAGAAAAAAAACCTGAAATCCTATCGTGGCGCCAGCTACTGGGTCCAAATGTGAGTCTAAACCATCCGGGTACTTACTCAAACATACACAAAAAAATTCAGTAATTCAGGTCCATGCATTTATGAGGAGTTCCATGACTAATACACGGACACAAGAAATATATACCTAATTATATGATATGATAGCTCATGAGCTATCCAAACAAAAAAGTTACTTCAAAATCCATTCAGTATTTTTGGAGTGATTTGAGAATCAACAATAAAAATCAATCTCAAATATCTTAAACGTACTGTTACAGCATTAACATCGTATAGATTACTTTTATAGGTGTGGTGATGGAATATTAATATAAATGTCACCACTCCATTATTTCCCACTTATGTCACAGGAGGGACTAAGGGAAGTAAGCAATTATCACCCATTGCATGACTGGTGGTGGGGCTGGGTACCAAGTGGGATTACTAACTTGCTATTGTGCCCGAGCGGATTGGTACCACCTTCTCCCGTGTGACCGGCCATGAAGCACATCGGTGTGTTTTAGTTGTAGCAGGAGATAGACTTAATTCTTTCACTTCATATATATGTGAAATGAAATGGTGAGCAGTGGCGTGACAATACTCTTGGTATAGTTGAGCAACGGTCCATGAGCAATGGTCACCATTTACCAGCAGGTAGGCCGTGGTTCGTCTGTCACCATATTCAATACAAAAGGTACCTATCTATAAAAATAATAAAAAAGTACCTAGTTTTTTAATGATGGAATGGTTGTTTGCATAATGTGATTGTAATCATATTATTGAACAAACTATAAGCCGTTAATAAAAGCATTACATCGCTTCGAGGCCCACGAGAGCATCCGTTTTCACGTGAATTAATTGTAGTAATCCGCATGATGTTTCGATCGTACTATGAAAACTCGATTGCAAAATGTTGAAAATTTGTTCATTATCACTGTAAAGGACGTCAATAATACACGCACTATTTTTACACACTGACCTTTATTTATTTAATACTTTCTAATATTTATTCGAAGATTTTTATAAAATACAAAATAATTGTTGTATTTATTAATATTATGAAAATATAAAAGGAGTTTGGCTTAGGTTTGGGCAATAATCTTGAATCAGTATTGGGTGAAGGACTGCTAAATTTCGAAATTTGACTAAGGCCAAAAACGCGACTGACTTTGACTGTGCCAAGAAAAAATATCTACGTGGTATTTGTTAAGATAATTTACCGTTTAATGGGGTTCTTCATTCTTGGGAAAGAATGGGGTTATTACACTCGTGTTCCTAGTCTATCACCACACGGACAAACATTATTTGTGAAAGTGGAAAAAGAGAGCTTTACTGCAATCGGGATTCAAACCTGCTTCCCTTCCAATGTCACCATCGCAGACACCGACGATTTCGTTAGTTTAGAGCATAAGTAATGCGTAAATGTGCTAGCATGAATGGGCCAGCGCGATCGAGGAACTGCTATCTCGCAGAAGATCAGTGTAAAACAACGGTAAGTACTGCTGTGCTCTTACTGCTGTTTCGTGTGGTGAGTGAAGGTAATGGAGGCCCAAACCTGTTCCTTATCCCCTCCTTAAAGGGATAACAGGTGGAGAGGAAAGATACTGCCTCTCTACCACCTATCGCTTTCCTTCCTGTCCACCTCCTATCTCTTCCCTTATTATTCTTTCTATCCACCTTCTATCCCTTTCCTTGGTTTGTTGGTGACGCGCGAGAGATGCCTCTGTTCTTGCTACGGTATCCACTTATCAACATACCGTGTGCTCATTTGCCGCCTGCGTAGTTTCACTATATAATTATCGTCACTTCAATTACACTTTCATATAAAAATCTAAAAAAATCTAAGTTGCCAACATGATAAAACAGTGAGTTTCACACCAATAGTAATAATAAGTAAGCACCTAAACGAATAACGTCAGTGTAACCGCGACTCCCGGTTGGGCGAGCCGCCCAAACTACCCGCCCAAATATTTCCGTACAAAATCCTCGCGATATTACTAGTTAACTAAATTTAATAGACCGTTACAGTAATGTAAAAATCATCACAGACGTTTTTTTTTTAAACATCTCTTAAAAAAATAATCGGAGCCAGTTAGATTTTTCAATATTATATGCGGTGTTTATCACGTGGCTTTGAAATAAAACTTTACGTAAAATATATCTTTAATGTATATAATATTATATCTTAATATATTCTATATCGAGTCTGATGTTTGTGCTTCGTATTCAAAATACAAAATAAATACAAATTGAACCTTCTTTTTCCTTTTAAGCTGATTAGTATGCAATTACAACGCCTTTGAGTGTGTTCACCTTATTTTTTCGGTAATTATTCAAAAACAACTTGTTTATAAATGCTTATATATTTTTTACTACGCAGGTGGCAACCAGACGTATGGTCTTCACCTGATGGTAAGCGGTTACCGTAGTTAATAAACGCCAGTAACATGAGGCAGCACTCGCGCGTCACAAACTCCAATGAAAGGAATAGGAATATTTAGATATCTTTATATATATTTTTAGCATTTGACATGCTTAGCACTATTTTTCACTTTGCGTTTAATGGAAAGGAATAGGAGTTGGAAAGGAAGCCTCCGGCGCTCTCACTCACTGTACGAAACACAACAGTAGGACTACTTACTGTTGCTTATGATCTTCTTTGAGAGGGTGGTACTTCCTCGATCGTGCTGGACCTTTCATGCTGAGGCATGCAAGGCTTTACCAATGGAATGTAAATACTGTTTAAACTTACTGTATATTTTTATCTATAGTTTATGATACTTGGATTGAGAACAACTTGTTGAACGCACGATTTGTTGACAAGCTCTCACGTGGGGCTGGACTTATACATGTTGAGTCAGACTAACTCGTACATACAAATACATATATCGCCTGATGCATTTTCTTGAAAATTTGTATGAGACAATGAAGAGCTTTTTTTTAATCAAAAGATTAAATTGCTTGAATGAGGCGACATTTGGCGGAAGTTCATTGTTATTATTATAGAATGGATATTTTAGGAGAGCCCACCACTCTCCCACGGATTGTCAATCCCGGTTATCTCTGCAATCACCCATACATCCATCCATCAGCCTTTCATCGTCCACTGCTGGACATAGGCCTTCCCAAGAGAACGCCACAGCGAACGGTCCTGTGCCGCCTGCATCCAACGAATACCTGGGACTTTGACCAGGTCATCGTTCCACCTGGTGGGAGGACGTCCTACGCTGCGGCGTCCGATACGCGGTCGCCACTCGAGAACCTTACTTCTCCAACGGTTGTCGGTTCGTCGAGCGATGTGACACGCCCATTACCACTTCAACATGCTGACCCGGGCCGAGGCAGACCGAGTTATTCCCGTTATCCTATGGATTTCCGTATTACGGATCTTATCGCGTAGAGAGATCCCAAGCATAGCCCGCTCCACGGCAGGCTGAGAGACATCGAGCCTTGGTATAAGGCCAACATTCGGAGACCACGCTTCTGTTGCGTAAGTTATCACCGGTAACACACACTGGTAGTAGACCTTCGTCTTCAGCCACTGTGGAATTTTGGACAAGTAGATCTTCCTCAGCTTCCCGAATGCTGCTCAGCCAAGCTGGATTCGTCCATTGCCTCTTTCTCGAAGTTGTGTCTACCAGGTACTGTTTGTACCAGGTAGACATAGTGGTCGATAACTTCGAGAAGCGCACTCCCGACTAGGACCGGTGCTGAAATGACATGGACTTAGACATGTCTTTCGTCTTGTCCATGTTCATTTTGAGATTCACTAGTCGGGAAACCCTGCTGAGATCATTGAGCATGGTGCCAAGCCACATCTTTGGAATATTCCGCAAAAATCTAAACGAGGCATCCTCAGGACTTTGTTGCCGAGCGGTCCTCCTGCCGTGTCGCATGGTTGTGTCGCGTTGGTGAGTTTTTTGTCATTATCGTGCATGCTACTCTGCTATTATCACATTCTCCTCTACCTGTGAGAGTGCGGATTAGCAACCGGGAATAATATCTTTATATTAATTTATTCTTTCGAAGAAATTATTAGTAGTGAAAGTAAACATTTAGTTTTATTTTCATTTTTATTTTTTAATACAAATGACCACTAATTCGATTGTGTTGATTAAAATAATCGATTTCTATAATTATTTCCTTTTTTAATGTATATTTCGCATTCCAGAATGAAAAATAAACTAGCTTTTTGTATTTTACATTAGAAAAATATAGCAAATTTTTTAAAGAATATTTCAACTTGTTAACTTCAGGCCCAAAAATCCCATTCTCCTTTAATTTTGAGCCATACTTCGTTTTCAATATGAAGCACTTATAGTAACCCATTTACTTAATTAATTATTATTGCTAACTTATACCATTAATTATTATTACTGATAAATAATATAGTGTGCGTTCTCGAAATTACTTTGTGTAAGAGGTACATAGTATAATAAACGAGTGGAATGCAAGTGCATCTGTACATTGAAGATATTTATCATCTTTATTTCATTTAAATTGCATGTCAGGAGAAAAGTTATCCTTATTCAAACGACTCAAGTATGTACACACACACTTAAAATTTATATTTAATCTGGCTGTAACTTGTGGCATTAAAAATACAAAACTGATTAAATAAAAAAATACAGCCATGGTCGGTCCTTTTCCGAGTCCTCCGCCTCGAGGAACTCGAGTACTTACTCGAGTCCCGGTTCGGGCTTGGCGGGTTGCGGACAATAGAACAAAATTCAACTATTTTTAAAATACACTATTTATTAAGTAGGTATCTACTGGAATAAGTATTCATATTATGATGTTATGATGATTGTTAGATTAGATTATGTTGAGCAAATTCTCTCTGGACAGTTTACATAATAGGTACTTACTTACTGAGTTGGAGATGAAAGTAAATGTAATGATTAAATCTGATCAGGCGGATTGCTTGAGGTACGTAGGTATTCCTCATGTACTTAGGTCTTTCTTAGACACCAAATATAGGTACATAGCGTAGGTATACCCTGAAATATCCTTAAATGAGAGTAACAATTTGTATTGAAATTATTAAACTATTAGCCTTTGCCCGCGGCTCCGCCTCAGCCAAAAGCTAGTTTTTAGGTTATATCTCAGGTTCCCGAAGTAGTGAAATAAAATGTGTATCTACCAGTTTTTAAGTTTAATCAAATAAAAAAAGTTGCCTCAGAATCCGTTCAGTAGTTTTTGCGTGATGCACGAACGAACAAACAGACAGACACACAAAAAATCTAAAAAACATAGTTTTGTGTTCAGACATAGTCTATATAGCAAAATACAGTTTTTTTCTCTAATATCTTAAATGCACAGACAAAGCGCTACTCGTATTTATCTTCTAATGTACAAAATTCTCGTGTCAGTGTTTGTCGCCATTATCCCCCGAAACGGCTAGACCGATTTTTATGAAATTTTGTGTGTATATTCAGTAGGTCTGAGAATAGGATGTAAACTATTTTTCATACCCAAAAAAGATAAGGGTGGTCCACCCCAAGAATTTATTTTTTATTTTTTGGACCAAATTTTTTATTTCAATGTTTTTATGATTCGGCATATAAGTTAGTTATTTTTTCTACGCTAGAAATTCTCTAGAAATAATTTATATGGCAAAACAACGTTTGCCGGGTCAGCTAGTAATAGTATAGATAGATAACATCATTAATATTTCCTAGTTTTCCGGACGTTATTCCTAAAGCTTCCTTTCACACAAAGCCTGTATTGACAATCAGGAATATAACAAAACAAAAAATAAGTTAAATTGATTAAAGGCGTTCTCAATTTATGATCGGCTATGTTAGCCGCGGATAATTGTTTCCATTACAATTTGTTGGACAGTCAGTTCTTCAGTTATTATTACACAAAACATCTGAATTTTATAAACCAAAACCTTTCTCTGAAATTACTTCATTGATTGGTGAAAACCGAATTAAAATATTTTTTTTCTTTCTTTTTAATTGCACATTCTTTTAAAAGACGCCACCTATAGTCTCAAACTAACATAGTATGAAATGTGAACGTATTGTTGCCAACTAAAATTTACTATTTAGCTTCATTTATATATCTATGTTTAGTTCTAAATCCCGGCATATATGTATATAAATTATACCTACTAACTTTGAACTCAAAAAATGTTCTGTCTCTGTTGCATAAATACTATATAATTGTCTAATCTTATTGTGTAAGGAAAATACTATTAGCAATAAGTATATACGTAAATAAATAAAATAAACAATTTCCAAACAGAGTCTGGGTGTATTTTGAGTCCGTGAAATTGTAAAGTCCCTGCTATGGATTTACAGTGCAGGGTGTCTTAAATCATGAAAAAACGTGTGTCGAGCATTGATGTATTGTCGAGTGTTACATTAAGTAAAAAACCGGACTTTTTGTACATAAATCAGGATTTATCAATGCTTCCAACGAGCTTTTCTACTCCAAGTCTGGTAAGGCTTTTTTTTTGTTATGGCGGGCAAAAATGTTCCTAATCGCACAGCCCGTCGTTCGAGGCAACGAACAGGTTAGTGTGGGGCCCTCACCCGCTTAATAAACCCGCCGTGTGCCGTCTCTCCGCCTTTATTGGCGGGCCACTGGAACTATGTTACATTACTTCAGTGGTCTGCCGGCGGCTTTACCTTACCCTTTCGAGTATCTTCAACTGAGTGACGCATCTGCGCACGGAGCGTCGCACCTTCGCGGGAAGCTTTGCGGGTGGCGGACGTTCCCCGGTCCATCCACCCGCAGCCTCAGCTAGGCGGCATCAATCAAGCGCAAGTACTCACGACTGTGCCGCCCCAGTCGCTGGCGGCGGTTCTGGTCAGCGGAATGACCGGCCTCCCTGGCCCTCTCCGCTGCTTCCTTCTGCGAGATGACTACTCCTGTCATTGTCTGGCGACGCTTGGCAGCAAGAGTTCCCCCCTATTGCCTTGACGAGTTCACGGCGCTACTAGGCCCAAGCCAGGCACGACTTGAGCGTGTGCCGCGCCGTGTCCTCGTCGCAGCCGCAGTGGTGACAGATCTGTCGAAGCAACCGTGCCCCGACAGTACCTGCACCAGTCGGAAAGTAAGGTCACCCTGCCCACTCCTCTAGCATCAGCTGGAGCGCCCCTAAGGTCCAAAGACCGGCCCGGGGTGCCATCAGTCTGGGTAGGAGGCGACCGCCCCCAGCCCGCTCTTGAAGCCTGGTAACCCTAATTGTAAACAAATGCTTTAAAAAAATTTAACCTAAAACCCACCCGTTAAGAATTACAATGAAAACGATTATCTATATAACTATATAAAAGAATAACTGATTGACATATCAAAGTACAGCCCAAACTCCTGGGGCTAGGACCGTGAAATGTACCACCGAAGGAATGTAACATAGTTCCAGTGGCCCGCCAACAAAGGTGGAGAGATGGCACACGGCGGGTTTCTTTAGTGGGTGAAGGCCCCACACTACCCTATTCGTTGCCACGAACGACAGGGTGTGCGGATAGGTACATATTTTCCTGCCTTAACAAAAAAAAAGGACCGTGAAATGTACATATTATATGATGGGTTTCATTGCTACAGTAGGTTTTTTTTTATTGCAAGTAGTGGCAGACGAGCCACGGCCCATCTGATGGTAAATGGTAACCGTCGCTCATGGACTCAACTATACTGAGAGTATTGTCAAGCCGCTGCTCACCATTTCATTTCACCGATATGAAATGAAAGAATAAACGGCTATCTCCTGCTACAGCCAAAACGCAACGATGTGCTTCATGGCCGGTCACACAGGAGAGGTTGGTACCAACCCGCTCGGGCCCGATACCAAGTGTTAGCCAGCCCTACCACCAGTCATGCAATGGATGATAATTGCTTACTTCCCTTAGTCGCCTCATACGACACCCGTGGGAAAGAATGGGGTGGTGACATTTGTATTCTTAGTCCGTCACCACACGGACAACGGTAAACACTAAGAAAGGATTTTACAAAAATCCTATCCTAAATGGATTTTTCATCGACAGCGACGCGAGCGAAGCCGCAGGTAATGTGCTAGTAATAAGTACCTATACCATATTAAAATACTCATCACGAACGTCATTGATATCAAGCAGGTACTCATATACAATACATGTCTTAATATTGCGAATCAGATTTGAGTGTGTGACGGGAAATGGAAAAATGTATTTATTATTTATTAGGCGTAATATTTATGTTTGTGTTTTGTGTATATACATCTACTCAACAACATATTGTCACTTATTAGGAAGTGGCCTTTTTAATGGCCCCCTCTTGCCCCCGTGGGAACGAGACGTTACCGGTAGCGAACCACGGCGCCTCTACTCTGATGATTGTTACAAATCTTGATTGCGTTTTCAAGGGATATTATATATCTATCTATACTAATATTATAAAAAGATAAACTATGTAAGGTTGTAGGGGGTAATCTCTGGATCTGCTAAACCGAATTTGATTCTTTTTTACCAATAGAAAGCTACGTTATTTGTGAGTGTCATATATATATATACAATTCGAATCTTTATGCATATACTATTGTCGAAACCAGACATTATTTAGGTCATCACTAATGACTATGTGATCTCAGAAATTAATTTGCATTATATTTTAATACGATTTTTGATGTGCTAAGTTTTCGCAAAAAATATGCGTCCCGCAATCCTAATCAGCTGTTTTTCTGAACTTTCTTTGACCTACTAAAGATCAATAACGTAGATGTGACATAGTATCAGATCATAGTAAAATGCCTAACTTTGATCCCATTTTGCCATGGAGACGAACTTATTTTGTGTGTGCATTTTCTTTAGCTGACATTGAAAATCATTCTAAATTTATATTTACTTTCGTAAAGTATCTAATTACCCAATAAAGATAATTCTAATAGGCTCCTATTAAGTTACTATTCTTCACGGATAAATTTTGTCAGAAATGGATATCTTTGACCGTCCTCGTGTCAGTAATAGCTAGGTCACTATGCAGCTTTATTTTTACCCGACTACGCGAAGCAAAAAGGAGGGTTATTGTACTTTCGAATCTTATTTACCTACAATTATTACGGTTAGTTACTATTGCCTCCGTGGCGTATCGGCTAGCGTATGCGACTGCTGATCACGAGGTCTCAGGTTCGATTCCCGGACCGGGCAAAAATAGTTATTGGGTTTTTTGGAAATGTTCCCGGCAGACGGTAATAGGCTGGCCCCCTATAACGTGGGACGTAAATATAGTTGGCGAACCGTGGGTGGTAAAAAATACACCTCTGCCTAACCCTTCAGGAATACAGGCGTGAAACTAACACAAGCCACGTGCATGCCTTTCCGTATTATTCGCTCTTGTGTGGTTCGGTCTAGTGTGCATACACCTTAATTATGTCGCAATTTCAAACGATATTTAAGTACCTACTTTACCAAAAGTAGTCTTCGGGCTGTCGTACTTGTTAGTTCGTTGCGTTGGAATATTTTGGATTGCAGTGACTTCGTGTGATAATTATGGCAGATTATGGAAATAATGAATGTTACAACATGATATTGTGTGTCGGTGCGGTGAGGAATAACAATCTGCTTGCCGCCCGCGAATTGTATCACCGTCGGTACCGGAATAAGAGGCTTCCGTCATACTCCTGTTTCCATTGGAAGAATTTCCAGTAAGTTTGTACCGGGACATGGTGCTGCAACAGGACGGCGCGCTGACGCATTACGCCCATGTTGTCCGAGAATACCTGTATCGCCGATTCACGATGTGGATAGGCCGCGGCGGCACAGTGTCAAGTGTGAAACCGTCCAAGAAATGCGTGACAAAATTATTTCTGCTTCTAGCACGGTCTCGGCGCACAAAATTATTTCCACTTCTAGCACGGTTGCAAAACCTACCTACCCAC